>OX608083.1:46929145-47529145 GCA_951509765.1 Sphenella marginata
AAACATTAGGCATTTCGATCCGTAATGCAATAGTTCTAAACCACTCCTCTGGGAGAAGTTCCGAACTAGCACGATAATTCCTGGAAACCAACAAAGACGGTATGATAGTAATACCCTTCCCTAACATTCGTCCGTCCTCAGCCTAGCCAGTCATCAACATGGCCTCCATAAAATACACGGCCCCCCCACCATGCCGAATGACATAAACATTTTGAACTAATCCATATCGAGATTTCCTGCTCCAACATAAGGTGGCAGTTAATGCGTTGGACCCCTCCTGCGATTAGGACTAAATCATTAAAAATGGATTGGCGAGAGGAGGGACATCGGACTATGCGAATCTCCTTGGTTCGTTGGCCTTCTTGGTTTACAGTCGCCTGTTTCCATATCTCTGGTATGACGCATGTAGTCAGTGAGAGGTTAAATAGAGCCACTAAATACCTATGCCCCTATGTTATTCCCACAACAGCAAGTTCTTTCGTGCCGGAATGACCTTGGTCTTTACACCCGGCCAAGGGCTGTTATTTCAGCTTGTTTAACGCAAAGTGTTAGCGCTAACTTCGTTTAACACCTTTTTTTAACACTTTTTCCTATTTTCTATCTTTTAACCACACGAAAAGTGCTAGCTAACAACTTTTACTGTGGTTTATTAACGCGAATTAATTTCGTGGTGTGTAGAATTATACAGGCATGTGCCACTAATCGTTTTCGCGTGAAAATCTCACCGAAATTATGCTAACATGCGCCGAACTTAGGTGTTCCGTTTTCGTTTTCGAACATCAAAATCGCAAAAATCTAGCATGTGCTTGAAATCGAAATCGCTAAATGTTTGCCATTTTGAAATCGTCTTATTGTACGGTCGTGAATTTATATTAAACTAAAGAAATAGTCAAAAAAATTAAGTATTTTTGGATTCTTCTTTGTTTTTAAATAAACCCTTCTATTTTTGCTATTTATTAGGGGTCAGGAGGATACATTTTTAAACTTTGTGGAACCGCACAGCGATATTGCCAAAAACTTTGCCAAGGGCGACCGCGTTGCAGTGAAGGCGCTTTGGTCAGAATTGGCGAAGCATCTAAACAGTCAGGGTCCCTCGCACAAGGACGTAAATGGCTGGCTTGGATGGTTTCATTTATTTCCTTGGTAATTGTATACAACCGCTCGTAACTACTAATACAGGTCCAAAAATATCGGAAGCGGGGTAATACTTTCCACCCAACGTCAAGTGTTAATACACGTCCAAAAATCTAGGTAGAGGTATCAATAGACGCGTCTTCACCTCCGTAACAATAATCTGGAGGGGGAAATCCGATATTTTTAGAATTTTGCGAGATATTTGCAGTTAAAGTTCACAATTTTTCTGTCATTTTCATGTGGTTGTTGTAATCACATTACCCTGTGAGAAAAAAGTGGCACGCGGAAGGACATCACCGTGGCGGTAGCCACGGCTATGGCACCCACCCGGAGTTGGAATGGCGTAGCCCAGGGTTATTTTTTGAAGCGCGGCCGAAGGCCGCCTACGCGGAAAGGTGCTCTGCACATAAAAAACGTGGATCGGGCCCCGAATTGGGGATCTGACCCGGGTCAATTTTCGGTTTTTCACTAATAAAACAAAATATTGCTTTTCCCCCTTCGGATTATTGTTACGGAGGTCAAGACGCGTCTTTTGATACCTCTCTCAAGATTTTTGGACGTGTATTAACACTTGAGGTTGGAAGGAAAGTATTACCGGAAGCGGTATCACAAGACGCGTTTTGACCTCTGTAACAATAATCAGAAATCGGGTCAGGAAAATATTTTTAAAAGTTTGCAAGATACTTGCTAATAAAGTTGAACATTTTCATGTGGTTGTTGTAAAACAGATTAGGCCGTGCTAAAAAAGTGTTCTGCCCGGATATGCTAGTGATCGCGTAGTTGGTGTTGGACCGGCTGATGGTTATTTTTTACGGAGAAAGGAGTTCTGCATATAAAAACCATTGATCACGTTCCCCGTTTGGGATCTGACCCAGGTAATTTTTCGGTTTTTTGGCAATTACTTTTTACTGACACAAAATATTTGTTTTCCGATTTCAGATTATTGATACACAGCCCAAAAAATAGCCGCTTTCTAGCACATGCGTGATAGAAAATAAGCTCTCTGTAAACCTGAAAAAGAACTGGCGACGCCTACTTTGTAATCCGGACATTTATGACCTATGCTACTGCGGCATGCACGGCTTTGTTGTCAAATTCTTTACTTAGCATGACAGAATTTTCCACCTCAACCTAAACTGTTTAGTAAATGTCGCGCGCCATCTATCCGCAAGATTTCTAGTACTACATTATTGAAATACCTCAAGAAATCTCAACATGGTAGATGTCAAATTTGACAGTTAATTCACCACAAGCAATACAATAACTCGTTACTTTTGTTTGACGTTTCAACTATTTCCGCTCGTCTGTCTTTTTCCTTCAACTCGATCGTTTAACAAACGCAAAATGGTATGTAATGTGAAAAAATCGTAATATTTCTAAGCCATCTTTATGGAAACTTGGCAAAAGTTTTGTAAAATGGAACAACAAAGAACACCCATGCAATATAATATGAAATATAGCAAGTATTTCGTTTAAATGCACGCAATTGAAGAGTTTGAAAATGTTGCGAATTTAGATCTTCCAACTACTAAAAGTGCCGATTATAAGTCGTCAACAAAACTAAATTATTTCTGTTTTTGGAAAAATACCTGAATGTTAATCCCAATTTCTTTCTTTTCTATAATTTTGCAGTCGCTTGTAATACCAGAGAAGTTCCAACACATTCTTCGTATTATGAGTACGAACATCGACGGCAAACTGAAAGTTTGTATTGCCATGACTGCAATCAAGGGTGTGGGTCGCCGTTACGCCAATGTTGTACTCAAGAAAGCTGATGTTGATTTGACAAAACGTGCTGGTGAATGCACTGAGGAGGAGGTATTGTATTGAAACATTATGTAAATAACTTGACGAACATATTTGTTTTTACAGGTTGATAAAATTGTTACAATCATCTCTAATCCTCTGCAATACAAAGTTCCCAATTGGTTCCTTAACAGACAGAAGGATATCATTGATGGTAAATACGCACAGCTCACATCATCGAATTTAGATTCGAAATTGCGTGAAGATTTGGAACGTTTGAAGAAGATTCGTTCTCACAGAGGTCTTCGTCACTACTGGGGTCTACGTGTACGTGGTCAACACACCAAGACAACAGGTCGTCGTGGTCGCACTGTGGGTGTGTCGAAGAAGAAGTAGATTCTGGGTACTTTGTCAATATTAATTTGTTATTTTAATTTCCAAAGTGTGTGCATATTTTCTTGTATGAATATGCATAAGTGAACATTGCAAAGCCGGAGTACTGCTTGCAAATACAAGTTTTTGTATGAAATAAATCAGAAAGGTCTTATTTATAGTGAGATTGAAAAACAAAATGTGCGCTTTTGTTGATAGAATTTCGCATCTATGCAGTTGTCTCTTTAAAGACACATAGATAGGAATAGTGATTATGCCATCATTGTGTTTTCAGTCTTTGGATACATTAAAATGAAACAAATCGCGATTTTAACAGCTTTTCGCCCTGCAGCGAGCGACTTGATGTGAGATGGCTGTTGTTGTTGTTGTTGTAGCGCTTAGCATGTGAGATGGCTCACTTGCATTAGATCATTCACCTCAAATCAAGCATCTTACTGCGGAAATGAAACGATTGGTATATCTAAACAAACGCACCAATCGGAAGGAGCACAGAATGTCCTGCATCCTCTGCTGTTGCTGGCAAATTATGGTCCACTGTCTAATTCCACTAAACAACAAAATATCCAACGCCTTCGCCGATACGGTCCAAGGAGATGCACTGGCAGCCCATTTATACTGCTTCCTCCGGTGGACAGGAAACAAACGAGCCAAAAGGGCACAAACAACAGTGAAGGCCCTGCTTCACTACTACATCCCTAACTTGCGACTGGCCGAACATTAGCATGGTTTCTGTACAATGTACCCCCACGATAAACGCCATTACCGCTCAGATAAGTGCAACATCGTCCTCACGATAGGAATGTCAGAGTGATATTGGCGTTAGAAGAGTAGGTTCAGTTTAACCGGTCCTAACTTCAGCCTCCCATAAACACATTCCGTCAGGTAAAATAAAGGAAGTGCGTCCATACTTCCCCTCAGAGGCAGCGACCATGGCAAATGAACGCGACCATGTTAGACGCCTAGACCCTGCGGATCCTCAAATAAAGGATATCAATGCGGAAATCAGACGCCTAGTAGATAAACATAAACGTGCTAAGTGGAAGGAGCACCTAAGGTCTTATAACTTCTCTGCTGGAGTTGGAAAATTATGGTCTACGGTGAAATCTCTGTCCAACCCGACTAAACCCAACGACAAAATGTCCCGCATGATCGCGAACGTTGAGCATTTTAGCCTCCTAGTGAAGGTGAGACTCAGGTGACATAAGCAAACAGCCTGTTGCAGTTCTGATGGCGGTGTTTTGGCAGACCTGCAACTTCCTCCAGTTGGTGTCGTGAAGGTTTGGCGACCATATGGGCGCAGCATAATCAATAACAGGTGGGCCAATAGCCTTATAGGTGGCGATCAACGTTCCTTTGTCTTTGCCCCAAGTACTGCCGGCCAGTGACTTGAGGATCTTGTTGCGGCTTTTTACCTTTGAAGCTATTGTGGTGGCATGACCAGGGAAGATGAGGCTATTGTCGAATGTAACGCCTAAGATTTTGGGGTGGTTGACTGTAGGCAGTGGAACACCATCTACGTGGACATTCAACTCCTGCGTCGCTGTCGATTTAGTCGGGAACAGTGTCAGGTTCCGCTCGGTGAAGAAGCTGGAAAGATCGCGTAGGTAGCCGTTCAGTCTTGTACACAGTTCGTCCGTGGTAGGGACACGATATCGAATGCAAAGCATCGATTCTGTACTCATTTGAAGTATCGCTTCAAATATATCGGGTACCCGATAATATCGAAACAAAAAGACTCGATAGTCAAAATATCGATGCTAAATGTACATGACAAACAAGCACTTCAATAACCGAATGGTTCGCTGCAAGCAAATTCATACGTTTTGTAAATGATTACCATACATTGTAAAGCTCTACAAGTAAGTTATCAATCAGCTGTTCGACTAAAGCGTCCCGGGGACGATCAAATTGTTTGGCAGAACTGTTTATGTGTATGCGTGTCGTGTGCTTGTCGCTTGCCCGCACACGTTCAAACAGAAACCGTCAAACGCCATTTGCGTTGAGAGTTCGTAGTGATCGGACGTAAATATGTCTTCATCGGATGACGATTTTTTTTACTTGCAACTGCAGCTTTATTAAAAAAGAAGAAAAAGAAGGGTAAAAAAAAATATGGATGAACAATATTCTTCCAGCTTTACATTCCATAAAGTTGGTAAGCATTGATAAACTTCAATAAATTTTAATATAAATTCTTTTTCGTCCGCGCAAGTGTTCATTTTGAATATCAACTCTAAACTAACACACTACAGTTTGTCAAACAAACGCGGCACGCTCAACAAAACGAGCGTCAACGCAGAAAAATCAAAAATTTTTGATTTTCATCAAACAGAGCCGACAACAAGTACGTGTGACACGAGGACCGTCTTCGGCATCACGAACACAAAAATTCTGCCAAACAATTTGATCGTCCCCGGGACGCTTAACAGCTGTGCTCACCTGACTGGGAGCTCCGAATTCAGAGGCGAAATACGCAGGGTCTCATTCATATGGACTGAAAAAAAAGTACGACTACCTATTGAAAAATGTATGATAACTATGTAAATATAAGAAATTAGTTGGTGAAAACTATTTATTGTTGCAGATAATTTAATTTAGAGTAGTTTGTACAAAAGTTTTCTCTGTTTAAAGACCATTTTATGATATCTTTTTAAACTTTGTAAAACTTTCCTGTGGTACTCGCAGAAGCAACCGTGTAGTTGATGTTGCCATGGGAATTCTCTTGTTCTTCCTTGTTTACACTAAAATACCACGTGCTAATTTGGTAAATTTCAGCAAATACTTGAACAAAATAGTAACTTCTCTTATTTATTTCGTATCTTAATGAAGTTCCCCACCATTTTAAAGTGTTTACAAGCAAAACGCAAGCTCAAATATCTTTTTGCATATATGCGCAAAAATGTTCAACTAAAGGTGCATTCACATAGTACTCGCAAGTTTCTTAGGCATCGCTTTATTACAACGCACTTTAAATGTTTGCATAATGTCAAAAGCCAGAAAACTCATTCATTGCTATCTATTTTTAGCAGGTGTTAAGCTCAATCATGCATTTAACCAATTATACCAGTAAAAGCAGTAACTATATAATATTTGTTGAATTTGTCTTCAGTTCGGTATGGAACCAATTTTCCTGTTTTAATTAGGTTTAGCATATTGTGTCACGAGGTACATATATACATTTTTAGATATTACGTTCAAAATTCATATTCACAGCTGCTTACACTTCGGTATCCTCACTAAAGCGGTAAAGCCTTAATGTCTTATGTCGCTTTCCGTATAACAATTCTGGTCGTTAGTCGTGCAAACGCTTAGAGGATGGTGAAAAATAGTGGATGATGTGCCTCTGCTTATTTCAAACACGTCAATAGCTTAGTAAATTAGTTATTTTGTTGGTAAATTTGTATAAGAAAACATATTGGACTCGACGAAATCTGTTCAATTGGGGGAAAGTTAGTAGTATAATAATATTTGTTCGAACGGTTAACTCCTACCAAACGGTGAACTCCTACCAAAGGGTGAACTCCTACCGAACGGTTAACTCCTCCCGAGTTTTTGTCCATATTGAAAAGAAAACTTAGTATTGAACTGCTGAAGGACTGAACGAAGTGAACGATCCACTTCAGTTTCAAACAAATTTAGTCTTTAAAATGCCTAGCTCTAGCACACACGATATTTTAAAAACAACAAATATGTGAATCATAAAAACTGCCGCAAAATTTTTTACGCGACTATTTATTTTAGCTTCAACATTCTACTAGAAACAAAGAATACCAAAGGTTAATTGCGAAAAAGTGGTCTTGTCGTCGATATGTTTTTCTTCATTAAGTGGATTAGCTTCTCCATAACTTTTTCAGTACTTAAAGCAACATTTTATTCCGTTATAAATGCCATATAGTATTATTTTCTGCAATGTTAAGTTAGAACTTGTCCTTTGACACATTTCGGCTCATATTTCCATACTAAATATGCTTCAAAAGTTAACCTACACAGCAACCCTACTCTGGAATTTCGCTCCATTTTTGAATGAAAATTACATCCCTGCTGCGATAGGGGTTGCTGTACTATCTTTTTTTTTGACATTTTTCTCAGTGTCAACCGCTGATTTGACGTTTTTCTCAGTGTCAAAAGCCTGTGTGTTAGAAAGAGAAAGGAACAAAGATAACTTACTTGTAGGATTTTACAATGTTACCATAGGTTCGTATAAACTTCAATAAAATAAATAATAACATAAACTAGTTTAATATGAGTAAATTTGATTTTTTTAATTTGATAGATTTTACTTCAAGAAACGAAGATCAAAAGCCCCACTCTTCCTCTGTGCAATCTGCCATGAATAGTAATTTATCCAACCTCTTCCCCTTCAACCTGTTACGTGTTTTTGTCATTGTTAAACCTGCCTTTGAAAATAGGCGCTCTTATGGGACAGAAGTTGCTGGTACTTCTAGATATCGTAAAGCAATTTTCGACAAATGAGGATATTTATGCTTATTTTCCTTCCAAAAACGCAAAAGATAGCCACTTAAAGGAAGTAGTTTGCAACGAATATATTCATTGATGTTTTCGCTTTGTCGGATTGCACTTTCACTTCCTCGACCAGATGCTAAAGTTTCTATGTGATTCCAAAATTCATTTTTGTCGGAACACAAATTCTTGGATTGCATGTGCGGCTTCTTCCCGACTGATCATATCACGTAGCCAAGACATACATAGGGAATAAGCGCAGGGATCAGAAAATGCAATATTTGACGTTGGATGGATAGTATTACCTTTTTTTCAGTATAAAGGCAAAACAATATCACAATAAGTTAGTACTTCAAGTTTGTTGTAACCTTTTTGGACGTATTAAGTGCATATTGCAACAGATCAATGGCAACTCTTACTTTTCTGGCGTCTGCCTTTTCCGGCTAAATTAACGGTTATTATTTGGTTCTGATTTTCCTTCGATTCGTGTCACAAGTTAGAGAGAGACAACCAGCAGAACGGTATTTTTGCTCTATTAGTTCCATATTTTTTAAAAAATTCGATACGATACCGGGGTCTAGATACTCGATGCCGAAAAGTATCGTTAAAAAAGCATCGAGTACAAAATATCGGTATCGAAGGGCAAAAGTATCGATATGGTATCGTATCGTATCGAAATTCGTGTCCCTAGTCCGTGGAAGGGCCCTTGTCCGTGGCCATCATGGTGCAGTCGTCAGCGCACGAAACGATGAAGAGACCCTCTTGTGGGGGAGGGAGGTTCGAGATGTAGAAGTTAAACAGGAGGAGTGGAAGGACATCACCCTGTATAATTCTTCTAGGTATACATCTCTCGTTTCGAAACTGCACTGACGCCAGCCGACCGTTTAGATAGTTGGCGGTCCATCGTTTTAGGCCGGCAGGAAGCGGTGTCTCCTCCAGGTCTTTAAGGAGTGTGACGTGGTTGACTGTGTCGAAGGCTTTCGACAGGTCAAGTGCCACGAGAACCGTCCTGTGGTTTGGTTGGTGTTGGTTCAAACCGAAGTTAATCTGCGTCGTGATGGCATTCAATGCCGATGTTGTGCTGTGATTTTACGGAATCCATGTTGATGATTGGCCAGCTGCAGGTTTGCAGTATAGTATGGGAGCAAGATAGCCTCTAACAACTTCACTACCGGCGAGAGGAGAGATATCGGACGATAAGAATCTCCTTGATTGGCCGGCTTCGCAGGTCTTAGGAGGGGGACCACAGTCGCGTGTTTCCAGATATCTGGTATAACAAAGGTGGTCAGTGAGAGGTTGAATAGAGCCGCCAAGTACTGGTGCCCCTCGTGGCCGAGGTGTTTCAGCATCTTCATGGCAATTCCGTCGGGTCCGATTGATCTAGAAGGTTTCGCCTTCCTTAACCTCTGCAGCGGAGACGACAATGGGGGCGGCTGTGTGTTTGTGTTTGTGCGCACGTCGAATGGCTTTTCTCTTAGCCATATCCGCAGGAGAATGCAGTATAAATTGCCGGCAGAATGCGCTCGCGCATTTCCTGGGGTCCGATTTGACGTTATCGCCGAAAGCAATGGCGACCTTGTCATTGTATTTGGTCGTGTTGGATAGGGCCTTGACTGTCGACCATAGTTTGCCGACACCGCCGGAGAGGTTGCATGACTCTAGGTGTTCTTTCCACTTTTTCAATTTGTGGTCATTGACCGTCCGACGGATTTCTGCTTTGAGATCCTTTATTCTTGAATCTGCGGGGTTCAAGAGTCTCACTTGGTCACGTTCTCTTGCCATTGCCGCTGCCAAATTTCCGGGATTCTGCCAGCAGGGATGAAGCGGCCGGAGGCTGAATCGATGACTTTGCGAAACTCTTTCTCACCTTTGCATACGTCCGTCGGTGTGGGTAGGTCAGCGAAGGAGTGCTCTGTAAAGTCCGTGAAGCGGTCCCAGTCGGCTTTACTAAAGTTGATGTACGTTCGTTTTTCTGTCGTTCGATGTTTAGTAGGATGGGTAGGTGGTCTGATGCCAGTGTAAGCATAGGTTGCCAGTTAACATGGTTGATAAAGCCCGCACTTGAAATGGAGATGTCTGGCGAGCTGTGACAGTTGCCTGCCACCCCAGTGGGGGCCTCTCCATTCAGTGTACAAAGTGCCGAGTTGTTTATTTGCTCTGCGAGTGCGTGCCCTCTGCTATCTGCTGGCAAGTTGGAGTGCCAGAGATCGTGATGTGCGTTGAAATCACCTAGGATGAGGCAGTTATCGCCCCTTAGCAACGCACTAACATCAGGGCGATAATCACGGGGACAGCACGTAACAGGGGGAATGTATATATTTATCACTCGCAGGTCGACGTCGCCTGTCCGGATTGCTATGCCATGGCATTCAAGGGTAGAGTCCCTGGGGTCAACGTCCGGGGCAAATAGGTTATACTGTACAGTGTGGTGTGTGATAAATGCAAGGCCGCCCCCAAGACCGCTGGGACGGTCTTTCCTATGCACATTGTACCCATCGCGAGTACGTAAGTCCGGGATAGCGTTTAGTTTGGTCTCCTGAATGGCGGCCAGTTTAATGTTGTTCGACTTCATAAAGTCTGTTATCTCCGCGATCTTTCCAGTTAATCCGTTGCAGTTCAGCTGTAGGATTTTGAAGTGTGTCGGGAGGGAAGGTGAAGGCATGCTGGGGGTAAGGGACGAATGTGGTTGCCTAGATGGAGGTAGGCTTAGTCCCAAGCTGTGTCGCAGTCTAGGATTCAGCGTGCCTTGACCGATGTTATGTGGCGTGGAGGGCGGCTGAGTAAGCCCAGAGCACATATGGATGTGGCACAGGCCAAGGCAGTCATTGCACTTAACCGATGCCGCAGGCGTATATAATCTTTGCCGACAAACAGTGCACGTGGTGAAAGATACGAGGAGGTTATGTTCCTGACCCGAGCGCGAACAACATGGTGCCTCAAAAGTACTGAAAAAAGTACGGGTTCTGGGGATGGCAGGGTTAACGTATATTTAGGGTTGACGTATAGTTTCTTCCAGCGGACGCAGCAGATCCAGTCTCTTGGTCCGGGGTTGGATTCGATACCAGCCCGTAGCAAGAGATATTGGAGCAACCCTGCTGCAAGGGATTGCTCCGAGGATGACAATTTAGGAGTGGGACGGGTCATTCCGGTACGCAGAACCGGCTGTTGTGGGAATGAGCCAAAGCCCCTCACAGTTTTAAGATGGACCTATCAACATTGACGTGGCTGTCAAGAAGCAGGTACGCCGATTCTTTATTTGAAAGACATTCAACCAAAAATTTGCTTCTGTGATCCGGTTTTGATCGGTTTGAACTATGTAAATCTTGGCTATTAACTTAACAGTAATCTTTCACCGTTGCAAACTACGCTGAACCAGCTATGAATTTATTAAATACGAAAAAATTAATTAAATTCAGAAATGTTTATCAAAACTAAATTATGAGATATTTTAGAATAAAGACGACCTACGTAAGATAAAGGTAGCAGATACCAACAAAATATAACAATCCCGAAAAATATTGGGGAGTGTTGTTAAAAGCGACAGCCTTTCGCCAGATGTGAACGCTGTACGCGGCAGTACTACATTGTGGTACATTCCCGGCTGTCGCTGAGCGATTTGGTATGACCAGTGGAAGAAAGGAGAAAATTGATAGTGACGGTGAATCAACCATCAAGTTACACGTCCGTACCTTTAGACATTTTAGGCGCCTTTTACTCAGGCATATCCAAACCCACAGGAGGGAGACTTTGTTTTCGATTTCATTAGTAGTGCTTGATAAATGTGGAATGGCAGGCCCAGTCAATAATTCGGCTACGGTAAAATTTGTTTAGCGAGCCGGCTTACCTAACACACAGGTCATTACTATAAGGTCATTATTACATCGGATGATCGTATCAAGAAAAACTGGCACTACTTCTTGGCAGACCTGTTAAATGTTGATTATCAATCTTAATAATTGATAATCAAATTAAATTTGTTTGTTATTGTTTGTAATAATTGATAAATTATGATAATCGAATATTTTTAGAATAATTAATAAATTGGGATTAAATTTAATTTTCGATTAATGCGGATTTATTTAATTTTCTCATAAGAATTTAACCCTGCCTAATAAGTTTCATTAGGATTATACCTTAGTGAAATTGTATTAGAAGAGTCTGTTGCACTTTTCTTTAGCAATTAAAAAGGTTGGTTTGGTGTGGTGCGTACCACATATGGGAAAGCATTCGGAATTTCTGAGGTTTGTCTGAATGGGTAGGAGTTTAAGTACTTCGGCATCTACAGGTACCTTGTAAGTTTTTTTATGACCATGGGTCGTGTGTTTAAACTTTTTTAGTTCACCATCATTTAGCTATGAAAACTAAAGTATGAAATGACGTATCTATTGTCTTTTTATTTCTTTAATTTATATCTATCATTTCATTAGCAATATAACAAACATTTCGACAGAGATCTACATCATCCTAGACAGAAAAAGCACACGTTTTTGTTCTAGCACCCTAATGATCATTCATGTGTGTTTTTTCTCATTGATTGACTACGGCGATTCGATTTCACATTTTTAACGTAGTGGCTCTTAACAAATATAGGTATTAAATTGCTTTTGATTGAAGCTACTTAGTACATCCATATATATGTACATAATATGCACATATGTACATATATACCCAGCAAACACTAGATAAGTTTTCAGTTAAACAGCATTGTCCTCGGGATAGAATCAACCTACATACTTCATGTACATGTGAATTAGTCAAGTATGTACAAATAATAAAACTGGAGTAGGTATAGGCGCAATTTCTTTGTTATATTTTCCAGGTATTGTATCAGAAAAATGCTTGTATACTAAAGGATACATTTTCGGTAATTGAGTTTTTAACCAATTGTACAATTGCGGTAATGAAACAGTAAACATCTTCTTTGTTGTGGGTACGTTTTGTTGTGGGATTTTGCCATATATAAAGGCAACACAAGTAAAAATTGTTACTTGTCCGTAGCTAAAATGAGCTGAATGCACTTCATCTTGTGAACTAAGTCTATAGTTTTCTGCAAAACTCGATAAAATAACCTCGGGTATGGAGATATTTTTTTTTTCTCGATACGAACAATACTTTTTATAAATGTTTTTAATGAAATAAAAAGACGACACAAAACTTACTTATGCCACTGAATACCGTTAGAAAAAACTAAAGTTACATCTGTTTTTTTCAAATATACAGCTTTTTTCGCGGAGGTATGTTTTGAAAAAATCACATAAGTATTTTAATATTGAATTATACTTCAACTAGTAAATTTTAGAAGTGATTTTTTAATCAGTATGAATGATTATGCGACATACCAAATATGTGTATGAAATTCGTTGGAACTTTTGTTCAGGTTAAGCTATTATAGCAAGTTTTTTGAAGACGAGACTGAACTTTTTTTTTTTTTAAATAATCAGGAGTAGTTGAAAAGTCGCTCATATCTTGGTATGTGGTTAACAAATTGGAATAATATTTTAAAACATGAAAGGCGACATAAATAGCTGTCGATAGGAATCGAACTAACCTTTATAAATACAACTTCGGTTTTCTGCTCTTGGTTGACAATTTTCAGGAAACGCCCATATGTAGTAGGTATGTAACTTAAAAACTTTTTTTTAAACTGTACCAAATTTTTCATTAATTATTACTTGTTCTTTTCTTAAGCCAGATTAGCGATTTAGCTATTTGTGTCGTCTTTCATGTTCTAAAATATTATTCCAATTGGTTAACCACATACCAAGCACATATCAGCCCTGGAACCAAGTTTACGGCTATCAATTTTTTTATACGATCTGCTGCACCCTGAGTGCAGCTTAATTTTTATACTTATATTTGGTCTTAGGATAGAACATGTTTTAAGACTAACCAGAAACCAGTTTTTTTTTATTGATAAGAGTCACTCTAATGTAGATAGACTCTCACTTATTTATTCCGATTCACTCGCTCCATTTAAATCAAGTAATTTGATACAAACAATCAAATGATATTTAAATAATTGTTTTCAATTTGGATACAATTGCAAATAGAAATGTTGCCTGCAACTCGATTTGTTAGTTTCTTCAGGTCAATGAACAGATCACGCGGGTGAACAAACGAATAATATCCAAAAATGTGAGCCTAAATTCACACAAACAATGGGCAAGAGACAACAGAGACAAAAACAGTTATGTAGTATGTACGTATCTATGTACATATATGAAATTTCCGTATCGAAAACTTTGCTCGAAGTAGAACATGTATTAAATGTTAATTAATACTAACCCAGCTAGCAGGGAAGCGCACGTTTTACCGATAGTACACTTTTTCGTGTATTCAATTCTACAAAGGATTATTTTAATTCTTGTCTGTCTGTCTGTATGTTTGGGCGCGCATCACTCAAAACCTGCTGAATGGAATTGAATGGAACTTTCACTATTATATTACTAATCTTGCAGTAAAATAAGTTATTAATGAAAGATTACTCCCTTCTACATATACATATATTTTGAGAGCGAAAGTACTCCTACCTAACACCTCTGCCAATAAAACGACTCCGAACCGTCGTTGTTGTGCAGTTGTCTACTTAGGAAAATATAAGAACACCTCCTCTTCACCGGAAGGTGGGAACAAAACATCACTCTGTGACAATCCTTGTTTTACTTATTTTTTTAAACTTGCTAGAAGAATAAATTTCGGAGCCTAAGGATATGGAGCTCTTGGCATTTTTGTAATTAATCAACCTAAGGGTTGCTGGGAATAGGAATTTGTGTAGCTATCTATCACTACGACATCAACAATGTTGGCAAAGCCACATTTCCTAAAGAACCAAATTTATTTGTTGTTGAAACTTTTCAATGAAAACAGGCAAATAAAATTAATGTTAAGTGTGCCGACTACACGATGGAGTATTCTTATTAAGTACAATTGACTAAATAAGTGCAGTTGACTAAGTACCTACTTGTAGATTATTTAGTTTATGGGTAATTCCAAGAGGATTTAGATTTTTTTGATGTTCGGATATCTACTAAATAGAATTACCTACTTTATTGGTTTCTAACTGTTAAAACGATTTTATGAAGCCCACAACTTTTTTTCACCTAACTGTGACTCGGCCTCGACTGCTTTACATAGATTTTAACATATGTATGTACATATATGTAACTATAACAGGTCGTAGCAGCTCGACAAGCATACAAGATCATAAAAATTGTCCATGTATTTTATTTTTGTAATTTCCTAGCAAACCATCGGCGTCAGAAATGAATCAGAAAAGAGTCCTTAATTGGAGCATTTATGCTCTTTATGAGCTCATTTATGAGTCCGAAATGAGGGTGTTTCCCTTCTTGCGATGGTCGTCCGATATGAGCCGAATTTCATATATCATACGAGCCTGCATAAGAGTCATGTATGGCACTTTTCGGGCTCATAAGCTGCTCATATTTCGCCTCTTAAAAGATACAGATTGGACTCCTATAAGACTCTTCTAGGACGCTTATCGAGCACATTTTTGACTCTTATTACCCTGACATACTGCTCAGTTTTGACTCTTATTTGAAACATATTTTGCTAAAAAAAACCTTCCTTTTGAGAAATTGTCTAATGCATCCACACCGTTTGGAAAAACTTCGCGAAATCTGAACAGTTGATTTCAATAATACAAAGGTGAATTTTCTACGAAATTTGGAAAATAATATTTTGTTTTCCATATCCACTGATTTATACGGAGCGATTAATATAATATATACATATAAAATATTTTCTCCAGCATTATCTAGATACATACATACATATATTTAAAAGTTTTAATCAATAAATTGGAGAAGATTGGTTTCGTGTGACTCAAATTTGCTACAAATTGATAGTTTCAATAACATATGTATGTATGTATATACTCGTATGTATAGTATACATACATAATATGTACTCAGTCACCAATACGAAATTTCTGGCTACTGACTGTTGATAAGCTGTGTACTCGAATATTTATCAGTATAAGACAAACAAATAAAAATATTCAAGGTTATGTGCATTTAAAAATAAAAAAAACTGGAATGTACTGGAGGTGGCCGCTACAACCAAGCGGTGGATGCATTGTGATTTGCGAGCAGTATTGCACCAGGTCCTACCGTTCGCTGGTTCGCCTGACCAGTGTCTGATGTGACTATAGCTGTTAGATAATACATATACAACAGCACTTCAAAAAATTGTTGAAATAAAACCTGTTGTTTGATTACAAAAGATTAAAATAAGTTTCACTGATTAATTATGAATCACATTATAGACCCCGTGTCTTGAAGTTTCTCCATACAGAATTACGTTGGATACACATTTGTTAGATGTTTGTTCTGTTGTTCATGCCGGTTGTAAAAGTTGTTTGGTCCAAAAAAATTTATGATTTAAATACGTGAAACAGGTTGAACCCCCTAATTTTAATGATTAAAAGGCTTTAATTTGTTTCTTTGAAACCTTTTATTCTTGCTTTATAAATTACTTTACAGTATTATAATAGCCGGTCACAATATTGACACTAAGTACATGCATAGCCTAGCGTAACGTTTTGGCGAACATTATGCATAGAATAACCACAATTTTTTAAACTAAAAATCTACACGCTTAAATTCAAATTAAAGTAACATATTCTTCTTCTAGACTAAACTGCTAATAAGTTTATTATGCGCTCAAACCAAACGATAGCATATACATAGCATATATTTTGATATTTGAAAAAAAAGTATAATAATCACCAGCAAATTTTTATTATATAAAATATTCTCACTATCAATTGGTTTTAGCTGCCAATAAATATGTAGTTCAATAACCATGCTCTTTGTATATAGATATATTTGTAAGAGTATGTATATCTATTATATATTTATATTATATAGGACTTGTGTGCACAATAACATATAAGATGTTCAGGTCCTATTATTAATTTTATTGTATATTTCTTTTAAAAATATAATACTCTATCTGTTTATGTAGTTTGTGTGTTTATTTCAATAAACTATGTTCTGCGTCTACAATTAAAATGGAAGACTTGGTAGTATTACTAACTCGTTGCAGAAACGTTTTCTTTTTTTTTTTTTAATTATAAACTGTGTGTTAAATATAAAATTATGATAAACTACTAACTGTAAAAACCTGTCCTATTTGCTCTAAACAAAAGTATTTACGTAACATGTGTTCTATTATGGTGGGCACAAAAGCATCCGCCGCAAACGGAATATTTAAGGGCGTCTTTAACCTCTAAACTGTCTTTCGAAAACAAAAATCTTATGAAACACAATTGCCCTTCGAAATACAATTCTTCCAGAATGAATGTAAAATTTTATGGTTTTCTCAAATTAACATGGGTTTTAATAATGTATCCTATTCAGGACTTTAATCGGTATGCCATCGTCATCCTCTTACCAGGAGCATTGATGTGTTATTATTAATTTATATTATCGTAGTTATAACCACTTTATCTTGCATTATTCTTTTAAATAGATATATGTATGTATATTAAGTAACACAAGAGATATGTTAATTGGCCAAGGAACGGCATTACTAATAATTACTATATTCGAGCTGTATGTTGATATAATCGTATAACACAATCTTCCAAAAACTGTGATCTTTTAAAACAAAATATTTTTAATGGTACACTATTTATACATCCTTGAAGCTAGAGAGAATGCATGCTAATAAGTAGAGAAAACAAAAAAAAGTACATTTCTTCTGCGGTCTCGGTCACTAAATTCCAAATCCATTGTTTGGTTGTTATGAACCATAGCAGCCCCGCATCCTCTACAATTTTAGGTGCGCAAGACCCAGAGATTTTAAAGAGATATTTCTTTGTTGAGTGTGTAACTTTATAAACACTAAAAAGAAGTTATGCGACCCCCCCTACTATTTATTTTCTCAGTTAAATGGAACAACTTCTGCAACAAACTTAATTAAAACGGATTTGAGCTTAACAAAAAGTATACTTTCTCCCATTAGTTTCAAAACTATCGGCCCCGCACGTTTACGGAACGCATTCAAGATGCTCAAAGTAATTACTAAGCTTCTTTTAATGGACATTAAGAAACTAGTATATCTAATAAATGTTAGTTTCCTGTTAATTTGTAATATATGATAATGATATTAAAGCTTTTAGGATGATTTAAAATAAGTATTTTCCTAAGTTTACTTGGTGTAAATTTCAAACTGGCTGTTATTTAAAATGTACACTGTAAAAAGAACTATGTTCTTATATCATAAATAATAAATGCTAAATAGAGAAAGATAAAGATTGTGACATACTCATATTAAGTATAGTTTTTTTTTGTATAGTCAATTTTAGAGAGCTTGCCTATTAAGCTTTATGTTCCTGAGTAATATTTTCTTGGTTTAAATTTTTATGGTTGAATGGGTCATTTCATATCAAATCACATTAGATATAATGTTTATAGACGTTTTTAAATTACTTATTTTTATTCACAATTCAATGCTGTGGATTGTGGAAAAATCAAAATATCACATCGACTTCAAAAAATCGCATAACAACATTTCTGGTAAAGATTAAGTTGAGAACATATAACATACAATGTTCGAGTTGAAATGAAATGACCCATATATATACATATATAAGTATGCATAATTCGCTACAGCCTCTCATAAATTGTTTAAATATTTAACAGTTACCCAAATACAACTTACAGTACTAATTCGACAGCTTAGCTTACAATTTTGTCATTTCTTCACACAAATTTTTCCTGAGTCGTCTTGCCAACGGCGGTACGAATAAGTCAACATCAATTTGTTTATTATCTAAGTAAATTTGCTTATTGTCGGCCCATTTGACTGCCTCCAACAACAAACTCGATCCATAGCCGATAAATGAAGTAACCAAAAATCCAATCACAGCTAACCACAAATATGACAAGCTATAAAACCAATTGTATTCCGTGTCAGGATTGCTAGTAGTAAGAGGTAGCGATGTTGTAGTCGTTATATTGAAATGGTTGTTATACGATTGTATGAGCGTCTTGGCTATTGAAGTGATATTGCAGCCATTTACGTTGAAGTCTAAAGTAGGTGTAGGTGGTTTTGGTCCACCAAGACCAACAATAAACGAAAATATTAAGCCGATAAATAAACCGAATAGGACACCACGTTGATTCGCACGCGTTGTGCACATTCCGAGTGTAAAAAGTGCTAACAATGGTCCTCCGATTATACCAAAAATTGTGAGAGATGCTTGTAAAACGCCACCCATGGAACTGGCAGTGAACGCCATGGCAATACAAACAATACCATATATGCAGGCCATAATTTTACTTGGCAGTGTTGATTTAGTGTCGTGTAATGGAGCTTTCGTAATACATTTGTACAGAGGTTTAATGTAGTCTTCTAGCGTGACGGTTGAAAGCGAGCTGACGGCAGAAGAAACACTGGATAGGCTAGCTGAAAATATGCCTGACACAAATAGTCCACATAAACCAGGGTACTGTCCTGTAAGTAGAGATAAAATATATATTAATGGAATCATGTCTGACGAAAATGTGCAATTTTATAAAAAAAAAACATTCTACGGAATAAACCACACAAATACAAATACTTACAGCGCGATTGCCATTATGATATGGGAAAATCTCTAGTTCTGAACTATACGCTTCTATAGCGTTCCGAATCTCTACTAATTCGCATTCAATCTCTTTTCTATGTAATCAACTGTCGAGTTTAACATGGTGGTTGGTTCTAAACCATACCAAAGCTCGATCGTTCTTAACAAAAATAATTTTCTAAATATATACCCAGTAAACATCAGAATATATTAATTATTAATAAATGAATGTGCTTATTTTACAATTTTGGATTGGAATTACAATAAATGCTCTATTTTCTGTAAAATATAGGAAACAAAACAAAAACAATAAACGTTGCATATACGAGTTTAGGCAATTCGCCCGGATCCAAAGAGTGGTCCGAGCTTGTTTATCCCACCATGCCTTATGTCGGTGAACAATCTTAAACTGGGAAACAAAAGTAATTTGAACCTGTATTCGACAATCTCCTCATCAAATGTATTCTATTTATAAATCAGTTTATAAATAAGATCTACTTATTCTGGAAGCTTTCCAACGTGGCAAAACTTTGAATAATCTTGGAACGATCTCCTTTTCTTACACTACATAAATACACTCAAGACTAAACTATTTCGACTGAAGTGCAACCAACTATTGACTTACCCATTGTATCCACGGCGAACAGTGGCATCAATTGATCTCTTGATTGTATTCTTCCTTCCAGTAGGGGATCACAATCTTTGTAGTAGTGAAATATTGCCAAGCCACTGAATAAAGTGCTGAAACTTAGTGCACTCAAAATCGGCAAATTCCACCATAGAGCCGCTTGTGCACTTTCCAAATTTCGCACACTTAACAGTCGTTGCACTTGCACTTGATTGACACCGTATAATGAAAGGTATGTCACCATTCCACCAATAAGCAAACTCCACCATGTGTGTCTCACTGTTGGATCCAAAGAAAAATCTGTTAAATAGAAACGATTTCTTTCTTCGGCAACTCTCCAAATTGGCGACAAACCGCCCGCTTTAATAGCCGATACCACAATCACAGAGTATATTGCGGCAAACATCAAAAGCGATTGAAACACATCCGTTATAAGCACAGCCTTAAGACCGCCAATAGTTGAATAAAAAGTACAAATAATTCCAATAACCAGTATAGCTGTAATTTTGTTGATTCCAGTGACGGCCTCTAGTGCAAGCGCTGGCGCATAAAGTACTATACCCATATAAAGTATCATTTGCAGAGAATAGGCAATCGAGGCGGCGAGGCGGGTCGCATGCCCGAAACGTCGTTCCAAATATTCGTAGACGCTCATTGTACGCATGCGATAAAAAACTGGTAGAAATAGGTATGCGGCAATCGGTGTACAGATTATATAGGAAAGATTTATTATGCTAAACATTGTACCATATTGGTAACTCTCACTGGAAACTCCAAGTAATGTGATGGATGACATAAAACTTGCCACTAAACTAACTGCAACTGGAAAAGTAGTCATACTCTGATCAGCCATTAGATATTCTTTGACAGTTTTTTGTTTTCCTCCCGTATAACGGTAATAGATTCCAATCATGGCCGACATGAGGAGTATGGTAATTAATACCGCGAAATCCCAAACGTCAAAAGTAGGCTCCATCCTGAATGCTTAATAGTTTTTAAATAAATTATCGAAGTTTAGCAGGCGGCAGTTAGTTAAAGTTGGCATATATCTGCAAAGACACAAACGAACTATTTCATTTTCATATATAATTTGATTATGGAGCTGTTTATAAACTATGTATTTAAATGAATGGATTATCTGCGAAATTGGCAATCTTACGACGGCTTCTCCGGCAGATATTTAATCTCTGACTAATCTTCATGGGATACAATAGAAAATTAATTACGGACAAACTAAAGGTGTGTGTTGATAATAGAAGATTGATTTTATCAGCTGGGAAAGCTAAATTAGTTTTTTGTCCGCTTTGCTTTTGTTGATAAAACCACCTCAGGCCACAGCGATTTTATTTTTTAATAATATGTATCATAATTAAAAAAAAAATCATTTTATCTCATTTTAGAACATACATATGTACATACTCTTTGCAGAAGCTATCTGTTTCCGGAAAACTCGAAACGCCTTTTCAGTTCAAACACTAAAAAGGCTTGTTCAATTAATTTTAGTGTTTGGACGACTTATCTGCAAAGAATGCCAATTGCTTCAAATCTAAACTTCACTCAGAATAGTCCTGCACCTCAAACGTTCGAGTAAATAAAGTTGGTTCCGTCGCAGCCGGAATCCACTTCCAAGGCTCCTAAGATTCACAAAAAGTATTATGAATTCTGCCTACATTTTATATCAGAATGTTAGAAGTTTAAATACTAAGTTGACAGATTTTTATCTAAAAATTATCCATTGCAACAACAATAGCCGTGTTTTTTTATCTGCGTCTGCGTCTGCGTTTGCGCTTAATATTTGTATGGACCGCTAAGCGCACAACTTTATCTGCCACTACGAAATAGTGGCTGATAAAATCAGTACTTCCAAGAAGTTTCCATTCATTTTAAATTTTGCTGTTTGCTACATTCCAGCTTCAACGGATGTATCAGTGTACGAGTATATGCAACACATTTCTCTTTTAAATATTGTTCATTCTAAGATAAAGCCCTTCGATTTAATTATTTTTTTGGGTGACTTTAATGTATACCATAAATTTCGTGGAGAAAAACCAATAATAGGATTGTGCCACTTTTGTCTAAGTGTAGTAACAATTAGTTTTTGGATGTAATAACCAACCTTGGTCTTAACGAGATTAATGTTATTCCGAATAAGTTCTGCAACTTATTTTCAGTCCTCATATTGAGGCTACAGTAAATAAGGCTGGAGGTGTATTAGCTTTTGTGGCAAGTTGGTCAAAAGAATTTATCGACCTTTATATTACTGAGACTCTTTACTACTACATTAGTTAGACCGATATTAAAATTTGCCTCGATTATATGGAATCTGCATAATCAAATCAATCGCCCCTATTACGGTTGTCAATACTTTTAAGTATTGACTTTTTGTTGACGAATCGGTATCGCCATTGTCAATTTCGATAACTATTGACAGCTGTTGATACTATTTTGGTATTTACGACAACAATAGTGATATTCTATTGACGGGAGTTAACATAAAACTTGTCAACACAGTTTTTGGTGACGACAAGCGCTCAATTAAATATTCTGCTGTAAAAATTTGGTAAAATAATTCTGAATTATACCTTTTTACACACTTTATTTGTTTAGTTTTTATTTAATTCAGGAAAATGGAGAGAAAAATTAAAATAACAAACAGTAACCAATTTGCGCAGCTTATTTTAGAACTAGAAAAAAATCGTTCAAGGTATTCTCAAAAGTGGAAGTTGCATGAGTTGCATTGTTTAAAGATTAGTTTTCAAAAACAGAATAAATATTTTTGTTTTATGCAGAAAATACTGAAGTATTTTATATTTTTTAATAAAAACAACCAAAAACGAATTACAAAAATCTTTAATTTGTTGCCGTATTTGCGAAGCTTCCATGTTTTGCAAGTCGTCAGATAAATCAACTTCAAACCCGTCTTGAACATTTTCAGCTTCGGATGATGAATTGAAGCTTGATGACTCTAACGTCAATACAACGATTATGTAAGGCAGCGTCCTTACCTCCGTAACAATAACCTGGAGGGGGAAATCCGATATTTTGTTTCAGTGAAAAGTTATTAGTGAAAAACCGACCCGGGTCAGATCCCCAATTCGGGGCGTGATCCATGGTATTTATGTGCAGAACACCTTTCCGCATTGGCGGCCTTCGGCCGCGCTTAAAAAAAAACCCTGGGCTACGCCATTCCAACTCCGGGTGGTTGCCTGAACCGTGGCAACGTGCCACGGTACGCACACTTTTTTACTTTTTTGGCTTAGCCTAATGTGCCATTACATCAACCACATGAAAATGACAGAAAAATTGTGAACTTTTACTGCAAATATCTCGCAAAATTCTTAAAATATCTATTTCCCACCAGATTATTGTTACGGAGGTGAAGACGCGTCGCTTGATACCTCTACCTAGATTTTTGGACGTGTATTAACACTTGACGTTCGATGGAAAGTATTACCGCGATTTTCGTTGCTTTTTCCGGCTTATAATGTAAAAAAACATCTTCAAACAAAAGTTTAAATCTTAAGCAGAATTATATGCGCAACAAATTGTAAATAAACAACTGTCAAAAGTATAAGGATCGTAGTTTTGCTATTAAATTATCGATAACACGTCAACGTCAATACATTGATGAAGGAAATACCAGTTTTGCATTGACGCGACTTTGATATTGATGTTGATATTAATACGACGTGACATTTGATGTTGACAACCGTAATAGGGGTGAATATACATAGATACGATATAGTCAATATAAAAACAATTCTTACTGTTTGCCTTGAGATTATTTTCAATTATACGAACCTTTAAGTGTTTGAGTGATAACTATAACTCTCATTCAGATTAATTTGATTATTTGGACTCGCTTTCTATAACAAAAATTTGTTATTTTCTTTCTTTCTGCAAAAAACGTGTGACTACTCTCTAAAGGGATCAACCCCTTTAGCTACTACTACGTCATCGTGAACATAAATATAAAGTTCGGGCCTAAAAGTATGCAACTACGGACTTTCGCGACACCTTCCGTTTCCTTTAGGACATCAATTACAATCAGCTGCACTTCATGTGTTATCAGACCAATACAATTTTCTAAAATAAAACAGAAAGATATGGCTTTGGGATGATTATGGTATGGCATAGTGATTTATATGTGAGCTACCATTGTGTGTAGAAAAAATGCGGAGGTAAAGTTACATATATACATATATATACGGCCCGTCTAGTAATTAACTTATTATAATATCGAGAAACTAAGTGGGGGATGACATTTTTTAACAAAGGCTATTATGTAAATAAAGTTTTTTCACACAATGATGCATATAAAAAGTCTATGCAAACCCAAATCCGTATCCTTCCTGAATTTTGTTCTCACGATTATCATACAGGTAAATACAGTATAAACCAGTGAGTAACATTTTTCAAATGGCGTTATACCTATAACGGTATTAAATTTTTGTTTGGTTGTTTAAATGAAGTAAACTTATTTAAAACTTGAACCAAGTGCATTATTTTTAAATTATAAGTTTCATTCATTTCATTAAATTTTTTGATAATTTCAGATGCTCAAACTTTTGCATTCAGGCTTCCGTGCGTCAACAAAATAAATGCGTTTATATATGGATGAGATGCTATATCCTTGCTCTTTACAACACTTTTTGTTATTTTTAAATAATTAACACTTGGGACCAGCTGGTGGAAGGTCGAGCTTCCCTATCAATTTGTGGGGTGTTGCTTCCCATTAAAATAATTGATATATTCGAGCTTGAGCAAGATCCTTCCTAGGAAAACCATATTTATCGACGTCTGTTTAATATTCGAACCAACTCGCCACTATGCCATATATCAAAGAAAAGATTTAAAAGTAAATCTAAACAATTAAATTAAATCCACAAAAAATAAATAAATAAAGCTATTTCAATAATTGATCAACAATTTCAATTGTCCGAATACTAAAATTGTCATATTTGTGTGACCTCTAGTTGTAGGACGGGCTGTCCGATAACTGAATTTCATCCTTAAATCCGTTTCAGTGCTCGGACATTGATTTTAACATACAAATAAAAATAAAATCAGAATTAAAATATGTTTAAGTTATTGCTTACACTTTTTTCTAATAAATCAAATACCTTTTCACACTTTTTTCTTCAAATATTTCTCAAAAAATCACTTTTACAACACAACCTCCTTTAATCAAGTGTACACAATTACTGCGATCGGACGATAGCACACCAATACTGCAATTCAATTTAATTTGCCAAAAATCCAATTTCCACGAAATTTAGCGTGCGACAATTTTCTCGTGAAGAAGGAATTCCATAGAATTTATTTAAATTTTTCTGAGCGTTGCAAATATAAAGCTTTTCTTATTTTAAATACAAAAATATGAAAGTGTCCGACTACTGGGGTGTGTCCGAACACTAGTGCCTTTACCCTATATATGGATGAGATGCTATATCCTTCCTCTTCACAACACACTTTGTTATTTTTAAATAATTAACACTTGGGACCAGCTGGTGGAAGGTCGAGCTTCCCTATCAATTTGTCGGGTGTTGCTTCCCATTAAAATAATTGATATATTCGAGCTTGAGCAAGATCCTTCCTAGGGAAACCATATTTATCGACGTCTGTTTCATATTCGAACCAACTCGCCACTATGCCATATATCAAAGAAAAGATTTGCCTTCGCTTCACAGCTCATAAGTTGCTCAGCATAACCATGACAAATTGACAGTAGATAAGTTGTGACTATACTGTTGTTGTGAAGAAAGAATCCGTATAAACTTGCTGAACAATTGATTCCTAGGGCATTCTTTTTTGAAATCCTTATTTGCTAAAAGCACCGAAACGAAATTTATTGATAACATTTGAAACAGTTTCAGTAGAAGGCCACCGATTATCAAGAGATTGAAAGTTTGTTGGCATAAATACATATTGTCAATAATATAGTGATCTGCGTGTGGTTTATATTCAAACTTTCTTCTTAGCACGGTGTTTTCCGAAACCCATTAACACGAATTGTAGTAGCAGCAAGTACTTTCCTTGTACACTCTATTCAAGGAACTTTGACCTCCGCAAGATTAATTTTCGGGCCCATTTTAGGACATATTTAAAGCATAAAATCGCACTTAGGTATACTACGTGCAGTTATCATTCGCGTATACTTAGCTACACATGCTGATATGTACATACGTAAAAAAGAATATGCTTTGTTTACCTATGGACCCAATGAATTCATGTATGATTTTATTACACATATTTGATAAACAAAACTTGCGCACTTAAACTTTTTGCAGGTTAGCCGATAAAGCACTGCAATTTGACGGGTTACAGCACAATAGTTGATCATAAAACAAGGCTATGGGTACAACAACCAGATGAAAATGACAAAAATTTCAACTTTAACTGCAAATATCTCTTGACCGAAATAAAATATTAGATTTCCCCCCTCGGTTCATTGTTACCGAGGTCAACACGCGTCTTTTGATACCTCTCCCGTCATTTTTGGACGTGTATTAACAGTTGACGTTCGATGGATAGTATTACCGGACTACGCCTTGTCAATAATTTATTTATTCATTAATTAAAAAGGATTTATTACTATGGAATACCGGACCTTGAACGTAATTTTAAGCACCACTTTCAAACCGCACTCTAGGAATTTTTATCTATGAACATTTGTTTATACACTTTGCAATTTCCGACAATAAAAAAACACATCCGACTTCTTTGCAATTTCAATCAGAAGTGAGAGAACGCCTTAAAATCAAAGATGACTTGATCACGGTTGCCACTCCAAAAAAATGTATGTACCATAATTTTCATAAAAATGTACCATTTTCAATAAAAAAGTACCAGTTTTTTTAATTTTTATTTACATGAAAACTTTTTTTGCTTTTAAAAATGTATGTGTATTTCATTTATATAAACTATTTTTTACACATTAAAGTATCTAAATTAAATATGGATTGTATTAAATACTGCTTTATACTTTTAGTTTTAAGTAAACATGAGGTACAAATAACATTTTTTATTAAAGCATATTTAAAACGTAGTTAAAATTCATATATAATTTATCAAATACAGCTTTTATTAAGGGTGTTTAGTTAACATTAGGACATATAACACACCTTTTTTATTGGGGCATATTTAATAGGTGGTTTTTGTCTTTTGAGATCTACACATTAATGTATTAAATACTATTATTATTTTTAGGCAACATTAGTTAGCAATAGGTATATATCAGACTTTTTATTAAAGCATTCTTAGTGGGTGTCTTATATCTTTTGTGATCTACACATTTATAAACTTAAAGGAAATACTGATTTTAATAGTCTAGAGTTAACATTAGGTGCAAATAAAGGGCTTCTTAAAGTATATTTCATACGTAGTTTTTATATCTTTTGGTGGCCACACATAGTGACCACCCTGATTTGCACATAGCTCCTGGCAGGCATTACGTTATTAACTGTTTCGAACTCAAGCTTATTTCGTAATTTAGTCTTGATTAAACTCATTTCAAAAAACTTGCGCTCGACAGCTGCAGAGCTATGAGGCAAAGACAAAAGGTTAAAAATAAAAGAAGTAAATTCTTTAAAAGCTGGATCATTAAGCCCATTTAAATATCAGCAAATATCTTTTCACAGAAACGAAAAATTAAAAAGCGCTTTTACCTGATTTGCTAGGCCTAAAGGATGCAATTACCTATACTTAGTTATCCATATTTTGCAGTTTGGATTGATGGCTGGATCCTATCAGTTTCACTTTTTTTGCTAAGCGGGATGCTTTTCAGCAAGATGAAACTTTGTTTTACTTCGCAAATAACTGTAAAAAGAAATTAGCGATGAACTCTTTATGGCGTCGTAAAATCGATTATGGTGAAAAAGTACCATATCGGCCAAATCAGTACCAAAGTACCATCGCTAAAAAAAAGTACCACTTTTGGTACTAAAGTACCAACTTCGGCAACCGTGGACTTGATACGAAACTCTCTCCCGCTCTCTCATTTCGGTCGTCGATTATGCAGGGCTGCCTACTTTTCTATGTGTGCGCTAGTTGGCAATACTACACAATCGAGGACCATCTGACATTAGATAGATAAACAATGAGGAGCCAAAAAGCAAAAAACGCACCAAATTTGGGAAAATCAAACAAATGAACATTTCGATAAATTTAAAATATCGCATGATTGAGAAAGAATATATAAACTTAGCAATAGTACGATCTAAGAAAATAGCTGCAGAAAATATATGTAGAATATGCTATTTTTTTTACGCATTTGAGTGGTTGAAGGGATTAAAAACGCTTATAAGATACAAACAAAACGTTTTTTCTTTTTGCATTATTTTCAAATATTTATTTTAGTTTATAATTATTATTAGTTGAAATCATACTATTTCAATTTCCATGTTCTATTTCATTACTAAATGTACATCATTAAGGATTTTACCTTATTTTAAGATATCTTGGAAATTTTAACTTTATATTATGAATTATATATTATTTCATATATTTTAGTTAAAATATATCCTGTCTCATTTTATACACACCTCTTGGTCTGTGGGAATAGCAAAATTCCTAAAAAAGCTACTCAAAATGCTCATATTTTGTTTTCACCATACTGGCATCATTGGAAAATGTTATAAAAAATGACCACTTTTTGAGCGCTCTCACAGAGCGCGAAGTTTCGTATCTAGTCATCTTTGATCCAAATCAAAACCGACAGATTCATGTTATGGTGGGAACAATGTATAATAGACGGCTCAGTGAGTTACATAGTTTGGTCGTAAAGTTATTTAGTTTGGGTGCATTGGTTTTTATTGACAGCTGTCAATTTCTTTTATATTTCATTTGCTCACATAAATCGTATGCGAATATTTTGCGGTGGAGTATGTGCAATTTTGTTTAAAAAAGTTTGTTAATAGCTGATTGCTGTACAAGTGTAAAATGGAGTTCACAATAAATCATTATTACAGCAAGCAAAATAGCCGCTGCGGCTATTGCAAAGGGAGCAAGTGCTCCGTATCCCATGGTGGGTGGAAACACGTATTGTGAAATGCTTAATTACATTGTGTTTATTGATTTAGCTAGTGAGAACTATTTTTTTTATATTTAGGTAAGAGATAAGAGAATGTGCTGGGTTTAAGGATCTAGATAGTGACTGTGGTAGGCATACCTGTCGTAAGTGGCGACTAAAATATACAAGGGTAGATAATGTCGTGCAACTTGATGGTTTGTCTGTGGATATGATACCTCACCTATTTGTCTACTTCTAAACAGGTCAATAATAAATACAATTATACTTGGTAGTGCTATACAATGAAAGTGTGGTATTTTATTGAGTCCATTGATAATGTAACTTTACACTTTCACGCTCGATATTCAACTAACTAATATAGATGTTCTTTACTCTGGATCGTTGTGTCTCACCCACTCACACAACACTAGTGCAGGTCTCTACACGTATCTATTACGGAAGCTGTGGTGACTTGACCTAGAAAGTTGCACTGGTCATACCAAGTTGGGCATTTACGCAACGGGTGCACCGGGTTCATATCCGGCAAAAGGCTTTTGTTGTTCTTTTTTTAAAAACTCAAACACTTCGAAGTTCTTGTGGATACGAATTGACAGTCCTTGGGCTTATATGATTTCGGTACGCTTAGGCGCTCTCTTGCGGTACTGCCTGACTGTCGTGGTAGCGATTTTGTGGGATTGTCTCTTTCGACAACATGCCCCCAAACCGTCGGTGAGTGTTTTTAGCGGTATAAGCAACAAGATCAATGAAATCCCTTGTTTAGCTCAAAAAAAAGAGGCGACTAATATGCAAAAATACTAGCCACAATACTGGCCATACTAAATCGCTTCCATGATACTAGGGCAGTGGCGCAGGAGAGTACCGGAGCGTACCGGGTTGATATTCGGCCAATGACTATCAATTCGACAACCCTCGCCAACAACTTCTGGGAGTGTTTTTTTCGCTAAAACAACAGCAACAGCAGTAACCTGGCACTCCTTTCAGGCACACCCTCTTCTGAATGTACATAGATAGCATGAATGAGTCAATAAAATAACCTTATCTAGCTCTAAGTAAAAATCGCCGTGCAGGGAGGACAAGGACATAAACTATCAAAAAAATCAAAGTGCTTAATATGTCTATGAAAATTTTCTTCAATTTCAGGTATGCACTCCTATACAATGTTCCCACAAGATTACCAAGAACTGATTGATCGTGGGTGGCGCCGATCAGGGCTTTATTGTTACAAACCATTAAATAACGAAACATGTTGCCCATGCTATACAATAAAGTATGAACATACATTTCATAATTATATAAGAACCATATACAAATTTTATTAATTTATTTTAATTGCAGATGTGACGCGTTAGAGTTTAAATTAACTAAATCACACAAGAAAATTCTAAAACGAATGACACGCTTTCTTCGTGATGGGAAAAAGGATAAGAGGGAAGAAACCGGTGCAGCTGCCTTAGTAACGACTGGTGGCAATGCAAATTGTGATAACATAGATGAAGACGGTGGCACAGAGGAAGGAGATTTTGATGGGTCGGAGTCCGTTGGGGGAATACGGGACGAGCCGCAAGAGCCAAATTTGCCTATTAGCACTGTAGATTTAGCAGCAGTAGCTGCAGCGAATGCTGAAAAACATGAAGCAGCGCGGCGAGAAAATGAACATTTTGATGATCAACCTATGCACTCAAAATGTGATGATGCGGTCGTCGCAACAGGAACTGGTGAGAAATCGCCTTCTCAAGAGACGAGGAAATGTATGTATTATATTATTTATTAATGTATTTAATAATAATCAGATTGATTATATCTTTTTTTTAGCTCAAGATGATACCAATTTACCTCGTAAAAAAGCGAAAGTTATGCGTTTGGAGCGCAGGCAAGCCAAACTAGCAGCAAAAGGCCTTACAAATACAGAAGAAAAATCAGCAGGCTCAAGAAAATTAGCTAATAATAAAGAAAAAACAATTGCAGATTATTTAGCCGATACGAGCCCGAATGATAAACACAAATTAGAGGTAAACATTAAATTGGAATATATCTATTTGTACTTATTTATATGTTTGATAACGATATTTTCGGATTATGGGTTTTCATTGTTGTGGCAATTTGGTTTTGCGGTACATATTAAAAGTATTTTAGTTTCGATATACTTCACACATCATAGCGACATCAGCACGAATAAATTTCATTACGTTCCCAATATTGTATTGTTGCTATTTACAGGTGATTTTAATACCGCCAAGTAAAAAACGCGTAACCGATGAAGCGTTCAAATTATATAAGAAATACCAATTGCTCGTGCACAATGACGATCCAAACCGTCTCACACCGTCTAGCTTAGATCGTTTTTGTTACAAATCTCCTCTCAAGGTAAATCAAATTCTTATTTCTATTCTATCCAGTTAAAATTGCTACATGTAAAAAGTCAACAATTTAAAGATACAATGAAGTCGACATACGCCCTTTATCAGAAATATCAAACTTGCATACATAATGATCCACCAACGCATATAAGTGAATATTTGGAATTTTTGCAACAGTCGCCATTGAAGGTGAAACAATTTCGAAAGCTAATTCACTAACTGAAATAAACTAAATATTGTGTCTATCTATTTAATTTGATAACAATTTATTTATTTTCTGTTTTATTATTGTTATAGTACACAAAAACACGCGATGGTCCTACAGCTGGCTATGGGTCGTTTCATCAACAATATTGGTTAGATGATAAGTTAATTGCAGTAGCTGTTATTGACATCTTGCCATACTGTGTCAGCTCAGTGTACTTCTTTTATGATCCGGACTATAGTTTTTTGTCGTTGGGCACCTACGGTTCACTAAGGTGAGTGGGGAATAAACGCATATAAGTCAAATAGATAAACTACTAAATTAAGAGTTAATACTAAACCGATTTATGTATAGATAAAAATTTCACAGCACTTTTACGGGCTCAGTGGGAACAGGATATAGGCACGATGACTCTGAAAGTTGTCATCAGGCTCTTCCAACGAAAGTCCAAGGAAAGTTGTAATCAGCCATAACTCTGAACGTATTTGGTGTAAATTAGTTACATTTGGATATATACATATTTCTTTTATCCAGTCATGCAACCTCACATTTTTTGTGAGAAAGGAGAGAAAAAGAAAAGTATCCGAGAAATAGAAAAGGATTCGAGAGAGGAAGAGTTGGAATGATAAGAAAAAGAGGCTTCGAGAGATCATTGGGGCAATTCACAAACTTTCACACCAACTTTCACAGCGCAATCGACATTCTGTCGTAACGCTGACTATAACGATATTATAACGATATCGGTATAAGCTAACTTTTTTTTAACGATGTTCGTTTATTCGCGATCAGCTGTATGGTTAAGTTAACAACACATAATCTGAAGTTTTAGTAAAAATTGAAATAATAATGTATTATTCATATGATTTTTTATTAAAAAATGGCATTTGAGTACTAAGCGTATATTTTATCGTGGGATGAGGAATCTTCTGCCAGGATCGTTATAGATAAGTTAGTGAATGGCATTCGATAGTGCAAGCGACAGAATCGTTATATAAAATATCGAAAAATAGAATCGTTATACGTAAGTGAATTCCACTACAAATTAATTTTTGGGTAGCGCAAAGTTTGTCGTGTCTGTTGTACTAAAGTAAACGACAACTAGTGAAAAGTGTCATCCAGTTGGTTTATTTTCCATATTCAATAACATTCCCTAAATTACTATATACACATGTACATTTGCTTTTTATTTTCAGAGAAATCGAACTTGTCCAGCAGCTTGCGAAAAAAGTCCCTGCGCTCAAATATTACTATATGGGCTTCTACATACATTCTTGCCCCAAAATGCGTTACAAAGGCCGTCTCGTGCCATCGCAATTGCTATGTCCGGAGACATATACATGGCATCTTCTGACTGATGGTAAATCATCATATTCCATTTATTTATTTATTTATATTTATTTATCTAATTCAATTGAAAATATTACTTATTTGCAGAAATTCGTGCAAAACTAGATCAACACAAATATCAACGTTTTAACCCAAATCCTGACGCAAACGATATTGATAAATTCGAGGAAACTGATTTAAATTATGTGGTGCTGTTATATGACAAATCTTACTTAACTTATCGTCAATACATTCAGGTAGGTTAGATCTAAACATATTGGTTTGAATAATCTTAATTTATTACATGTCAACTAAGTTGTGTCTGAGGAAGAGAATAGCTTAAATGTTAAATTTGTACAATTTTCTTATGCCTAATATTTCGATACAATGTTTACATCAGAAGTGCTTTAAAGTACGTAGTGGAATCATGAGGTGAATTTAGATGTCAGCTGTTGTATCCCTAAAGTTCATGTGTAAAATATTTACTATCCCCAGGTTATACCACGGGAAAAGGGTCGCCGTCGCCGATATCGTCTGGAACTTCCTGTCATTGAACTTAAAAACTATTAATAGGCCCTTAAAAACTGATGAGTTGATCCCCCGAGCACTGACTCTGATTCATTTCGAATCAAGGGTTGTTCCTACGGGAGCGCTACTCGGTAGATTCTAGATTGCGAATTAAGGTTTTTTTATGAAAAATCCGAACTGAAAACGTGCTAAACTTAAGTCATTTAACACTTTTATTTCTATTAAAAATTAACTCAAAATTATGAATAGTTTAAACAGTGGTGAATTAACTAAACACTCAAATGTAATCAAACTATCTTTAATTCACAAATTTGCTTGCATTTTTTTGATGCGGCTTAATACATATGTATGTATTTATGGTTATAGAAATGCGGTATACAAAAAAACTGAATAAGAAGAGTCCATTTTAGGTCCTTGGGGGACACTAAATAGCAGTTACTTTCAAACAAAGATCACAATAGACCTTTTCGGTCGCAGTGCATTTCTCAAAACCATATCTATCTGTATCTACTTACAAACAAACTATGAAAACTGCTGTTTGGCGTCGGTTAGCAAGTATGCATTTTTCTTCGACATCTGCAATAGGCAGATATCGGCCTGTTAGAATTTTATTGTATGTTTAGATTTTGAGTGAATGTTTCCGATTTATCATTTCGATTCGATTGTTTAATTAACTTTTCAATAGTGCTTGTAAAATGTACAATAAACTCATAACACTTAGGCCACTTGCACGACGGTAAGTTGTCCTTTTAACTCAGAGTTCATTCATCATCAAATTTGACAAAATCTTATGACCTCCCTATTTATCATTAACTCTGAGCTATGTAACAAACTTGCTGTCGTGCAAGTGAGCCTTAATGCTTGATAGGCATATTTTGAAAACTCTGCTCCTTTTCCATGTTGTTCACATTAATATGCAGTCGTTTAAAATATCAGGAATTGACAACATGTTGGACGTTTTAAGGAGCAGAATTTACAAAAAGGTAAATTAATATAATTTTTTACATTTATGCTTATGTATATGTTTATATGTTTATTATCTACCCGCTTTAGGTTCGAGAAATAAAATAAAAATTTTTGTAATATTTTTTTCGTTGTTAAATTTCGTTTGGCTACCAGCCAATAATTTTTTATAACATACGAAATTATATATTTCATTTCAGATCACTGGTGATGATGATGATCGTGATTTAATATTGGAATACGGCAAACTGGTGGGCAAATCACTGGCACATCGAATGCTCTATGTAAAAACTTAAAGTTATATTTTTAATAGATACATTTTGAATTTGTGGGAATATATTATATTTTGTTTTTGGTCTGTTTCTTATAATAACATGTATGAAGTTATGTTTTACGTAGTTGTATTTTATTTACTAATAATATTAACGAGAGAAGCGGACGGTAAGTTCGCTTACTAAACCACTTGAAATAAGCATAAATAATTAATAAAATTAAGTATGTCACTTAAGAGCTGATTAAAGTTAAAGTAAAAAATTGTTTGCTCTTTAATTGCTTTAAAAACCTATATACAAGTATCAAATGAATAAAATATCAACTAATTAACATTTTCATCTTTTAGAATTATTTTGGTAATCCACGCAGGTTATTATTATTCTTATTGTAATAGTACTTCGCCCTACTTAGCCGGCGCATAAAATAGGATCTGCCGAACCAAACAAGGTTATACTGATGTCGACAGTCCTTTGGCAGATATGAATCTAGCACAAACTCCTTGTGGCCTCAGCCCAGCTTCCGTGATAGCATATAATCTGAAAGCATGATGTTTTTATGTATTCCATTCATTGACAAAAATGTCATTACTGATTGTTCAAAGCTGTTGTAATTTCTAACATAAAAAGCAAAAATTCGCAAGTTCAGGAAACAGGATGCTCCGGTACTCCCTTGCGGTACTGCCCGACTGTCGTCGTAGCGATTTGTTATGACCACATAGTTGCACATCATTACCTTTGTGCATATTCGTCGCCTCTTACGACCGGTATGCCTACCGCGGGCATATTCTAAGCCCCAACCCGCAGGGGCCTACAAGTGACGCATATAACTTAATACCTCCATATAGAATTTATATTTATAGTTTATCTCCCTTCTGTACCCATCTACAGTTTTATATGTAAATCTATTCTAAATGTTTACAAATGATTAAAATGTTCAACGGAGGCTAAACGATATCAGACCGTAAACAAACACAATAAAAGCCAAGCGATTGTCAAGTAGAATATACATACACAATTTATATTATTAGAATTCAGACGAAATTCAACGGAGTGAGGTGCTCCCTCTTCTTCTGCTTCCACTGACACTTGCCGATAAGAATAACTTCATTACTCATAACTTGGTCAAGTCAATATACCTTTTGCGGTCTTATTCATTAAACTATGCAGGGAAGAAGTGAAGTCCTCTATGGGCAATGAAAAACGTTTACAAAACAATCCTGAAAATAACCCAAAACGACCGTGAAAATCTCAAAATTATCTCTAAAACTATACCGAAAACATTTAAGGATTTTCGCCAAGATCCCTATTTTATCTAGCAACGGTCCGTAACTTGAGTTGAATCAACTCAGTGAATCTCAGTTAATAAAATTTTTTTGGTTTTTATTTTCGGTAGTTTAATAGTTTGTTGGCGAGGTGTCTGTAAAAAAGTGTCTTTGCAGATTTTCTTATAATCACTTTTTCCCAGTGAGTTATTACCAGACCTGTTAAGTAATGATTAATAATCATAATGATAATGAATGGTTTCATTGATTAGTTTTTGGATAAGCATAGTAATGATTGATTACCTATTGTTTACGGGTTTTAATGATTATTCTTAAAAACAATCATGATTTTTTACGATTTCTCAAAATCAAAAAAATTCAAAAGGAATTAAAAATATATTTTTTTTTATTTTTGATTGTTCTTGATTATTTAATTACTTTTGATACGGTACTACAAACGAAAAACTCCAAAAATTTATTTCACTGATTAAAGATGTAATGACATAACTTCTCTCTTTAAAATTACGCGTATGTTGTGAATTTCGAAAAGGGCAAATTTCAAAAATAGTTTTGATTTGTATTATACTTAATTAGTACTAACTGTCTATCCTGTAAAATTTGAATTCTACACAACAGTATGTCGTATTCGAAATCGCCGATTTACATGTTAAATGAATTTTTGATATTTGAATGAAGAGCAAAGCAAGGCAGATCGTGAAGTTTTCTTTCGCACGTTTAGAAGCTATTGCTGTCAGCTGTGGCGAGCCAGCTGTTTTACTGGCTGCGTCGAACGCTACAATATTCGCAAACTACGCTGCGCGTTGACTTTGTTTTTTGTTTTTGGCCAAGATTCGCATTCGTTGTGGTGCAGCTTTTTATATTACTCTCATGCTTTGGTCGAAGAGCGAATGATTTAACGCTAACCGTTAAACGTCAATCATATGTTGGTTTTGCTAAAACTAAAAAAAAAAATACCTTAGATAGTAGAATTGAGACGTCAAATATAAAAGTTTGCCAACCGTTGCGGCAGTACGTTTGATAATTTCGAAGCGCGCGGTAGTTTGGATTAAAAGCTTTCAAAGCGCCGATTACTTTGAGTGTGAAGTTACAAAAAATTGAAATAAAGAATACGTTTTATTACGAATAACAGCATAATAGTTAAATATATGTACATAGATCTCTGTAGCGCAGTGTGCGGAGGTGTGCTAAAGGTAAAACGCGATATTGAAGATGTTTAAAATGTTTTTTTTTTTTTTTTGCAAAATGCTGAAGGCTAAAAAATTTCGAAATTGAATGCCCTTTTAATAAGCGAATAAGTGTATGCTCTTAGATATAAAAGTGATTTATATGATTTTAATATAATTGTTTGCGGTTTAAAAATAACAGTAAAACAAATACAGCACAACGCGCGTATTTTATTAATTAAGTTTATTGAAACAAGTGAAAATCGGGTGTATGGTTTTTTTTTCTTTTTTTCATTTTGATAGAATATTTAATGCTCAAATGAACGTGAAAACGGGGTAAACAAGTAAGTAGAGCGCTGTCTTCGGTTTGGTCGAAGGCTTCATACCTTTCACGAATACTTACCACGATTTCCACTTGCCCATCCTATAATACTTCAACAGTGAGTGTCGAACAAAAAAAGATAATCAGCCACAAGCGATTATCGACACATTGCGAGTATCGACCCGATCGGATCGCTTAATCAGTCGCTGATTTGCAAAGTGATTTTTTGTATGAAAGTGAGAGTGAGGATGTTTAAAAATGAATTTATCGTTAGGTTGATAATTACAAAAATGTATCTAATGATCCATAAGCAGAATGCGGAAACCTATACTATGGGGTTTAACCGTTCTCTCCTTGCCAGTTTGCGCCAATTGGAAACACCCCGGAATCGCAAATCGCTCCTTCCTCTGCTTCCATCGACGTGTGCCGCCGCGTCAGATGTTGTCAGTCTCAGCTTCTGCACCATAGAGTAGGAAGGCTTGGATAAGTGTATAACACCGTCTAAAAAGCTATAAAAGATCTATATAGGAGTATTTATATCTAGATAAATGCAACGCGAAATTGACAAAATACATAGCAGAGGTTACTTTGGAATTAATGATAGACGTTAATGGATTTTTATGGAACTTTTCGGTCAACAAACTGATCCTCAGATATCAGTTAAAATGTGTACCCACGGAACTCTAAAATATGCTATTACCTAAATGAGTATCTTATCTCCTCTTTAGACTCCGAGTGCACATAGGTGCACCTTGTATTTATTAAATTTTTGAACTACTAGTAGCATCTTGTGGCAAATGTAAGCACTACAAATTCCTTCTATTGATAAGTTGGTGCAGTGAAATAACGCCCGGGGAAATAACGCCCGCCGAAAAAAGGAAATAAGGCCCGCGGGCTTTGTTTCTTTTCTAAAAGGAAATAACGCCCGCGGGCATTATTTCTTTTCTGAAAGGAAATAGCGCCCGCGGGCGCTCCGATAAGTTAAGTCTACATACGAGTATACGAAGTACTTTTTAATTTAAAAAAATCTGAAAAAATAATATAACACCACATTTAGGTTTATAAGGCATTAACCAGTTACAATGAAAAGCGAGAAGCTCCTGCTGAATTTGGTGGTACGAGTAATCACTATTGAACGCACCGAAAAGAAGCCTCCTAATTTTAGTTCTATTTAGAGTTAATAGCAGTAAATGAGTCCAATTATCAGGATATCCAACCAAAAGTTGTTTCTTTACTTTAAAATCTTTAAATATATACCAGGGAACACTGTGGTAATTTCATAAAAAGACACACGCTCATTTGTGTTTGTAAGATTAAGAAGTCTTAAGTCAGGAGCTGTAGCTTACTATAATTTGCATTATTTTTTACCAAAAGCTAATTTCTCTCAAACCGGATTAATAATTAGGTGAAATACATTGACATGAACTGAATACTCAGACAAATATGTATATGTATGTGCTAAAATATGCTTGAATTTATTTAGTTTTAGTATTCATAAGTAAGTATCATTCAGTAAAAAAAAAGTGGCTAGATATACATAAATACATATGTACATACTCGTATGTAAGAGTATATCCAATCCAAAATGCGCACCTCATCTAACATGAGGCTTGACATATGCAAAGCTTTTGCCAAATTCTTTATATTAAACCTAAAGTAAAGTTTAGTTGATAAATTAAAAGGTGCATAAGCCTTATATATAAGTCCGCCGGCCTCCTTGTTGTAGTGGTTGTGTATTGGTCAAAAGTACCCTAGTACAAGCACTGGGACTGGTAACTTCAGAAGTTGTTTGAATAAAGGCAACCCACCCTATGTTCTTCAGCTTCCTAGTAAAAATGCACCAACATATAGATTCCTACAAACCCATAATAAAGTTAAAAAAGTCTATCTTTTGTGGTCGAAATAAATTCTGTTTAAAAGTCACACCACTAAGCCTACAAAACACGTATTCATCCCAGTGGGAAAATGGGGAATGCATTACCTTTCTCATGTATGGAAAGATATACAAAAATTCTTGTAGAAAAGCTCAATCCAAAGCAATCGAAGGAGTGATAGGTAGCTCTGTTTTTATATGTAGTACTACATTTTTAATTTTTATCACTGTGTTTTAAGCTTTTTTTTTAACTGAAGAAGATATACGCCAATAATACAGGTCGTGTTAATAGACCAGCAGATTTTTATTTTGACAGTCCACTCATTTTTCAGTGCGATTTTGACTATAAACCAGGGACGGAAAAGTTTGATTATTCTTCATCTAAATATACTATCACATTTTTTATACTATAACTAAATTATGTGAATATGCAATGTTCTTTTTTTGTTGTGAATTGTACCACATTAATCAAAGATAATAATTAAAACCTGAGTCACATTTTTTGATCTTAATTTAATTATTAAACTTTGATTTTAATTATTTAATTCATCAATAATAATTATATCTCGATTAAAATATTTTTGATCGCGAATAATTTTTATACATTTTTCTTCAATCATACTCATCGTATTCGATTTTTATAAATTTTATTTATTATTAACTTTGACTTTTATCAATTTTCCTCAAACATAATAGTCCAGGCGAGGAAGACAGAAATTCGACTGAACACGGAAGTGACGCAGGCCACTGGGTTTTTGGTCTATCTAACTCTCCTACTAATGCACATGAAAGGGTACAAAATTAATCCAAAAATATGCATACTTTTCTGCAGCCATTTTAATTTCATTTTTTTTCGTTTGTTTTACTATTTCTGTAGTGGTAACATCTGTTAAAAAATTATCTTATACAGTTTGTTGCCGAGATGATTCTCCATCATGCTATAGTTTCCCCGCTATAATCAGCTTTTCTTAGTGCATTATTACAAAAAACAGGCAAAAAAGTCATTTTTGGTGATGACTTTTGTATGGAACAAAAAAAAACTTTGTTGAGCAAAATTTAATTTTTTTTCGCGGAATCCGGTAGAATGTTAACCTGCTATGATTGTTCGTTCCAGCGATTTCTTGATAAAGGCATTAAATCCTCCGAAAAAGGGCGTGGCAGCCCCCCTACGTTTAAAATTTAATAAATTGCCAAGTTGTCGCTTTGTTGGTAATCTGAGCACAATGTGTTTTTTTATCATTCGCAATGCAAGAAGTAATGTGTCCGTTGTAATGCATCATTTCATTTATTAAAAGTAAGTGTCTAAGCGACTTAAGCAATTTCTTTCGTTTATTTCATTTGCGTACCCTTTTATAATTCGCAACCAGCTTATGGAATATTCTGAAGATATAGGTTATAGCTGCATACCAAAATGGGGTTTTTCCAAGCGTAAATGAGGAGGCCATCCCGCGCTTTTACCTCAGAGCACCCAGTGCTCACCCCCAATTAATACATACAAGGTGTAACAGGTGCCCCGCATCCTCCCAGTTCTATATAGAACAAATAAATGAAATAAAATAATAATAATAATAAAATAAATAAATATGTACTAGAAAAGGGCTCCCAAGTAAATATGTGCTCTGCATGCCCCCTTTTCCACAGCAAAAAAAAAAAAAATATTTAAAAAACAAAAAAAAAAAATAGCCCAATCAAAGCTAAGGCAGTAAGATAAGAAGTAACTAAGGCATACTTGGTCGCTTCAGTTCTTGCGAGTGACACATTACTTTTTCTATGACATCGCTGTAGAAAAATTCATACCTGCTTTCATGCAGTGAAAAGAAAGAGCAGAAATAGATAACTACTTTTTTTTTTCGAAGGGCGTTATGTCCTTTTTCTTTTTTTTAAGGAAATAAGAGTTGAGAAAATGTTTCTAATAAAGCCCTAACTCTAGCGTGGTAATAACATTCCTCTGGCCAACAAATAAATAATTTGGAAAGTTTTACATACTTTTGATATTATGCTGGCTTAAGATGTCGGTCAATTTCGTAACCACCAAAATAGTTGGGAGCGCCACGTAACGGTTAAAAATTGCACGTGTTTGGAAAATATTTATTTGAACAGAAAATACCAGACATTTTGTACACATACCAGTTCCCTAGAATTAATAGACAATACATATAATTGAATAAAATTAATATAAAATTTGCTAAATATGTTTACTGAAAAAATCATAAAATAATAAAAAGATGATCAATATGGCACAGGAGCGATTAAAAAGCCTCACTCAACACTAGCACGAGATCAAGTTCAGTTCGCTCAGTATATTTTTAATTTCAAAAAAATATGCCGGTTTATGTTGTTGTTTATCCTGTAGCTTAAGTGAATAAATAAGAAAACACAATGTTTTTATCATACGATTTTATTAATAAACAGTTTTGCACACGTCCTAAGAGTCAGCTTCCTTATCTGCCTCTAAATCTAAAAATCGATCCCATATCCGCCTTGATACCAATCCCCATAGAACAAAAAAAAAAAAAAAAAGAGATACAAAATCAAAAAGTAATTCAGAGTAATTCACTTTTTAAAGAAACTTAAAATATGCAGACATGACATTTTTAGAGTTTTATTAAAGATATGAAGATAACCACATTCTTAAATAGGACGAACTGTACCTATTCAATTGATAGCTGAAATTGAAAAAAACCATAAGAAAAAGTTTTGAGAAGCAAACTTTGTTGTTTTTTTGAAACACTAGGTGAATTTTTCTTCATTTAAATACTTAAAAAAATTTTTCATAGGTACCTCCCTAAAATTTAGTATATCTTCTTTGTTTGCCCGTTGTTTTGATAAAACAAAGTGCAGGTTACTTCCTAAGCTTCAAGCAGTCCATTAGTGAAACTCTCATGAAAATACCTACATTTCTTAGTTTCCGAGATTTTTAAGTTCAAACAGATAAACAGACAATAATCCAAAAAATAGTTCAGATGAATTCTATAACATTCCCCAAGTCATGTCCAGTCATTTTTTCAAAGAAATTTTAAATGCACAGACACGACTTTTCTGGAGTTTTATTATAGTACAGATGTACATAAGTGCATTGGAATTGCTTTTTAATGTTAACAGGTTTGTTGTTATACATATTCATTCGGTTTAATTATTATTTTATTACTTAATATTTTAGTTTTTCTAAATGGCTTTTCCGCCTACACATTCTTACACGTATGCTACTTAGGTAATTCGTTATACGAACTTTTTTAAAGTCATGTGATTTGTATTTTAAATTGCCCGGAGGTAAATGCTGCGTTTTGTACTATATCAGGGATATAGGCACATCAAAACAGGGGACCGTAACTGTTATAAGTTTAATTATAGAACTCGACATTTGATCATTATTTTCTGAATTTTTTCAAAAAAATTCAAGAATATCGTTACGCTCAAGTTTTATTTTTTTTATTAAGCGTAATTATCAGTTTTTGAGTTTTATTTTTTTGATCAAACATAAAACTAATTTCTTGAGTTTTATTATTTTGAGAGGAAATAGAACTTACCATTGAGTTTTATATTTTTGCTCGACAGTAAACGTTATTCTTTGAGTGATATTTTATCACTCAAGGATAAAAATTTAGTTTCGAGTTTTGAGTTTTTTTCGCGGATCAAAAAACTCAAAAGGTCGCTCCTTTGATTTTTTTCATTAAAAATATCAAAATAATTATTACAAACAGTCACAATTTGTCATTGTATAGGCTCGCGAAGAAATGCATGCTTACCACATTGTTTCATTTGTGTTTAAAAGTGAAAAATACTTAAAGAAAATATATTTCGATGTTCATTTACTTACATATGAATATCGCCGGAAATTTAAAGAAAAGCTACATGAGCTTTATGCAGACATTGGTGTGCTTTTCAACAAAATATTGTTTAAGTGACTCGAATGATTTTGTTGGGTTGGCGAGATATCGTGCTTTATTGAGATTATTTGTCACCCCAAGAATTCAGAAATATCTATTTCGCGTGGATATAGCTTTATCAAAATCGAATCATTGAGATGTTGGTCCCTGAGACGATGTTTGGAGTTGGATTTTTTTTTTTTCAAAAACAAATATGCACATTCGCACAAATGTCCGGTTTTAAACATAGATTCGAATTTGTAAATACTCTCCGTAATTTTTGGATATTATATAAAATTAAAATTACGTTTGTTTAAAATCGTTCAGTTGCGTTGTCTTATTGAAATTTGAGCGCAGAGTAAAACAACATATGAATTTGCAAATTCTTTTAATATGAATATGCTGAGGCATTGCGTAAATTTTCCCCGAAATAATTGACAGCATTTCATTAAATCCCCAGTCTTTGCATTGAAAGGGCTTCTTGAATGATTCAAGTCATTAGCACTGCTTAACAAGTTTAAGCTGCGAAAATATTAACTTCTTCGAACAATGCATCCGCTTTTAATTGAAAAATTGTAAACAAAGGCAAACAAGTGCCGATGACCTGCCACGTATATTAAAGAGCTTGTGAAAACGTCCAATTTTAAAGCTTTTACATAACTTTCTTCTTTTAGTCTTTCAGGTGGAAGAATATTAACCAAAGAGTTGGGGTGTTGATAAATCAGGCTCGTAGCCAGAAAAAAATGTCGGGGGGGGGTTTTGGCCAAAGTGTCAGTAAATAAGAATTACCTGTAAATACACACATACATATTTATATTTTTACATATTACATATTTATACATACTTTTATTTATTTGAAACTTTCCTTTTTCTACACGGCTAAAAATTTGAGCCTAAATTTTAAACCATTTATTGGTTTACGCAATTTTTAAAACTTTTTGGTAATAAATTCCAAACCTTTCAATTACCTACAAAAATTCTCAATTTTTTGCTGTTTTGATTTAAAACTTAACTGGGATAAACAAAAATACAACAAAAGTCGTATACACAGCGAATATGTGTACTTTTCGCATAAAATTCATGAGTGCGCCGTAGCTCGGTAGGTAGAACATTGCGCACTAATTTGGGGCACGTCGGTTCGAGTCGTAACATTTAAAAAAAAAACATAAAAAATTGTTAACAACATTTTCGGTTAAAAATTTAAAAAAATTTTATTAGGCGCATTTCTATGACAACCGGCGTAAATTTAATTCTAAACAAAATTTGGTCATACACCTAGACCAGTATGTCTGCATTCAAAGAGTTTTTTTGGAATGTCCAGTAAAATTAACTTCTTTAGACTAATTTCATTATTTTTGAATGAAAGTATGTGTAAATACACAATAAAAATACTTCAACTCAAAGTTAAGAATTTTGTGGAAAATTCATGAAAATTCAAGAAAACTCGAAAAAATTTCATCAAAATGTCTAACTTTCAGGTAAAATTTGATTATTTTCGAGTATGCATTCAATTGTCAAAAGCCCATTCAATTGTCAAAAGCCGACCTAAAGCATTTTCTTCAATATAAAAATACTAGCAGGGTACCCGGCGTTGCTCGGGATGTAAGTAGTTAGGGGGCCTTTCAAAATCAATAATATACTTTAAGATTTCATATTGATATAATATTATTGCCTACTGAAGATTTTACCAAATTCGAATATTTTGAAAATTTTGAAAAAAGAGTTGAAAACCGGGTTTCAAAAATTTTCTTTTGCGGTATTCGTTGGTAACGTTAGGGGGCCTTTCAAGAATTCAGTTTTGACAAATTGTGCCAGGATGAATGCAAATTCAAATGTTGATTTGATACAATATTGTAGGGTAATATTAAGGTTTTTCTGCAATCGCATTTTTACCGATAACTCAGTTATAGATAAATTTATCGAAATATGTCGAAGAACAAATAAAACCTGGGGCCTTCTCCTTTCGTTTTATACCCATATTATAGAGTAATGTTAAGTTTTTTGGGCAATAACCAATAACTCATTTATCGATAAATTTATCGAAATATATCGAAGTCCAAATGCAACCTGGAGCTATCCCCTTTCGTTTGATACCCATATTGTAGGGCAATTTTAAGGTTTTTTTGCAATAACGTTTTCACCGATAACTCAGTTATCGATACATTTATCGAAACCTATCGAAGTCCAAATGAAACCTGGAGCTATCCCCTTTCGTTTGATACCCATATTGCAGGGTAATATTAAGGTTTTCGGGCAATCGAATTTTGACCGATAACTTAGTTATCGATCAATTTATCGAAATATATCGAAGCTAAAATGAAACCTGGGGCCTTCCCCTTTCGTTTGATACCCATATTGTATGATATTTCTATACCTATGTATATGCGAAATATCATAAGTATAGGTTCAATATACTTAGAGTTATATGGAATAAAAAAAATTTCGAAAAGAAACGTTCGCTAGCAGGGTCGGAACCCCCAAAATTAAAAACAAAAATAGCCTATAGCTCCTTCCAGACTATAACCTGTAGGCGTGCCAAATTTCAACAAAATCCGTCCAGCCATTCTCACGTTTTTAGGGAACAAAAGCAAACGTCTGGACATCCAAACATCCAAACATCGCTACATTCACATTTATAATATTAGTAGGATTACGCTTATATATTTGAATGGAATTTAATGCACTTGGTTAGAAAAAAAATTGCCAAAAATCGAGTAATTCTTCTAGCGGCTTAAGATTAATTAAACGGGCCACAAAAGTGCATACGCGAAAAAAATCTAAAAACTTGTACTGAAAAGTTAGAAATTTTGATGAAAATTTTTCGAGTTTTCTTGAAATTTCATGAATGTTCCACAAAGTTCTTAGCAAACAACACTTTGAACTTTGATACTGGTCTAGGTGTATATGTAGCCCCAAAAAGTTTTAAATCTAGGCTAAAACTTTTAGCCGTGTACAAAACAATATTTATTTTTATTGTATGTTTTTAAATTTTGTTTAGGATTTCTTCAGGAGTTACTTCAAAAGTAGAGTGGATATTGAGTATAGCCGAAACGCTAAAGAAAAATTTCTGGTGTCAGAATCTCTTCTAATTTTCTACTGCTAATTTCTGGAAAATTTTTACAAAAAGGAAAAACAGTAAATAGTTGTCGCTATATTTCTTGAAGAAAAACTGAAGCTTCGGAAAAATAAAAACAAATAATATAATAACAAGTAAGGAAGTCTAAGTTCGGGTGAACCGAACATTAAATACCCAGCGTTAGTTTTTAGAAAAAGGGGGAGTGGTTTTCATCCGATTTCGCCCATTTTAAAAACCAATCTATGCCGAGCCTAAACAATAGCGAATTTGGTGGGAGCGGCCACGCTCCTTGCTTATAAAGCTTTAACCGCTTACATGAGCCAAAAGTACTGAATCGATCTTTTCAAGGGTTATACCATGTCCTATATATAACTTTGGAAAAGAAGGCGTGCCATGCCCATAACTTTTAACGTATTTTGTGAAATTTTTCGATGTACGGATATATGTGTCCATTAATCAATATTTACATAATTTTAAAAAAGTGGGTGGTGGCACGCCCACGGATTTTATTATGTTGTTTGTCCCTATTGAAGATCAGTTTTCATTGCAGATCTTTATGATACTTTCACAGTGGCTTGTTAATAGTGAAATGTTGATATTTTGTTTATTCACTTGTGGGCGGTGCCACGCCCATTTTCCAAAATATTACCAAAAAACCTTTAAACATCACAAATAACATCATCAGGTGAATGAGTGTACTAAATTTTAGCATTATATCTGTATCAGTTAAACAGATATTGCATATTCCGGTTTCCTAACTCTCGTTTAGAGAACTTTAGTCCAAAAAGGGGCGTGGTCGTTCACCGATTTTTCTTATTTTCTGTGGTAGTACTCTACATAAACATAACATACCTGGAACCTAGTTTCGTAAACCTATCTCAGATCGTTCTGAAGTTATTAGCAGTCGAATTTGAAAATTGCTTGACTCATAAGTGGGCGGTGCCACGCCCACTTTCCAAAATTTTGCAAAAATAATGTAAAGAATATGAAAATTGATGTATGTACAAAATTATATTATTATAGCGGCATCAGTTAATTAGATATGGACTTTTCAATATTTCCACCTCCTTTCAATATAACTTTTATAAAAAAGTAGGCGTGGTCGCCAAGCGATTTCGTTTATTTTCTATATCTGAATTTAACACAACAATAGTATGCCCTCTACAAAATTTCGTTATACTAGCATAAACTGTTCTCAAGTTATTAGGAGTCAAAATTTTAAAATTTCTTCAAATATATGGGGGCGGTGCCACGCCCCTTTTCAAAAAATTTGGTAAAATCCGCCTAAGAACATATAAATCAATACATATTGCAAATTTTATCATTGTAGCTGCTTCTGATATTGAATTAACCCGTTTTATACGTTTTTCGAAATTTTCGATATCGAAAAAGGGGGCGTGGTTATCATCCGATTTCGCCCATTTTCAATAGCAACCTACCTTGGCCAGAAAGTAACCTGTATGCAAAATTTCATGCAAATATCTCAATTTTTACTCAAGTTATCGTGTACACGGACGGACAGACGGACAGACGGACAGACGGACGGACATGCCTTAATCAATTCCTCTTTTCAACCTAAGAACTTTCATATATGGAACTCTATATCTAACTCGATTATTTTGTGCCGTTACATAGTACCGTTATGTGGACAAAATTAATATACCCTTGTACTAGTACTAGTACGCTGGGTATAAAAAAAGCGGCAAATTGCAATTATTTAACATGCAAAACGGAACGTCAAAATTTCTTGGCTATTCATGGTCAAGAAATAATTGAAAATATTTCTTGAGCATTTTCTTTTCAACAGCACACCGGGCTTTTACTTTTAAACTTTTCTCCCGTGACAAGTATAAGTACAATTTAATTGTTACTTTCTCTGATAATTCAATGCGACTGCGTTGTGTACTGCTTGGTATTTTTTGGTAATTTTTTTTAACTTCTTGGTCAATTTTTCGGTTAAACTTATGACAACCGTGACTACAATAACGAGACACTCGTTATTACGATTTTTGCAGGCTGTATTCATAACTCGAAAAGCAGTTAATTTGAATTTCAACAAACTTAATTACGAATCACTCTTGCTGTTGTTAACATGCTATGTATGTAGTTGAAATGCTAAGTTGACCTTATGCAGAGCAAGTCTGATAGTTAGTTGTGACCTCTCAGACTTGCTCTGATAATTGATTAGCGACTACCAATAACTTCTCTCAGGGCAAATATTATTTAATTTTATTCTTTCATATTTTCATTATTGCTATTAATGCTAATTTCTTAGCAGGGGTTTTAAAAGTGAATAGAGTAATTATTCTAGTACAGACGTATATTTTTTTAATTTTCGTAAAATTTCGGGGGGGGGTTTGAACCCCCGAAACCCCCCCCCTGAATACGCGCCTGTGATAAATTGTCATTTGTTTCGTGAAATTGAATGTTATAAAGATTCCGTTCAGCATTGCGGCCTGTGACTGGACGAATCGTCCTACCAAAGGCTTTTTAAAACATTTTGGTGTTAATATTAAAGCCAAGCCCAAATCCGTTAAATTTGTATCTAATTGTTATTCACCTCAAAAGCCCTATATTCTTAACTGCAGCAAAGAGATGGGCGTAAGGAAATAATAAGAAGAGGTGTAGGAATATGGGAAGACTAAAAATATGAAGATATGAGCCTGTATGTTCTAGCGGGACTCCTACTTTTTCATCTGTTACAATCTCGCCATTATACGGATTTGACTTTAAAATGCCGGAAGTCCAAATTTATTTCATAAAATCTAAAATCGATTTCCCAAAATTTGAATTTTAATCATGAATGCCTCAATGGGAATGATATACTAAAACAGGTCGAAAAAGTTCATATTTTTAAAAATGATGCATCCTTATGTAAATAAATTAATATTTTTTTATTTAATAATCACAAGTTAAAAAAAAAATAATTATAATTATCTATAGAATTTGTTTCAGGTTTTTTTAAATTAAAATGTTTTATACGAGTATGGACTTAAATTAAACGGGTTTTGTTACCGCACACAGCATTTTGTTTTAAAAAGTTTGGAATTTAACCTTTAAGATTTATCAGCTTCATCATTTTTCTTCCGGTTGGTATTGGCAGTGACAGATGCAGGATTTTGGGATGCCACATTTTATCCGTAGCTCCTGAAATATATGATTTTTTAGATTTCGAAGGAGGGCAAACCACTCCAAAGTAGTTTCTGTGTTATCATATTGAATATATGAACCATGATCACTATAAATAAATTAATACTGAAAACTGTAAACTTGGAAAGAATAACATCCCTAACATGGGGTGCCAAACGGCTTAGTAGGAGAAAGCGTTCGGATGAGAAAAGCATATAAACCTAGAAGCATGACCATTTGAAGTTTTTTAATTTTTTCCAAAATAAATAACAAACCTTCTTCGAGTATAATCAACAAACCAAAAATAAAAATGAACATTAGCAATTCCTCTTGTTCATGTTTTATCTGTTGTTTTTTTGTTCTTTATAAATTTTTTTTAAATACTAAAAGTTTTTTCCCAAAAAGATTTTAATTTCGATTTTGTGGGTATTGTTATTGTATGTCTGTATATCACTTAAAATCTTTCAATCGTTATATATGTAAACCTGTATATAAAAGCTGCAATGACGAACATACCAACAATACTTCTAAATACATTTAAAAATCACTCCCAAACATTTATCACAAACTAGTTTTCTTTTTTTTGCAGTTTGCCCCCTTACTGCGACTTCAAGTCGTAAAACTTAACATATATATGTACTTAGGACATATTTACCTAAATATTGCAAATAAAAAGCCATTTGCATACATAGTTGAAAGAAGCAATGCCAAAACTTTTTTAATTTTTAATCATTGGTTTAGTTGACGAAATGTATTTAACCTTCAAGTGGGTTTTGGGTGAAGATGAACCCTGTTTACGCTTGAAAGGTTGTTACTTTAGTTTGATTTCAAATCTATAAAAGTTATTAGCAATCGGAGGCATATTGGGTGCCGCAGGTTCTCTAGTTCTTCGGTAGGTAAAACCGAAATACTTAAGAAAAATAAATAAGAAAAATAAAAATAAAGAGCGATATCCACTCTCAACCCTAACTTTCCACTTCTGGCAGTAGCAGTGTATTTGTTATTGAATGCTTCAAGGCTTCACATACATATTTATCTATCTTCGGCAACGTTCATGATTCCACGGCGGTGGTTTTCGGGTGATTTCTTCTTTAAAATCGATATATTTCGATTGGTCAACGGCAATCATCTTCAAGATTGTAGCAATTTTTTAACACGTCTGCCCTGTCTAAAGTGGAGTATGGTACTGTGGTTCACGGACCTCAAGCCAACAAAAGATAAATATTTTGTTGTTGGTTTTTGCGGTGTTTCTTGTTTTACATATTTGTAAGTTTTTGCAAGCTCGAGACCTTCTTATTCTTCTTTAAATAGCCATCTAACTGCCTGAGCGATTTTGACCGTCCAACATAGCTCGCCAGTCATTTCTTCGTTGCGCCAACTGGCGCCAATTGGAGACCCCACGAGATCGCAGGTCGGTCTCCACTTGGTCCTTCCATCGGAGTGGTGGTCTTCCTCTTCCTCTGGTTCCACCGGCGGGTGCCGATAAGTATACCTTCTGGGCTGGAGCGTTTTCGTTCATTCGCACGACGTGGCCTATCCAGCGAAGCCGCCGCGTTTTAATGCGCTGTAAAGCTCATACAAATTATCATTAAATCTTCTTCGGTACTCGCCGTCGCCAACGCGTAGAGGCCCATAAATCTTTCGCAGAACTTTTCTCTCGAATACTCCCAATGCCGCCTCGTCAGATGTTGTTAGTGTCCACGCCTCTGCACCATATAGCAGGACGGGAGCGATGAGTGACTTGTAGAGTGTGATTTTTGTGCGTAGAGAGAGGACTTTACTTTTCAATTGCCTACTCAGTCCAAAGTAGCATTTATTTTCAAGAGCAATTATTCGTTGGATTTCTAGGCTGACATTATTGTTGGAGTTAATGCTGGATCCAAGGTAAACGAAGTCCTTCACTATTTCGAACTTTTTGCCTCCAGCAGTGGCGTGGCTGCCAAGGCGCGAATGCGCTGACTCTTTGCTTGATGACAGCATGTACTTCGTTTTTCCCTCGTTCACCAACAAACCCATTTTTTTCGCCTCTTACAAAGTTAAATCACAGCCATGGATAGGATTACATGTTTCAGAGTTTCCAGGCTCATCATCAGATCCCTTTTCGGACACTGGGATATGAAAAAGTGTCTGCACCAAAGCCTCTGTTAGAAAATAAATATAAATATACATAAATATTTAAGAAAAAAGGTCTACGAAAATTCACAAAAAAAATTTTATATAAAGAAAATAAAAATTTCCGCCTGTAATTTGTATGAAAAATCGAATCTCAGAGAGAGTTAAGCTTGTAAGGTGCTTAGAACTTGTTTTTTTTTTCTAATGTTATATTTGGCTTTTTATAGGAATCTGGATTTTAAAGTAGGATAAATAATTATAAATGCACTTGAAAATTATGCACCATATTTTACATCCGTCGATAAGCATGTGTCATATTTCAAATTCATGTAAGAAAGCTTTTTAAATTCGTCTTTTGGCTTGCAAATGTCGAAAACGTTTTTTTTTTTCTGAGTAAGGTTAACTACAAGGTCCGCAAGCACAATTTAAATTTGATTTTGATTCACATATATGTATACATACATTAAAACTAATTATTTTGAGCACAATTTCAATACAAATGTAGACTTGTCTGCTGTCTGTCATTTTTGATAACGCGTTCAGACTTTATAATGTGGCCAAGATTGTTAAGGCGTTTAGGAAGGTGAAATGTCGACGCAATAAGGACTTAACTGGCACTTCAATTGCATAGGCAATTTGATTATTAACATGTTGGGTGCCCGTGTACTACAGGTGATCACAACAATAAAAACACTCTCAGGTGTCGAGTAAAAAAAAAATTTGCGGCTTTGAGTTATACCGCTTATGATACATTGGCAGTCAAAATGTTAAGCACGTATGATTTGAAGGTAAACTTGCAGTAATCTTAGGCTAAGGGCAAATATTTCTGCATGACCCACATTATTTGCTACCTTATCGAGCTGTTCGTTAATCTTATCATGACCCTATTCCAGGACTTGGTACAGCGTGATCGCTAGTAGATTTGGAAGGTCTGAAGTCTCATTGATAAAAACATGTATGCGATATTAAGGATAGTGATTCTGCTTTAGTTAATGCACTTTTCGTGATCCGTTTTCTTGTGAATTGGACAAGGCATACATATAAAAATTATGTACCTTTATCAAAGAAAGAAAGAACGTACAGAAAAAGCTGGTGGATTTGCTACCCAACCGCCAAAATCACCCAGATAGTTAAGCAACAATGAATGACGATGACTATGATGTACAACTTACTTGTTGTTGGTACGATTATATATTTTTTATTTGCGTTAGTTATATACATATGTACATTAAGGTGCCTCGCCAAAAAAAGTTGAACTGTTTCCACCGGAATTTCAAAATTCACTCTTTTCTAAGGACTCCCCCAAAATATTTCGAAAAAATATTAGGATTTACCGGAGCTAAACCTCGTTAAAAACACTAAAAATGTCCTTTTTTATGTATAAAAGGAATATGAAAAAATATTTTTTAATAAAAAGCATTTGAGATGATGCAAAAGATAAGCATTAAAAAGTTTGAAAATTTTATCAACACTATTATTGTATACCTGTGTGCTAATATTCGCAATGTGTAAAATTGGAACAAAAGGGTTAAATTTTTGCAGAAATGGCAACGTCTCGAAAATACCTTTCAAATGATATCCTAATCTTCCAAATCCGTCAATAATTGGATGAGTTATTAAAGTTTTCCACAAACCTACCCCTCGAAATATGACCATAAACAGCAATATTTGGATTGCGTTGATAAAATTTTCAAACTTGTTTATGCTTACCTTTTGTGCTCCAGCTAATTCATCATCTCAGGTGCTTTTTATTAAAAAATATTTTTTCATACTCCTTTTATACATAAAAAAGGTTATTTTTAGTTTTTTTTTAACGCGGTTTAGCTCCGGTAAATCCTAATATTTTTTTGAAATATTTTGACCAAGGTCTTAGAAACATTGAAGTTTATAATTCCGATGGAAACAGGGTGTCCATTTTTTTTGTATGGAGCGTGAGGCGCCTTAATGTACACATATAGTACATACGAGTATATACATATCCATATACAGAGTGTTTTTAGTTCTAATCATATGATAATAGATTTGTTAAGTTGTTCAATGACAGCTCCATCGTCAACAACCGAGATGAGTTTGCAAAACGAAATTTTTATAATATATGTATCTTTGGCCTTGCTAAGAAGTCGGTTAATTTATGTCAAGGGGAGTAAACCGGCTAGAATTAACTTTTGTTATAATGCAGATTTAAGTGGAACTTTTTAAGTAATTTTTATTACTTGATTCGTTCATATTCCACCACATCCAAATCGGTCTAATATTGACAAAATTCAAGTTTTAAAAGGATTTATGTTTTTCACCACCCTAAAATATCAAGGGCTTAACACGTGCGAAATAAGGCCGGTTGTTATTATCGTATACAAGTGAAAAGTATTTTATAAAACTCATGCGGTTTGTGTAAAAAAATATGTACAATAGTTAACATTAAAAACTTATTTACGGTAAAGTGGATTTTCATTGACAACTGTTCTACTGACCGTTTCGTAAGTTCATTGACATTGAATTATTGTTGTTGCTAGTGTTCCTTGTATTGGCTTGAAGCGGTTAGCGAATTATTTTATAAAATATAAATAAAAATAGAAGAAGTAAATAAACAAGTGCAAGTGCATATGTAAGTCGAATGGACGTCGTATACCCAACAGCAAGCATAGGTTGCAACAAATACATATGTAGGTATGTGCCACATAGAATTATAGGTTTTTATGCCAGTCGAGTACACATGAGGACAAAAAAATATCACTAGAGCACCCATATTCCGAATTTCGTTATGAAAAGTAAGATGTGCTGAAAGCAGAACAAAACAAGTAAAGAAAGAACTATCTTCGGCTGTGCCGAGGCCTTTATACCATTCATGAAAACGCACTATGAATTAAAGTGTCCGATCCTTACCTCAAGTAAGTACAAACTGTGCAAAACTTGACGATCTTACCGCGCTAATTTAAAGATACTATACGATGTGTCGGTGGTGCTTGATGATTATCACCACACACATTAATTATGTAAAAAGTACGCTTGAATTAACGATCTTACATAGAAATAAAAACACAAACATCTCTTCTAAATATTGTCTCCCTAAATGCATAAGGAATACCCCGGTATATATGCATAATTAAAAACATAGTAATTTGGAGTTTTTCTTTTATAAATTTCCGCCCCGGTAGTACCCAGCAGATTGGTATGTTGGGTATAACTGTAGCAGCAAGTTATGCCGAAACTATGTATTCAGCTCAAGCTAAGCGCCACTCCGTTGCTAGGTCAGTTGTCTATTCGATTTGTTTATAAATAATGTACCTCACGTGCGATTGTGCTGCTACGTGCTGTTTTCAAAAAATTATTACCTCTTAGTTATTTTTAATTTCTTACTATTTTTAAACCACGTTTTGTGTTTTGCTTTTGTCGTCTTATTGGAAGATTCATATGAATGGGTTTATACAATCAAATTGAGATGCACCGTGCCAAAATTTTAGTTTTTCCTATTGTAGTTGTTTTTTTTTTTTTTTTTTTGTATTACGTAACAGCTTTCGGATAAATTGTAAAATATTATACATAGTTTTTTTATAAACATGAAATCAACAATATATTACAATAATTGAATTTAATGGTAAAAACGATTTTATATTTCAGTTAATTCGAAACTGTATCTTTTTAATCACTGCAATTAGAAATTAGCGAAAATTCACAAAAGCAAACACTTTTTATAGTGATCTAGAATTTCGCGTGTCATATTTGTATCTTTGTTTAGTGGGAATACATTCATTGTTTACCATCAAAAACATGTTTACGCGACTTTTTAAAAATAATTTAAACTAATTATGGAAAATTGCTTACATGAATGTTGATTGAAATGATCTTACAAAAACCTATTTTAAAATAACAATATAAAATAAAGAAAAAAATAAATATAGGTCCTAATGAAAACACCCTAATGATAACCCACATTTCTAAAAACTATCATAGAGAGCCTACGTTCGACATTTCAGTATAATCAATTGATCATTATTGAGCTATGCTAACAAAAAAAAAATCTAAAATAACAAATAAAAATTCGCACCATACAAAATGTATGGCAAAACAAACTTTTTCTCAGGAATTTTTCGGAAATTTGATTGGGTATTCTCTTATTCTGGTCAGAGAACAATCTAAATTGGTGCCAATCATAAAAATCGCTGCAGTCGTTCTTAAGTTATGAGTGATGGAACTAACGTCACTTTCTTTTATACACATAAGGTATGTAAATTTATACATAACTATACTAACTAGTAAATATATTATATTGGCAGTAAGAGCTAATACTTTTCGAAAACGTTACAAACATTTAAAAAATTTATGAGCGTTTCAAAAAAAAATTACTAAAGCGGTCATTGGAAGCGATATGCGAACAAGAAAATGAACTATGCCCAGGGTCCTATAAAATTATAAGTTCTACACACTTAACTGATACTGGTACTTCGTCCTACTTAATCGGCGCATGCGTTCATGGAACAAAAGATGGTTGTACTGATGTTGACAGTCCTTAGCCAGATATGAATCTAGTGTATGCTACATTTCTTTGCATATATGTATGTACATAAGATCAGCTGCTCGCAATCATTAAATAGTTACCAGAGTTTGTGATAAAATTGAAAGATAGCTTTATACAAAGAATCGATAATACTGGCCATACTACCCCAAATACTTTTTTTAATTTACCTGAAACTATGTTCTCGAAGACCACCTTAAAAACTATCCAATTGAATTACCTAATGCTATATTAATTATTGTAATTTTAAATTATCTTGTTGATTGCTCGCCTGACTGACAGAAGCTTTACCATTGTGACAAACTAATCACGTGTGTGATGATTAACTTAATTAAGTGTATGCATTTCATTTCAATTTCGAGTTAAGTGTGACTATATATTTTAAAGCGAAGATTGAACGTATTAAACTGCATTGGCCAATGCTTTTCATGACACGCAAATATTTTAGTTTGTGTTTTATTTCTAGCATAGGGGAGATACGTATTCGACTTAGTTACGATATATCATATCATGAACAAAATACTAGGGTAATTGTTTTCAACCGCGATCGAGTGCAAAAACGCTGTCAATAATGTCGGGAGCGTTTTCAAAAGACGCGTTTTATCCTCTCTAACAAGCATCCGAAAGCTGAAAATAAATATTTTGTTCAGTGAAAAGTTATTGACAAAAAAGTAAAAAAATGTCTGTGCCTGCAACAACCAAATGTAAATTACCAACAATTGTCAACTTTGCTTGCAAATATCTGTTAAAATGTTTAGTAGATATTTGATCTCTGACGGCGGATTCGAATTTCTGTGAAAGAAACGCTTTTTTTGATACCTCTCCCGACATTATTGGCAGCGTTTTTTTTAGTATTTTGTTCATGTCCGTATATGCACACGATAACTTTGGCATAAATGCAGTAACTTTTATCACAAAAACCTCACGTATCACAAATATCTCACAAATCTGCAAATATTTTTGCATAATTGTTTCCAACTTTCTCCTAATGGAAACAAATATCCAAAAATATTTGCTGATTTCCACACACAATTTATGACTTACGGCTTACTTTTATAATAGCCTTATTCCCGACCGCACGTAACTGCTAATACACGTCAAAATATCTGAAGGAAATTAAAAAGTATTTTAAATAACAATTTTAATTACAATATTTATTTATTTGTATAATGTAATTTCGTTCTCGACCACGCCAACTTTTTCTGCAGAAAAACAAAATGAAGTAAATTCAAGCTTTTGCAACTTCTCTTTTCGCCATTCCTATGAATGCAAAGAGTGCGACAGAAAAAGATATAGCAAAACGAACTTAAGACGACCAATATGCCATTTCACTCTAACAAAAAATTCTACGGTACGGAAACTTTCAGTACGGCTCCGGGTAAATTGACTATTCATTTTACCCGTATTGTTATTGCATGAGAAAATTCGTTTGTTTGTATTGGAGTTTCAGTCATTCGATTTTTGCAGGGTATGTTTAAACAACTACATATGTATGTATCCATATATCCATAAAAAGTATACACATATGGTAAATAATATTAATGGACATTTCAGTAAAGCAGTGCAATAAAGCTAATATTAGAGTGAGCTTTGGTTTCGCGTTTCGTCATACTTCAACTTAGACAGAATGACTCTTTCATCAACAAAGAGATGCCGAACAATGTCCATATCTGCTCGACAACTCATCAATAGAACCGCACAAATACCCAAAAGTTTTCCAACGAACTCATCCTGATCATTTTTTCGTCCATGACTCTTCGGCCCTTTAAGATCCTTTAAGGTTTGAACTAAGGAGGCTTGCTTTTCCATCTGAATTTTTTCCGAAATTTTACTTAAGTTACAAACGGGCGGATAAGACAAGTCCATATCTATCTCAATTAGTTTATACCCTTAGGCGTACAAAACCATGCACAACTAAAACTATTTAAAGTATTCACACTCGTAGGGCTCGTATTATATTTTTCAATTGAGATTTGAAACAGTCGACACATTTCTCAAACTGTGAAATAGGGCTATTATTATAAACGGCAATTACAAATACCTTTAATACATATACATACATACATACGTATGTACATACATACATACATATGAAGCTTCTGAGGGATTGTATTTCAGCTTATATGCGTTCACTAACCAGATATTTTAACGCAAATTAGCTTCTGATGTCAATGTGGCAAAAATGCAACAAACAAGTCATTAAGAAAACATTTGTGCTAAAATTAAATTATTTGTGTTTATTTGAACTCAGAACATTTGTTATGTAAACTGCGATCGTTAAGTGAAACATTTTTCAATAATGATTATTGGTTGCACACCAAGTAAGAAAGTCTATGTTCGGATGGAATTGAAGATAGAATATCCAGCAGAAGTTGTAAATGTAAGGTCACTCAATATTATCCTGAAGCAAAGGTCAAAAGTCCAAACGTAAGTCTTCATATGTTTCGTTTTGTTCCAATTCTTTTGTGTTGCTCAAAAGTTTCAACGGCTCGGACGATGACATGGGGTACTCCGGCCAAATTATAACAATTTTAGAAAACAGATTTCAGGTCGATTATATCCTGTATAGATAGCGGCCTTTGTGGGTACATTGTACTACGATTGCCCCCCAAAAGCCGAGAAGTGGGAGGCGAGAGATATCATAGTACTCGTAGATTAACCTTCAAATTGCACTCCATTGCCCTCATACATTTTAGTTGTCTGTTACGACAGGCCTTTGGTATAGTCAAAACCCTCAGTTTTTTGGTAATAGCTTATTTAAGTATTTCTGCTGTTTCGATTTTCAGAGGTATGAAATCAGTAAAGATTTCTCCAAATAGCAAAAATGCAAGAAACTTGCCTAGCTTTATCCAGATGGCTTGTATAACGAACACGTACACACGAAATCGTTTAAGAGATCTTATTGTGTTCTCTTAAAATTATTGTATAAAACTTATCTGAGAGTATAAATTTTTCGTTCGTAGATATTAAAAACAGATATGTAATACACGGTTTAAATTAAAATAGCTTAGTCATATTATTTGCTCATCATACTTTACGGCTACGCTAGGAGTACAGAGCTGACCCTCCGACTGCGTTCTAAAACAACGTTTATCTACTATTATTATGAAATATCAGCATCATTCTAGTTCTACTGCTTGATAAAAGCGTTCCGGGCCGGTATAAAACATGTTGCCGTAGTAGAGCGAACGTGAGATATGGAGAGGATAGTTTTTATCCAGAGTCTGGAAGGTAACGGGAACCTCAGAATTGAATCTGAAGAAAGGTCAATCAACTTAAGGAAAGATTTTTTGCTGACTTAATCCGTTTGAAATACATGAACAACACTGAAGTGTTGGACGAACGAACGACGTGTAAAGGTTCTACATGAGGTACGAATCACCTAACTCTTGAGCCCACTTTTAGCAAATCCAAGCATACACACGCTTGTTTGTTTTTGTAGTTATTTTTCCAAGCTATTAATATCAGTCCAAAAAATCTTTAAATCAATTTTAATTCATTGAAGGCAAGTTAAAAACACTATAAATCGCCATTATCATCAAACTAGAAATTCAAGACTTCTGACATAACATAAGTTAGAAACCGATTTGCTTGCTACCCATTATACAAAAATATAGCAAACCTTATTACAAAAATAAAGATTTGTTTATAATACTTTCAGTAAGTAAAATGAGTTCAATGAAAATTATTTTTATTTACTTTGAAATCAGCACGGGAACTTACATGAATAAATATTTATAATTTGCTGAAGTTATTGTCAGTGCGAGTACCTTGTAGAAGCTTTCCAAGTAAAACAAATAATCCACATTAAGCGTGTGGATCGTCGGATTAACAGACTTTTTCATTACCAGGTGTGGATTTTTTTCTGGTGAAATTGGGTACAATTTAATACTTGTTTATTGGAGAAAGTATGCCATTTCTTATTCATTTATTTCGTGAACAAGTGGAAACGTAACTTTAGCAGTATCTGTTTTATTAATTTTGGTTAAATGCTTTTTCTGGTTGGTTTCAAACAGAGAAAGGTGTGCCATTATTTATCAAATGAAATTTAGTTTCGGAATTGTTGTTGGAGCAGTGCCCGAATTTTTTCATGAATTGATATTAGAGAAAAAAACAAAAAATAATTAAACGCAAGCAAAAAGTTCAATTTTTTCCAACTTACTTTGGTAGCAAAGAGGACATAAAAAGTCGAGGACAATCAATTACCCAGAAAAAGGCCAATAAATCTTTATTGCACCCTAAATTAATGGAAATATTTTTGGTTTACGATGTTTATTAGACTGGCGCTAAAAGTTTAAAGAATTGTAAAAGTTGCAGAGCTCAAAATAAATTTTTAGAGATGTATCATTGATAGTTTAGATTTTTTCAGACAGGAAATTTTATGGTTTTATTTTGAAATTTGGTAAAAATTAACGATTAAGGATTATAAAATCTCTCGGTAATTAAATGCTCAATATGTGCCCTAACCCGGTACCACGAAATAGGTCCCAAATTAAATAAGTCCCAATGAAATAAGTCCCAATAACAATGAAATAACCCCCAACTTTTAGAAATGAAATAACTACCAAAGGAGAAAATGAAATAATTCCCAATATTTGGAAGTTATTTCGTAGTGATGCCCCAAATCACAAAAATATGAAATAACTCCCAATTAAAATGTTTTGCTTCAATGAAAAGTTAGGTGACATGTCATAGCCCCAAGTGGCAAAATCCCAAGTAAAAAAATTGGGATTATGACACACCCCCTGCAGTGTCATAATCCAAATTTTTTTACTTGGGACTTTGACACTGTAGACTGGGTGTCATAATCCCAAATAAAAATGAGACAAAATCCCAATTTTCGGTTTTTCACTAATAACTTTTCATAGAAACAAAATATTGATTTTCCCCCTTCGGATTATTGTTACGGAGGCCCGATCCACGTTTTTTATGTGCAGAACACCTTTCCGCGTAGGCGGCCTTCGGCCGCGCTTCAAAAAATAACCCTGGGCTACGCCATTCCAACTCCGGGTGTGTGCCATAGCCGTGGCTACCGCCACGGTGATGTCCTTCTAATTTTTCAGCTCAAAGGTGTCAAAAACCCAATTGGGATTATGACACACCCCCTCCAGCGTCATATTCCCAAGTAAAAAAATTGGGATTATGACACTGCAGGGGGTGTGTCATAATCCCAATTTTTATACCTAGTAGTGCTTCGCACACAAGGTATATTAACTTCATTGGCCTAACGGTAGTATGTAACGGCATAAACGAATCGAGATAGATATTGACTTATATATATCAAAATGTTCAGGAGGAGAAGAGAAATTGATTGAGCCATGTCCGTCCGTCCGTCCGTCCGTCCGTCCGTCCGTCCGTCCGTCCGTCTGTGAACACGATAACTTGAGTAAATCTTGAGATATCTCAATGAAACTTTGTATGCAGGTTCCTTTTTACATATCTCTGAACGGTATTGAAAATAGGCAAAATCGGTTAAAAGCCACGCCCACTTTCTATATATATACTATTTTCGAAAATACAAAAAGAGTGATTATTCAGTACATAATACACCTATAAGGATAAAATTTGGTGTGTACCTTACCGTTAAAGCAAAAAATAAATTTGTGAAGAAATTTTTAAAAAAGGGCGTGGCACCGCCCACTTTTGATTAAGTCAAATTTGGAAATATTATTAATCATAAATCAAAAACCGCTCAAGATAGCAAAATAAAATTCAGCACACATATTTATATAAATACAGGCAATATTTCGAAAAAAAATTAGCGAAATCGGATTAGGTCCACGCCCAATTTTATACGAAAGATTTTGAAAAGGATCATGGATATATTGAATATGCTATAACTTTGCTTAAACTAGCTGTATATCATTTCTATTTCACCTCTAAAGTGTTCGTGGGCAAAGAAAGTCGAAAGCACAAAATTTTTGGAAAATGGGCGTGGCCCCGCCCCTTTATGGGGGATTATTCCACAAAACTTTCCATGCCATAACTCCGGTAAAAATTGATTTATTAAAACGATATTTGAAGAAAGTGTTCAACATATAAAGCTAACTCTTTGCTGAAAAAATAAACAAAATCGGTGAACGGACACGCCCACTTTTTGAATATAGTTCTAAAATATTTCTTCGTAAAATTAAAATCGCGATATTTCCATAATTGTATAAGTTATATAAATAAGATTTTACACACATATTAACCTTTTTAAACAAAACTAAACTGTAAAAAAATTTTGTGGATTTTGGTGAAGTAGGCGTGGCGCCTCCCACTTTTTAGCATAAAAGCTCTGCTATTTTCAAAAGCGATTGGTTGGAATTTCAAGAATGTATTTCAATGAAATTTTGTGAGATGCTTCCCAATAGTATGTAGTATACTCCTGCCAAAAATTACGCAAATCGAATAACAAACAAGCAAGATTTACGGGCAAGTAGTTAACACCCTACTGCCTTTTTTATACCTAGTAGTGCTTCGCACACAAGGTATATTAACTTCATTGGCCTAACGGTAGTATGTAACGGCATAAACGAATCGAGATAGATATTAACTTATATATATCAAAATGTTCAGGAGGAAAAGAGAAATTGATTGAGCCATGTCCGTCCGTCCGTCTGTCCGTCCGTCCGTCCGTCCGTCTGTGAACACGATAACTTGAGTAAATCTTGAGATATCTCAATGAAATTTAGTATGCAGGTTCCTTTTCACTTATCTCGGAGCGCTATTGAAAATAGGCAAAATCGGTTAAAAGCCACGCCCACTTTCAATATATATAATATTTTCGAAAATACAGAAAGAGTGATTATTCAGTACATAATACACCTATAAGGATAATATTTGGTGTGCAGGCAAAAATGGGCGTGGCCCCGCCCCTTTATGGGGGATTATTCCACAAAACTTTCCATGCCATAACTCCGGTAAAAATTGATTTATTAAAACGATATTTGAAGAAAGTGTTCAACATATAAATCTAACTCTTTGCTGTAAAAATAAACAAAATCGGTGAACGGACACGCCCACTTTTTGAACACAGCTCTGAAAAATTTCTTCGTAAAATTAAAATCGCGATATTTCCATAACTGTATAAGTTATATATATAAGATTTTACACACTTAATAAGCTTTTTAAGAAAAACTAAACTGCAAACAAATTTTGTGGATTTTGTTGAAGTAGGCGTGGCGCCGCCCACTTTTCAGCAAAAAAGGTCTGTTATTTTCAAAAGCGATTGCTTGAAATTTCAAGAAGGTATTTCAATGAAAGTTAGTGAGATGCTTCCCAATAGTATGTAGTATACTCCTGCCAAAAATTATGCAAATCGAATGACAAACAAGCAAGATTTACGGGAAAGTAGTTAACTCCCTATTGCCTTTTTTTTTATTAATTTTTTTTATTTTCATACCTTTCATAAGCCCCATGCAAAACTATTTATATTTTGTTATTTAGTGATAATTTAATTTACCACTTACAACAGAAGTGTTTTTAATCGAAAACAATCAGTTGTTTTATACCACCTTTTCAGGTATTAAAATAGACCTGAGTTAATTGGGATAACGCAACAGATCACTACTAGGTATTTAATGTTCGGTTACACCCGAACTTAGACTTCCTTACTAGTTTTACTTGGGATTTTGCCACTTGGGATTTTGTCATGGCACCAAAAGTTATTAGTGAAAACCCGAAAATTGTCCCAGGTCAGATCCCCAATTCGGGGCGTGATCCATGGTATTTATGTGCAGAACAACTTTCCACATTGGCGGCCTACCGCCGCTTTAAAAAAAAAAACCTGGGCTACGCCATGCCAACTCCGGCTGGTTGCCTGAACCGTGGCAACGTGCCACGGTACGCACACTAGGCGCACACGACCCGCACATGTATGTAAAACTTCGTGTTCGCAAAGTAGTCAGCTATAACAGCAAACAATAATGCCAAGATATTTATAGATTCTAGGATATATATTTTGTACGATGTAGATTAGTTCCATTGAGGGGAAAAATTGGATAGAGAGAAAGAAATTCAATCGAAACTATTTGGCAAAAAGTAAATTTACAAAAAGTCGGTACTTGTTTTCTTTTTAAAATCGTCAGAAAACCAAACCAATGTTTAAAACTTGATCGCTGTGAAACGGCTCACCTGACGAATTTTTTTATTCCACACTTTTTGTGGGGAATTAAATTTTCTGCAAAACTACATATGTATGTATGTATATTGACAGCAGTAGTGGAATTCACTAACTTATAGCGATTCGATTCGGTTCGATTTTTCGAGATTTTCAATAGCAATTCCTTATCGAATATGCGATTCACTAACTTATCTATAACGATGCGGGCAAAGGATTTCTCATCCCGCCATAAAACATACTCTAAGTAGAGTAAGTGCGGCATATATGGCCCATGTGTATAATATGGCCCACATCAATATTTTCTGAATCACAAGTTCAACAAGCAACGTGGCAACTTCATTGCATACGTTTTTCGTCTCAGCGCAACTCAGTCTTGTTTGATCGGTGTGGTGAAGAAGACGTGCGCTGTACAGTGGAAAATATTTTTTTCGTGATAACTTAAGACTTTTTTGGTGCATTTTCGTAAGTGTTCTACTCCCTAACTTTAATGGAAAATTAGTGTTATAGTGTGAAAAGATTAGTGAGTAATCATATATTTCTGGAAGTGGAACTAAATTTTACTGAATAACCTTAAATCTCTAGCAAACTTTAAAAGTTTTGAAAATTACTTAGTGTGGACAATATGGCCCATTATGATGTTGATAATATGGACCAGTAGGCCATATTTGACTACATTATTTTCAGGTGAGTAACATTATTTTTTTTTCTTTTGAAGGATCAAGATGCCTTCAAAACTGACGCAGGATTCGAAAAAAAGACAGAAGTGGGAGAAGAAGAATATGATTGAGGCAATTTCTGCAGTGAAGACGAAGAAAATGGGGTTCCTGAAGGCGTCTAAGGAATATAATGTACCCAAAACTACATTGCGGCGTTTATTTGCTGATGATGAACGACCTGTTGATGAAGTAGTGGCAGCTAAGCTAGGAAGGAAACCAGTTTTGCCTCCAGAACTGGAGGATTCACTTGTAGAATACATATTGCTCATGGAGGCGAAATTATTCGGGCTAACGAGGAATGACATAAGATCCCTAGCTTTTCAAGTGGCGCTAAAAAACAATTTACCTAACCCATTTTCTATCGCAAAGGAAACGGCAGGAAGAGATTGGTTGCGTTTGTTTCTTAGACGCCACCCTTCTTTATCGTTCCGCCAACCAACCAGTACATCTGTAGCTCGAGCAAAGGGATTTTCTAGAGAAAACGTGGCAATTTTTTTCGATCTGCTGCAAAAGGAGATGGAAACATATAAATTTTCCCCTAATAATATATATAATGTGGATGAAACTGGAATATCAGTTGTTCCTACGAAATTACCGAAGGTTTTGGCTCTGAGAGGTCGGAAACAGATTCGTGCTCTTGCTTCAGCTGAACGGGGATCGTTAATTACAGCGATTTTATGTATGAGTGCAGGTGGATCCTTCGTACCACCCATGTTCATTTTTCCTAGGAAAAGGGATAATCCACTTCTAATGAAAGGAGCACCTCCCGGATCCATACATGCTAATCATCCCTCTGGATGGGTTCAAACCAACTTGTTTACCAAGTGGTTCAAGCACTTCCTATCAGTAGTCAAGCCTTCTGAAACATCTCCGGTATTACTTATTTTAGACGGACATGCAAGTCATACCAGAAATATTGAAATCATAGAGCTAGCTAGGAAAAATCACGTTCGCATTCTTTCGATTCCGCCACACTCAAGCCATCAAATTCAACCCCTTGACAAAACTTTTATGGGACCCTTGAAAAAATATTTGACAGAGGAAATCAGGTGTTGGGTCATAAATAATGCAAAAGCGTTGACACATTATGACATTATTGAATTATTTGGTCGAGCTTACATGAAAGCACAAAGTGGTGAAATTGCTGTCAAGGGGTTTTCTTCAACCGGAATATACCCCTTTAATAGTCAAATATTTAACGATCATGATTTTTTGGCTTCAGAAGAAGTTGAGGCACCAGTAGATAGCGTGGGGAATAGTAATCCAGTTTCTGTATCACCTGCACACACTTATCAATTGCCGGAATCAGATCAAAATATTGATATAGAGGAACCTATTTCTTTCGAACCGTCTACATCCTCTGGTGCAAGGTCAATCTCCTTCATATTGCCTCAAGAGATTTCCCCTATTCCGGTCCGTATCAAAAAAACAACAAATCGAGGACGGAAACCAGGAAAAGCAGAAATCATTTCGTCTTCACCATATAAACAGGCTTTGGAAGAATCATTGAAGAAAACAAAGGGCGAAAAACACGTAAAGAAAAGAAAGCCGAAACCTGCAAAATGCAATAAAAAGGGAAAGACTTTAAAAAATAAGGTATTTATGAGTACAAAAACTTAAAATTTTTCTTACTTTGAATCATTTTTTAGAAGAATTACCAGCACGAAGATGAAACCTCTTCATCAGAAAGCGAAAATTTAATTCTAGCTGATTCACCAGATCTTAGTCCAGATAGATCTAATCAAGAAGACGCCAAATGTATCTATTGTTCATGTTTATTTTCGGATGACAAAGGAGGAGAGGCATGGATGCAATGCGTTGTATGCGCAATGTGGGCACACGAACTTTGTTCAGGAAACGAGAAAGAATATTTTATTTGCGACTTTTGCTGCTCATAAGCTGGGTTAAATATGGACCACCGTAGTCCATATTTAACACGGTGTGGTCCATATTATCCCCACACTTCTGATATGTTCAAAATTGAAGTTCTTTAAGTTTTTTAATAATATCTTTTATGTATCTTATTTTATTGACTGTTTCTTATTGCAGACTGAATATGCATTATCTTCGAAGCATTTTAAAATAAAAACTGAATTGAATAGCTTTGAATTAACGTTTTTATTTACAAATAAGTTAAGGGTGGTCCATATTTACCGAACTTACTCTACTCAAATGCCATTTTTTAATGATAATAATATGGATATAGTATTATTATTCCAATTTTTAATAAAAAATTCAAATTATGTGCATTTGATTTAACGACATAGAAAACAACTGCAATTTGTGTGTCGTTTAGTTTGCGAAACAGCTGATTGCGAAAAAGCGAAAATCGAGAAAATATAGTTAGTGAATACCAAATATCGTGATAAATATCGGTATGACAAAAAGTCGATTGCGAATGTCGTAATTGAAGTTAGTGAATTCCACTGCAGATTGGAACATCACTCTATTTTCAATAGCGCTTTATTTCAAAATTAAAAAAAACATTAATAATACTTAGAATAATTATATTTCTAGAAGATAAAAATAAGTTAGCGTTTTGAAACTTAACTAACCAAAGGTTGAGTTGAATTGATCGCAATTCTTGCATATTGAATGTGAGTATGACTGCGTGTTTTAAAATTTGTAGCGGTTTTTCTTTTAAGCTGAACTTTGAATTTGTTTTGACGGATGCCAACGCAGCTCGAGCAGATACACATACTCGTATACACATATGCCTATACAACATCATATTTCACCATAGGCAATTTCCAAACTTTCTTTGTGAAACTACACAAACAACTCGCGATTCTAAATAGCATAACCCACAATCCTATGATAATTGGTGAATGATTGACATATCTGTATTAAAGACCTACATACATACGTATATCTCTGTCTGTCACATTTTTTTGGTTTGTCCAATCTTTTCCGGGATTTGGCTATTAGCTATTCTCCAACAGAAACCGCTTGAAAGCATATCCGCCGTTAATGTAATAAAGAAAGAGGTAGGACTTATCAAATGCTCGTTTTATTTTAAAGGAATTAACCTTCCTTAATTAATTAATGCCAATTACCAATTATTGAGGTATTTTCAGGGTTTCGGAATCTTATAACCGGCGGAGATTATGTTCAGAGTTGTAGCAAAATAAAATGGATGAAATCGGCGGGATTGGCATACCTAAAGCATGCGTACAAATATGCCGATATATTAAGTTTTTGCACGCAAGTTTGAGTAATCGGCTTATTATTGATTAAATGTTTAGCTTAAAGCTTATATCTACATAAGTTTAAAAATATATAAATGTAATAAACCAAAAATGAAAGTACAATAAATTAAGAATATACGTACATATGTACATTAAGGTGCCTTGCCAAAAAAAGTTGAACTGTTTCCACCGGATTTTCAAAATTCACTCTCTTCTAAGGACTCCCCAAAATATTTCGAAAAAATATTAGGATTTAGGAGCTAAACCGTTTTAAAAAAAAACGCTAAAAAAATACGTTTTTTATGTATAACAGGAGTAAGAAAAAATATCAAATATACTATCAACAGCACTGCATGCATTTGTGTTCAACTCGAATTTAAAAAGTCGATTGTATACATTTTTTGAAAATTTAAACCAGCAATAAATCTTAATCAAAAACAAGTAAGGAAGTCTAAGTTCGGGTGAACCGAACATTAAATACCCAGCGTTAGTTTTTAGAGAAAGGGGGCGTGGTTTTCATCCGATTTCGCCCATTTTAAAAACCAATCTATTCCGAGCCTAAACAATAGCGAAGTTGGTGGGCGCGGCCACGCCCCTTGCTTAAAAAGCGTTAGCCCCTTACATGAGCCAAAAGTACTGAATCAATCTTTTCAAGGGTTATACCATGTCCTATATATAACTTTGGAAAAGAAGGCGTGCCATAACTTTTAACGTATTTTCTGAAATTTTTGATATACGGGTCAATTTCAAAAAAAACGCAATTTTTGTGTCCCCGCACTTTACACTACTATTTTAGGTAAAAAACAAATTAAAAAAAAAAAACAAAAATGGGACAGTGATCACCGAGGAATATGTAACAAAAAAACATAATTCTCAAATTTGTATATTTGTTTTTTTGTTTATTCAGTATGGTGTTTTGTTTCTCCCTCTGACTCCTTTCATACAAAAGCATGTGTCCCCCGTTAGAATTTCTAGTAAACAAAATAAAATAAAATCAAGAAAACAGTTACTGGGCAACATTTAATAACAGTTTTCGAATTATTGGGTATCTTTCTTTTGTTTTGATTTGATATAGTTGTCAAAAATTAATTAGTGCGAATTTGGCGTTGCAAAGAACAGTTGTCCCCACAATTTGCATTGAGCGTCACTTTTTTATAAATCAAGAAATATTAGCAGTTTTCAATTTTCATTTAAATAAAGTAAATAACGTAAGAAAAGTACAAACTTTAATTATTACAATAGTGAAAAAGCGAAAACAAAAACTATTAAAGAAAGTGTGGATTTGCGTAGTTTTTGTGAACACCATGGTAAGGGCGCGATAAAAATTCTTGAACGTCACGCTAATTTTTTTAAAAGTGAATATATTAAATGTAAAAAATTAAAGTTGACAATCATTGTTTACATGGTCTCAACTCATTTTTTTATAATTTGTGAATTTGGGAAATAACTTGCCTACGGAAAAAACAAAAATAGGCAAACATTTCATGAGCATCACTTTTCATACATATTGCTTCATAGCTTAAAATGCTTAATTTTGATTTTATTTTTTAATTTTCAAGAGTAAAACAACAAAATTAACGGCGGCTGAAAGAGCACGGAAATATCGAGAGAAAATAAAGCTCGATAAAGCGCGTATGTGTATAAGTTTCTTCAAGAATTACTTCCTTTTTTAAAATTTTGTTAAAGACATCAAAGAATATGTATATGTTTAGTTTCGTATGAAAATTTTTGTTTTTTGAAGAATTTTTGTTTTCTTTTATTTACTTTTTGTAAAAAATAAACTTTTTTTCGTTACACTTTAAATTTGGCATTATTTCTTGTTTACGTGCAACAAAATCTCTTGATCGTCACAAAATATCTTGAGCGTCACACTTATTTTTTTTCCCTTAAAACGCTTATATTTGCAGTTTTTTAAATACATTGTTACAAGACTATTACTTTGCAAGTAACCCCTTAGTTCAAATCTTTTTTTAACAAAAATTTACATATTTTCATCTTGATCGTCACAAAATATCTTGAGCGTCACACTCAGTTTTTTTTCCTTAAAACGCTTATAAATGCATTTTTTTTAAAATACATTGTTACAAGCCTATTAGTTTGCAAGTAACCCCTTAGTTCAAGTCTCTTTTTAACAATAATTTACATATTTTCATCTTAAAATTTGTAAATAACTAGTCACTTAAAAAAAAAAAAAAAATCAAGGCGAATCGTGATTTTGTGTTTATAATCGAAAAGGTGATTTTGGCAGAAGTGAATCTTGAAAAACAAAAGAACAACATAGTAAACTTGAATCTCAAATATTTTTGCATTTTCAGCGATTTTTTATACATATTTGGTGTGTGACGCTCAAGATAGAAATCATAGAAAACCTAAAAAAAAACCAAAAATATTGATTTTTTTGAGAGCCTAAAGGTCCCACCGGATTCTTCATCAATTTCTACATAAATTGGCCACTCTTACAGGCGAATTGGAAAAACTTTAAAAATAAGCAAAAAAAAACTCGTTGTGTACGTTTTTTTTGAAATTGACCCATACGGATATATGTTTCCATTAATCAATATTTGATATTTTGTTTATTCACTTGTGGGCGGTGCCACGCCCATTTTCCAAATATTACCATAACACCTTTAAACATCACTAATAACATCATCAGGTGAATGAGTGTACTAAATTTTAGCATTATACCTTTATCAGTTAAACAGATATTGCATATTCCGGTTTCTTAACTCTCGTTTAGAGAACTTTAGTCCAAAAAGGGGCGTGGTCGTTCACCGATTTTTCTTATTTTCTGTGGTAGTACTCTACATAAACATAACATGCCTGGTACCTTGTTTCGTAAACCTATCTCACACCGTTCTGAAGTTATTAGCAGTCGAATGTGAAAATTGCTTGACTCATAAGTGGGCGGCGCCACGCCCACTTTCCAAAATTTTACAAAAATAATGTAAAGAATATGAAAATTGATGTATGTACCAAATTATATTATTATAGCGGTATCAGTTAATTAGATATGGACTTTTCAATATTTCCACCTCCTTTCAATATAACTTTTATGAAAAAGTAGGCGTGGTCATGAACCGATTTTGTTTATTTTCTATATCTGAATTTAACACAACAACAGTATGCCCTCTACAAAATTTCGTTATACTAGCATAAACTGTTCTGAAGTTATTAAGAGTCAAAATTTGAAAATTTCTTCAAATATATGTGGGCGGTGCCACGCCCCTTTTCAAAACATTTGATAAAATCGGCCTTAGAACATCTAAATCAATACATATTGCAAATTTTAACATTGTAGCTGCTTCTAATATTGAATTAACCCGTTTTACACGTTTTTCGAAATTTTCGATATCGAAAAAGGGGCGTGGTTATGGTCCGATTTTACCCATTTTCAATACCAATCTATTCTGAACCCAAATAAGTACACATGCCGAATTTGGTTAAGATATCTCGTTATTTGCTCAAGTTATCGTGTTAACGGACAGACGGACGGACGGACAGACGGACGGACATGGGTCAATCAAATTTTTTTTCGATCCTGATCATTTTGATATATGGAAGTCTATATCTATCTCGATTCCTTTATACCTGTACAACCAACCGTTATCCCAACAAAGTTATAATACCCTTGTACTAGTACTAGTACGCTGGGTATAATAATATTAATAATTCGTAAATGCTCTACATCTGATACGAATATCAATTAGCTCCGCCACCAACTTCGATATATATTCATATATTATTGGTGCTTATCGATATACGGTAATAGGTAGTGTTCTCGAATTTTGATATAAAGCTGCCATTTAGGTGAAAAATTATCAGTAATTGGTGTACAGATTATAGCAATAATCTTTATTGAATAAGTAAACATGATTACACTTTTAAACTACATACATACATTCTCATTTAACTAATAAACATTTTTGTTTAATTTTCAGAGTACTCGCACTATTAGTTATCTTATTTTATATGGACATGAGTCGCTAGAAGATATTACAGATAACGATTGACGTTAAAATCCATCCAGAAAACAGCAAATCTACCTCTTAATCGTGTTATAGAAGCTGAAAATATGGTGTACACAAATTTACCATTCCGTAAGTAAACTATCATCATGAAACAACATCTTTTTTTATATACAGTGCACTCGGGGTGGGTTGAATGTAGGATAACTTGAACACCCACAACGGTGAAGAGTTTCTTTTTATATTGACTACTGTGTAGCATGGACGATTGAAAAGTTGTAAAGCGAATAAAAAAAGTAAAGATAAATGTCAATCACTAGATGTATTTGTATCTGTGTATTATAAATTTTCGTAGCTTATCTGTTCAATGTAAAGTGAATCAATTCGAAAAAATCTATATTCCACCAATATACAAACATGTTCTCTGGTTTTGTTAAATCAAAAGTGGTTTGATTTCTAGTTGATTCATTCTATTAGAAAATAAAAACGCATTATTTCAAAAAACCCATTTTCTTTTTGTATGAAACTGTAGTATTTAGAAAATTTCCGTATGTAGCTATTTTTTTTCTGAATAAATTGTTTATTATAAAGTGAACTATCTCAGAAGGAAAAAAGTTTGGATGGAATTTAGCATCTTTCTCACATTAATATAAATATTTTGCTTATTAGTATACTAGCTTAGTATTTCTAGTTTGCCGTCATACATTATAAATTGACGTGGCCCTTCTAGTACCAACTACATTAGTCGTAAAAGTTAACTGTTTGAATAGAAAAAACTTTATTTGCGTTTTCCCAAAAAATTAGAATTTTGAGTTGACCCTGCTTACAATGTAGTAGAGTGGTCTTGATAATATGAAAAATTTGGATTTTGTAAATAGCCTGTGAAAAATTACGTCCACTTTAGCTAGAGTGCACTGTACTACAACAAAAGTCCTAAATGTTATATCAGCACTGGCTCTAAAGGTCGCTGATATGTATATTTCTATTTTTAACGGAAAAGGTAAATGTTATCCTAACCCATTTCAGATTATACTAGGGATGTGTAAGAGGCTAAAAAATCAAGATAACGAAAGAAGAATGATCATGGTTAGTTAGAGTTAACGAGAAAAAAAAATTAATAGAAATATTTTGTAACTTAGAGAAAAACATAGTCACATTTTATAAGTTTGTATTTCTATTCCCAAATAGATAAATCGTTGTTTATAATTTTAAGTGACAAATTTGTAACATCGCAAAATGGCAAACCAATTAAATTTACTAACTAGTTAATGAGTTTGTGTTTGCACAGTTTTTGGAATAGTTCATGATTAATTAAAATTAACTTAATCACGGTTAATAATTTTAATGTATAAATTAAATTAAATTAAAAAAAAACTTCTCGCTCCCTCAAAGCTTACACAGATTTCAATGAGCCAATTAGCGTTGCCTCCTGTGTTGCCATGGAAATAATTAACTCTTAAAAAGGCAAATTAAATATTACTCATACGCCTGGTAGCGCCGATAGTTATCATACATATATTCAAGGCTCTTATAAGGCCCAACATGGATCTCTGAGCTATAAGTGAACTTAAGATTAGGAAGGTTGGAGGTTTTATTGCATTTTTCAAACCCTGTTTAAAGGTCGCCCTATTTCCGAATTGAGTTGAAGAACGCTCTGCCTCAGAATTAACCACTAATATTGTTTCGAAAGCCCATATCTCTGTAATAGTTTCATTGAGATATAACGACTTTGAAAGAAATTCTCAGATAGGTCATTCTACAAAAGAGTTCGGAATTTGGAAAAATATTAAAAATTTTTTTGTTGCACTACTTTGTTTTTATTATGCGAAAAGTTATATGTATCGATTCATCCGAGATAAATTTTCATGTCCTGACGGAGGTTGTATATCTATACTAATTTTTTAAAAATATTTATATGAGAAGTGTTTGGCTGAGAATGGCTTGACTCAATAAGTACTGGACCGATTTTATAAACCTTATTTTTAGTTTTCCTAATTTTCCTCCTAATTTAATTTTTGGATAAAGTTTGGCCAAAGTGCATCGATTTAGAAGCAAACCCATAATCAGCTAGACGTTTTGCAAACAAGCGGCAAATTAAGCTTAAAAGAACTTTAATGAAGTTAACAGACGAACTAGGAGTTTTTGTAATGATAAATGAAAGGTTACATTTTATGCCAGCTCATAACTTCAAAATTTTGCGTGCTTTGTTTACATACATTTACATATATAAAATCTCTCTTTTAACCTAAGCCCATTTGCTCCATAATTTGTTTGACTTTAACACATTTTAGTTTTTGTAAATGTGTACAAACTTCTAGAACTCTGTAAATTTAAAACCGCATCTCACATTGTTGTAAATATTTGATTTTCCAATAAACACATATTCGCAAATTAATTGCCATGAATTGACCGCTAATGTTTTGGGAGCTGGTAAAGTTACTTGCGTTTCGCCACATCCAATCATTCAGGTACAATTTGTTAGCAGTCACGCTATTTTTGGAAATCATACTTTTTCATTGAAAATTTACTAACCGCACGCAAAGTAAGTTTACGGTAGTAATTATAAAAGTACATATGGGGATATGTGCGACCATATACATATACATATGTATGTACATATATTAGACTGAGCAAACACTTTTTATATAGCTTTTTTGTTGCATTCTGCGATGCAATATCAATATAATTTACAACCATAAAATCAAAACTGATGCTTTGGTCATTCAATATTTATTTATTTGCGATGATAATCTCGGGATCGCAAGATCCAGTGCCTTCTCGTTTTGCTTTCTACAATGCCGGGGCTTCCGGATGCTATTAAGTACTAAAAATGCGTGAATAACTTAAGAAAATTAGGAAATTTTGTTGTTCATGTGCATTATTTTTAGGTATTTTAATATTCTTTGTTGATTGTGTTGCAAACTCCTCGATTCTCATGTGGTACTCGTAATATGATATTTTTACCGGAAAAGACTTTTACATCTTTTGAGATCATGACTTTCGCCAATCTATATAAAGAACCACAGGTTTCATGGGATGCGGAAAATGGATTTGTTCGAACTTTTGATTATGACGGATGCGTCAGGGTGACGTTGTTACAGATATTAAAAATATAAAACGGTCTAATGGTGAAATATTTAAAGCGTAACTTTAATGTCACTCTCATTTAATTATCAGATACATTCCTACCTCTATAAATAAATAAATACATACATACATATGTATGTACATTATTGACAATAACATTCGATAATTTGTTTTAATTTAGAGTACTAATTGGGCAGTGCAAAAAAGTTAAGTTGCACCTTCTTACATAACAACAAATTATTAAATTCAATAAACGTTTCATTAATTTTATTAAATAACTAGAAGGACCCGGCAGACGTTGTTCTGCCCAAATTTAGGGAAAAAATCGCAAGATAAATAAAAAAGTTTGGAATATTTCGGTCCCTGATCCAATTCCCGGAAAAAAAGAAACCCCGAATTTTAACAAAAGTAGAGTGGTACCTTCGTACCAAATTTGAAGAAAATCGCACCATAAATAAAAAAGTTTGGAAAATTTCGGTCCCTGGTCCGCTTCCCGGAAAAAAAGAAAGCCCGAATTTTAACAAAAGTAGAGTGGTACCTTCGTACCAAATTTGAAGAAAATCGCACCATAAATAAAAAAGTTTGGAAAATTTCGGTCCCTGGTCCGCTTCCCGGAAAAAAAGAAAGCCCGAATTTTAACAAAAGTAGAGTGGTACCTTTGTACCAAATTTGAAGAAAATCGCACCATAAATAAAAAAGTTTGGAAAATTTCGGTCCCTGGTCCACTTCCCGGAAAAAAAGAAACCTCGAATTTTAACAAAAGTAGAGTGGTACCTTTGTACCAAATTTGAAGAAAATCGCACCATAAATAAAAAAGTTTGGAAAATTTCGGTCCCTGGTCCGCTTCCCGGAAAAAAAGAAAGCCCGAATTTTAACAAAAGTAGAGTGGTACCTTTGTACCAAATTTGAAGGAAATCGCACCATAAACAGAAAAGTTTGGAATATTTCGGTCCCTGGTCCACTTCCCAGAATAATGAAAAATAGATGTTGGTCGATTCTCAGACCTACTCAATATGCTCACAAAATTTCATGAGAATCGGTCAAGCCGTTTCGGAGGAGTATGGTTTCAAAAACTGTGACACGAGAATTTTATATATAAGATTTATAACGAATAATTAATTTAACATTGCCTTCTTACTTGCATGAACTTCTTCATAACTAAATTACAAGAAATACATATTATCGAGCTTAATAGTTGCGATCGTGCGCTAATCAGAAGGAGTCAGTGATTACTGGAAGCCCTCCTGTACTCGATTTTCTACTAAAGCAAAAAATAAGAGAAAATGTTTTCTCTCAGTCAAAAGTTACTAGTCATAAGATTCTATGTTACTCCCTTGCTTCAGAAATGTACGGCCTTATTGTAAATTTCATGGGAACAAATCTCCCAAAACTTTTTAATGAGAAAAACACACACATTTTCTCACTTTGCTTTTGTTTCCCCATTAAAATTATTTTGGGAGATTTGTTCCCATGAAATTCACAATAAGTCTGGTAATGTTTTTGACAGTTTTACTAGTTGAATGTAAAGAAGTTCGGGGTAGTGGGACTGAGCTTGAAATTGCTCAATGTCTTAACATAACAAGCCGGCCTTCTTACTCATTATGCGGCCCTGCGAACTCAAAAAGCATTTTTTTATTCACATTATATGCACACTTAGTTTGGTTATTAAGTAATAACATGCAACGTGATCGTAATATATATTTATTAAATTATAAGCCAACTAGCTATATTCCATTTTAAATGAAGAAGCAAATCGAAATATAACTATTTCTTACAGGGTAGAGAGGAAATCGCGCTTCATATTAATTAATTAAGAAATTAACGACTTCTTCTATGCAATTCTGTTTTTTATCAAGAAGAGATTTTTAATTAACAATAGATATATCAATGTAGGAGATTTTTGCAGTTTTGCCCATTTTTCGATGGGATCATGTATTTTTATACCTTCCATGAACATTTTAACAAGAAGAGTTTTTTAATTAACAATATATCAATGTCGTGCAATTATCCGTCATTTTCGTTCCCTTCATAGATTTTCTTTTTAAATATTTTCGACTTTTCTTTGACATAAAAAACAAAAATGAAAAAGAGCTTGCAAAAAACTTACACTTTTTTTATTTATGTAGTTTTCATGTAAATCTTAATAACTTCGTAAGTTTTGAACTTTTTGGAGAAAATTAACATTCATTGCACGCGTAACTAAATTTTCTGTTGAGGAACATTTAAGGTTCGTATAGGCTTGTTATAACATAGTGCATAGAGATAGCGCCAAAGTTGACCAACCTCGAAAAAAGACGAAAAAATGCCTTTGTGCACAAATATAGGTGACAAAATAAAAATTTATTTGAAGTATTAAAACAGACATGTACCGGACCTCCGGACACCCCCTGAATACGCGCCTGCTCTAAATACATTACTTTCTAAGTAAATGCAGTACAATGTTAAGATAAAAACCGAAGCCTAAACCGGGACACAATATGTTTCGCTATAATTATGAAAGCAAACATTAATATGATGTTAGATAATATTTACATTCTAAGTAGCAGTGTTTTCCTTTATGTGGAATAAACATAACACGAATTTTTTTTTTGCTCTAAATACCTACGTATATACATACATACATATATATCAATGCTAGGGGTGACCATTTTTAAGATTTCTTATATCACTCCCGATATTCATTGAAAAAAAAATACATCGAATTGTGTACCATGTCTGGTTTCAAAACTCCTCCTTGTTATTACGGTGCAGTGAAATAACGCCCAAGGAAATAACGCCCATGGGCGTTATTTCCCACTCAAAAAGGAAATTACGCCCATGGGCCTTATTTCCTTTTTAAAAAGGAAATAAAGCCCATGGGTGTTATCACCTTTTACTGATGGGTGTTATTTCCTTTTTCGAAGAGAAATAAAGCCCACGGACGTTAAAAACGAATTAAAACAAGCTGATTCAAGAATCAAGTATATGGTTTTTTTTATTTCAATAAATTTTAACATATTTGTTATGTTTTTATAAGGCGGGGTGCAATAGCGCCTTGTGAAATAAGCCCTTTAAGGCCTTATTACACTATTGAAAGTGAAATAAGGCCTTTTTTTTCAAAAAAGGCTTTATTACACTTCGAAAGAGAAATAAAGTCTTAAAGGCCTTATTGCTCTTTCATTTTTTTTAATGAAACAATAATATTCTAATTCTTTTTGAATTTTATTGAATAGTTACACTAAAATTTCACGTTAATCAAAGTGGGAAACGTGGCACGCGGAAGGACATCACCGTGGCGGTAGCCACGGCTATGGCACACACCCGGAGTTGGAATGGCGTAGCCCAGGGTTATTTTTTGAAGCGCGGCCGAAGGCCGCCTATGCGGAAAGGTGTTCTGCACTTAAAAATCGTGGATCGGGCCTCCGTAACTATAATCCGAAGGGGGAAAAGCAATATTTTGTTTCTGTGAAAAGTTGTTAGTGAAAACCCGAAAATTGACCCGGGTCAGATCCCCAATTCGGGGCCCCATCCACGTTTTTTATGTGCAGGACACCTTTCCGCGTAGGCGGCCTTCGGCCGCGCTTTAAAAAATAACCCTGGGCTACGCCATTCCAACTCCGGGTGTGTGCCATAGCCGTGGCTACCGCCACGGTGATGTCCTTCCGCGTGCCACGTTTCCCACTCTTTTCTCACAGGGTAATTTGTGAAAAAAATGCTAATCAAAAGTTCGTGTCGCTCGCGTAAAATCCTGTGGGCGTTATTTCTCTTTTAAAAAGGAAATAAGAGCCATGGGCTTTATTTCTTTTTGCAGATGGGCGATATTTCCAATTAAAAAGGAAATAAGGCCCATGGGCGTTATTTCCTTTTTGAATGGGAAATAACGTCCATGGGCGTTATTTCCTTGGGCGTTATTTCACTGCACCGTTATTACATAGTATCGCTTTTTTATGAAAGGCTGTTGTCGAGGTCTTCCCAAATGACAGTAAAGCTAGCATGTTCATAAATAAACATTACTCTCATTAACTAAAAGGTTTCTCATTATCAACCAAAAATTAAGATAATTTTCAAAATCCCCGCATAAAATATTGCCATCTCTAATTTACGCACTATAGAACAAATCTAATTTAACATTCAAATAAACGTAGATAAATATAAACAAATTAACCGCAAACGCAACAGTAAATTAGAAATATGAACTAATGTTTAAATAATAGAGCATATCTACGTACGTTGCTGGAAACAGTATCCATTGGAAGTTTAGTTATCTTCTTTTTTTTACACTAACCGCCTTATTCAGAGCGCTACCGGTAATTTTGTAACCGCCCAACGCGATGAATAGTGGAAAACATTTAACCATCCACTCCCAGGTAGGCAACTAACCAAGGGAAGCGTTTACTTTTAATTTGAGAGTTTCAATTTCATAGAGCACGGCATGGTTGTCCTGCAGAAAAAATTAACTTACGTCCGTATACCAACTAGAAATGATGTCCCTTGTGTGACATCATCCAGTTTTCCACACTGTGAAACAAAATCCCGCGGGAATAAACAGAGAAATGTCATCGATCTAAGCGTTTAAAACGAGTTTAGTCGCATCCGGAAGATGTTTATTTATAAAGATTTACAATGTTGTTGTTGTGGTTGTTGTAGCGCGACTTAGCCCTACCTAGGTAGTCAGTATCTTACCCAGTAGTGTCATCGAACTCTTCTAACGGGGGTACTAGAAACCCAGCTGCTTCGACAGGGGAGGACCAGAGGGAAATGGATGTTAGAAGAGTAGGCTCGGTTGAGCAGACAAAAAGATGATTAGTGTTGTGGGGGGACAAGCCGCAAGCCGGAGAGACATTCGGCAAGTCGGATAAGTAAGAGTTTAACCTATTACAATATCCAGACCGGAGTTGGGCCAGCATCACCCTTTTCTCCCTAGGCAGTTCGCGCTCCTCTTCGGCAACGGGTGGTGTTGTTGCATGAAGGACGGCGTTCGCTGGGAGTGAGCTGACATAGGAATTTACCGAATCGATGTGGATGAGGGCGAGGGCCTGCCGGTGCACCTTATCGAAATGTTTGCGCCGGCTCTACGTACCGGAATGACTCGGGGTTTTCCCGACCAAGGGCTGTTTCGCTACCCCCTGACTAAAGATTTACAATGAAATGGTTTTGTTCTTGACAGTATTTTTTTTTAAATTTAACATTAAATTGAAACCAGGGATGAAAAATTAAAGTTGGGTTCCAATCAGCTATCCATATAAGTATCGCGATCAAAATCTCACCGGAACGATACGGATCAGTGCATCTATATACAATATTTGTATCTGGATTTGGATCCCTGTTGATTGTTTTTCGTTAAATTTATATCTGAAAGAAATTCTTAGCTTGTCTGTCATCTCAAAACAGCCAGAATGAAAATCCCAGTCACAATAAAGGACGTAAATGTACAAAGAAGGTCCAACAGCGAATGCGATGGAAACTGTCAAATCGGTGGTAGGGTATTCACCGATGTACCTACATTTAAAGTACCTACGTTTAAATTACTTAAATTTACGGTGTTTTAATTAAGTATTTACACAAAAAATTGTAGTTGGAGTTACGGAAACGTCTAAATGTTTATTTTGTTTAAAATAAAAGTGCGAGTAGCTTTTAAACTAGCGATTTCCCCAGAGGTGAATTACCTACCCGCGAATTGATGGTTTAATGTTTCCCACTATTCGTTGCGTTGGACCTTCTTTGTGTTTTACGTTCTTTGGTCACAATTAGTTTTTCTGACTTCTTTTGAAAAAACAAGACGACCCCTGACTAGCTTGACCCGTCTCCTTCCGAGAACATACCACTTTTTTCTTCTGTGGGGCTGTGTAATTTGAAACTTTGACAAAAATTTTTCAGTTAAACATATCATTTGATGATAAGTCTGAAAAATTTAAGTTTTCGTGCCGAAGTTTCGAGCACAACAATTAAAGTTATGTAATTTATAAATTCTTTTATAATATAACCTTTATACAATTTTTGGTGTCCATTAGATAAATAAGAGAATAAAATAAAAAATTCCTGATCAACGATGCTAGTTAAGTAAACCAAGAATTTAAGAGCGGAAGCAAAGTGGGGTTACTACAAAATAAATAGATCTAAATTTGTTTCTCTCATTGAAATCCGATTCAAACGACAGCATTAAAAACTTTAAAGTAATTTCTTTTTTTTTCGAAATCGAAATTTTACATTTTGTTTTAAAACTATTTAAGCGTGCTTAACAAATTTTAAATATGAATTTATTGTTACGTGACTCAGATAATTTAGCAATTAGTTTTGTGAAGAATAGTCAGTACATAAATTATCCAGATACATATACTATGCTAGGGTTGTTCCGAATCCGGAATTTCCATCACCCGGTCATGTAATTTAATATACGGAGAAATATTTCGACATATCTTGGGATGTGACTATGTTGTTCGGGATCATCCAAAAAGTATTGTCGTGACAACAAAAATTGTTTCTTAGCATCACTTGTTGGTTCAAATTTCGAAACACCACTGGACCGCAAATCGGTATCCACTTAGTTCTCCCATTAGAGTGGTGGTTTCCCTCTTTCCCTGATTCAACCGTCAGCTGCCTATAAGAATACCTCATCACCTCGCCAACAAAACCACTGGTAAAACCAAGAATGCATCGTTAGGATAATAATATCGCTTACGAAAAAACCCATCGTTTCTGTTGAAACGTGAAAGTATTGCCATCACTGTTAGAATTGAGATATTTTCGTTGATTTATTGCTATGCAATGTTATTGGCTACATTTTGATAGTTTAGTTTTCTGAATTACCGTAACCGAATTGTTTTGGTAATTTTATTTCGCGAATCAACGGAACGAAATTATTTAGTTAAGTTTTTTTGTGGAACAGGGTTGCCACCTATATAAATTTTTTTAAAGCAATATATGGCAATATGGGTATCAAATGAAAGATATTTTAGGCCGTATACCAACCAAAATATTTTCGAATAGGATTGCCACCTAGGGTTGCCACCTGAACGCATTTTATTTATTCCCTCAGATATCGACCACTATCTCGGGAACGGCTAAACCGATTTCGATGAAATTTGGTAGATGGTTAGTATGCTTCCCTCTTAGATTTTCCACTTGGATGTTGCCACTAAAGGAAGCTTAGAGGGCTGCCACCTTTCCAATTTTTTTTAAATATTTAGCAGTATATGCCAATATGGGTACCAAATTAAAGGTATTTTAGGCCGTATACCAACCAAAATACTTTCGACTAGGATTTCCACCTAGGGTTGCCACCTGAAGGCATTTTATTTATTCCTTCAGATATCGACCACTAACCCGGGAACGGCAAAACCGATTTCGATGAAATTTGGTAGATGGATACTATGCTTCCTTCTTAGATTTTCTACTTGAATGTTGCCACTAATGGAAACTTAGAGGGTTGCCACCTTTCCGATTTTTTTTTAAATATATGGCAACATGGGTATCAAATGAAAGGTATTTTAGGGCGTATACCAACCAGAATATTTAATACACAACAGGTGTCGCCAATGTATGTTAAGTGACTTTTTGTGGTTAGTGTTCGATATTTTGGAAATCTATTTTGGCAAAATCCAAAAATACCGAGCAACCAGTCCGGTCACCCTGGTACTATGTGTTTAAATACGTATGGGTATCAGCATGTTCAGATACATATGTACTACCGAATGTAAATATTTGTTAGTTTACAATTATTTCTTTAATTTTAGTGGACTGTATTTACATATGTATGTACTTATGTATAAAATGTTCAAAGATATTTGAAAAATAACCTTCTTCTTTTTTTTAACAGTTAACATTCCAAAACGCTTTAACATAGCGGTAATGCTGTTCATGGCATGCCTTATGAGCTATATGATGCGTGTCAATCTAAGTATTAATATAATTGCTATGGTCGAACCGAAGAACTCAAACGCCACCGAACCGCCTGTGAATGTAAGATTCACACCAGATTAATTTTAGTTAAATTTAAAGTATTCAAATAAAAAAATTAAATAATATAATCTTTCAGTATGGACCACGATACAACTGGACTCAGACGGATCAAGCTAACCTGTTGGGAGCGTTTTTTTATGGCTACATGATTACCTCACTGCCAGCGGGTATGTTGGCAGAAAACTTTGGTGGCAAACCAGTGGCGGGCTGGAGTTGCATGGGCGCGGCTGCATTAACAGCTCTGACACCACTTGCGGCATCATGGAACAAATGGGCTGTGTTTGCAACACGTTTCCTCGTTGGTTTCTTGACTGTAAGTTGGACGACTGAACTGCACAAATTTTTGAAGGTTTTATTTAAACAGTAACTTCTTTTACTCTTAGGGTGTCATCTATCCGTGTTGTCACAGTAAGTTTTCCAATATAGGCTATTTATGACTCTGTATGCTCTCAACATTCCTGCGTCTACCTAAGCCGGCAACGTGCAGAAGTGGCATATAAATATTGGTTCCACCAGTTTGGAAGTTGCCGGGCCAAATAACTGGATTTGAACAGTTGTACGACCTCCCGTCCTTATCTATCTATTGTCCTTCACCTCGTCTCCATCTTTCTTTATTTTCCCTCTACCTTTTTCCTTACTAAAATCCGTCCCCGTCCTCCTCTTCTACCTAACTCCTTCTTTTACGGTATGATGTGCGCGCATGAATCTAACGTAAAAATTTCATATGATTTCCTGTTATTTTGTAGAAGTTCATTTACGTATTCTTATTTAGAGAGCAGAGATAAATTCTCATCCAACCTATCCGAATTTCATATGTTTGCAGTAAGACCCAGCCCTACAGAAAAAAACCGGTTTTAGATCCTACGATGTTCTTAGATGTACCTAACGCTTTGTTTCGTTTTCTTTTTGATTCAGATTTGGTTTCAAAATGGTCGCCGCCTAATGAAAGAGGAAAATTTGTTGCCTCTCTAATGGGGGGTACGTTTGGTACAGTGATAACATGGCCCATTAGTGGTTTTCTTATCGAAACTATGGGCTGGGATTGGGCTTTCTACATGGTGGGAATTTTTGTATTTATCGTGACTTTGGCATGGTTCTACATTGTAGCTGATAGCCCAGCGCAACATACATCCATATCGATCAAGGAACGTGAATACATTGAACATAGTTTGGGTGATACCATCACTACGAAGAAGGTTGGTGTAATTGTCTTCTCAACGCTCATGACCTCACCTTGGCTCTATAAATACTTGATTGTCTTCTTTCAGAGATGGCCACCATATCGGAGTCTCATATTTTCGTTACCTTTCTGGTCACTAGTGTTGTTGCATTATGGCAGCATGTGGGGTTTGTTTTTCCTGATAACGGCTACCCCTAAGTTCCTTAGTGAGGTGAGTATGCAAATCAGAAGGAGTATTCGATGTTTCTATATGAATTTGTTTTATATGTGTCATACAGGTGCTTGGGTTCAATTTATCATCTGCGGGATTCCTCTCTAGTTTGCCGCATTTAGCACGCTTGATATGCGCCTTTGGCTTTGGTGCTATAGCTGATTTCATTCGTCGAAAAAATTGGTTGTCTGTGACGAATATGCGTAAAAGCTTTTGTATACCTTGTAAGTATTCCAGAGATTTTCGTAAAGCTTTGAAACAATGACCTTAACCTATAAATGTGATTATTGCTTTATATTTCAGCTCACATTTTGCCAGGAATCATGCTCATTGTATTAGCGTATTATGGTAGAGATCCCTATGTCTGTGTGGCCATTATGACTATCTCATTAGCTTTCAACGGCGCAGCAACCTCATCTAACTTACAGAACTCACAAGATCTAGCGCCAAACTATGCAGGCACATTATACGGCATCATTAACTGCATTGGCACAACTCCTGGTATTTTTTCGCCAATGATCGTGGCTGCGTTTACTAAAGAAAACGTAAGTACCTATTAAGATTCAGTCCTGTTAAGATACCAGTAAGCTTGAGTTCATGATTTCTTCTATGATTTATGAATTTAGAACACAATCGATCAGTGGCACAACGTATTCCTGATAGGAGCTGCAGTTTACATAATTCCTGCTGTTATATTTTGGGTATTCGGTTCTGGTGAAATACAGAAATGGAACGAAATTGATAAGAAACCAACGAAGGAAGAAACTGTTAATACAAAACTGTAAAACGTAATATAAAGTGATAATCAAACGGAAGTGCATGACTATTATATACCTGTAGATCAGGGATGTTTTGGGATTCCGGGATTTACTATGCACAAAATCTACCTATATTTGCAAGTTAAGTTGTTTGCCAAATAAAGAATAAGAATCTCGAATTTGCCATAGGAGATGCCGGAATCCCGCTAAAGCACAAAAAAGGGCATCCCCACAATAGATGTAAAAAATATATTTATAAATAATTAAGCTCATTTGCATCCTACAAGACAGCTTAACATTTTACTAGTATTATAAAGGAATTTTCACTATAACCCCTCTTAAAGTATTTAATTTTGATCAGGAGTACCAAAGTATTAATCAATTCATCCTGAAAATCTCATAGTAAGCCTCAAATTACTGGCAAGCCGCTGAAAGCTCCGGGTAAAATGGAAATTTATGTCGCCAAGGCGCATAATTTCACTCGAATGAAAACGTTAAAATGTCTTGTAAGGTAGTATCTTATATGCATCGTTAATAAAATTTGAAAGCCTGTGGCAGCAAGCGATGAGCTTTTGCACAGAACTTGTAGCGATGTGGCAACATTGTGGTCTGCTGACATATGCAAAAGAGACGTTTTTCCTTTTTCCGGTGCAATAAGTGGATCACGGAAGCATATTGTATTCTTTATATAAATTGTACATAATCGTTTATTTTATTATATAATAAACTTAAGCTCATCTTAAAACCTTGTTTCACTTTATTCCAAAATTTTGTAATTTAGTGTCGAAGTCGGGGTGTTATAATGGGGTCTAGTGTACTCGCCTTTTCTACTGTAGTATCCAAATTCGATTTCCGGCAGATAACATCAAAACTAAAAATACATTGAATTCGAGTGGGGTTCGTTTCGTCGGTAAAAGTTTAGCTACTCCATAGGACCATAGAGAGATGTTGGTTCAGTTGAGCAGATAAAAGGTGGCTAGTATCGTGGATAGACATGCCACATGCCGGGCACACATCAGGCAGTCTGGGTAGGTAAGAGTTTAACCCGTTACAATATCCAGAGCTAAGTTGTGCTAGCATAAGTCTTGTATCCCTAGGCAGTCCGCGCTCTTCTTCCTCAACAGATGGGGCTAGTGCCTGGAGATTACCGACTCTGTGTCGATGAGGTTGAAAACTTGCATGTACACCTGCGGATTAGACGGCGAAGATGTGTCCTTAGTCTCGTAGGAGGCAGATTTTCGTTAAGTAGACGTCTGTTCGGTTGTTGCGTTCTACTGCTATTGATCAGGGAATGCCTAGTCAACATTTTGTTAGGCTCTTTAACTGCGAGCATTTTCGACATCCCGTGGTAGCTCTGAGAGCGGTGACTTGACAGACTTGCAATCTCCTCCAATGTGTGTCTGCTAGCACCGGCTGGCCAATTGCCTTGTTTGTTGCCAACAACGTTTCTTTATCTGTTTTTCAAGTGCTGCCTGCTAGTGAGTTGAGGATTTTGTTGCCGCTTTGTACATGTTATCAAGCGTAATCCCTAAGTTTTTGGGATGTGTGACAGTCGAAAGCCTAACGCCGTCTATATTTTGTCGTTAGGTACAGTCGGATTGTACAAAGATTTCACAGTAGACCATCGTTTGGTCAAACCAGCTGAGAGGTTATAGGACCTTAGGTGCTCTTCCCACTTGTCGCGTTTGTGTTGATTAACCAGTCGTCTGATTTCCGCACTGAGATTCTTGATTTGAAGATCCGTAGAGTCCAAGCGTCTCGCATGAACACGTTTATTTGCTAGGGCCGCGCCTCAGCGGGGAAGAAAGATCGGTCCTCCCTTATTCTCCCTGACGGAATGTATTGAATTGAGGTAGAAACCTTGACCATGCGAAACGCTCTTTCCCCTCCTCATACTTCAGACGGAGCAGTAAGAGTAGCAAAGGAGCTCTCTGTAAAGTCGAGAAAACCTATCCAGTTAGCTTTGCTGAAGTTAGTGAAGGATCGAGTTTTAGACGTAACAAAGTCGGAGGGGGCGATCGATTGAGGGAAATATCGGAAAATGTTTGCAGTGCAGGACGTCATATTGTCTATTTGTTCAACCAGTCCCAGCCCCTACCATCGACCTGTAAGCACGAGTGCCAGAGGTGGTGTGTGCGTTGAAGTTTTCGAGGATCAAGCGATTTTCACCCCTGAGTAACGGACAAGTGCCAGGACGATAATAACTTGGACAACAGGGATAGGACGTATGCATATGTTATTTATTTTAAGACCCACGCCGTCTGTCCGGTTAACCATTCCTTGACGTTCTAAGGCACCTAGCTTTTTTCCTGTAACACCGCGATCTTAATACTTTGCCTCTTCATGAAATTCACTATTTCACTAACTTTTCCCGTTAGACCGAGGGTCGCCGCCTGAAGGTCGAAGAAACCGGACCACAAGAGGGTAAGGGTGAATCCATCGACTTTTAAGGCTGCACAGACCGACAGGAACGTACGCATCGGTCCAAAGATTTCTGTTTTCAAGTCCAGATCATATAACTCGGTGACATAAGGCAACGCAAGAATTGCACTTAACTGAGGCTGTCGATATATATAATTTTACCCCCAAACAGTGCACGTGGTGTAAGGGACCAGGAGCTAGTGGTCCTGACTTACATTCGTGCAAGTACTGGGGTTGGTTTACGCTCATCCAAAGTAGAAGAGCTACGTAAGAGGTAGCTAAGAGTAGCCGTGTGAGGTGTTGGAGCCGTCCGGCGTGAGCCACTTCAGGCATTACACAAGTCGTGTTGAGACTGCTAGTCGTAGAAACTGGAATATGTGGCGGTGCGATGCTCTGATTTTACCCATATGTACATATGTATATGTAAAACGATTTTTCACTACTTCATTGTGTATACAACTTCAAAAATACATATATAATTTTATTATTCTGTTTAAGGCTGCACGATACACAAAATTTTTAGTTTTCTGTCCCGGGGCGTAAACAAATAGCGAGGACGGTTTTCCTACACGGGAACACGCCACATAGAGCTATTGATATCGTTAATCTTCTGATCAATTTTCCGGTCCCAACTTTAAACGCTTTTATAGATTAAATTAAATTAAGTAAGCAAAAGTTGTTTTGATATCATATGTATAGCTCTATACCCATTTTCAGCTCCCTACCTTGAAATCATTTAGAGATAATCAGCTTTAAAAATTAAGATTGTATGGGAGTTGCAAAGCCCCCCTAAATTTTTTTAATTTTTTCTCCGACTAAACCTTCACGGGGTAACAGCAAACAAACGCCCCTAAGGAAGTATTTGATTTGGTTCAGCCGTTTTGCAGTTTTAGCGTTACAATTAAACACCTAATAATTTTTATATATGTAAATATGTAGATATAGATGCCATATCCGTTATTATCGTTTTCATACCTTCATAAATTGAGATGACATTTTCGAAAACATCTCTGGCCACTGTTTTTGCATGTTTGCTCTGTGTGGGAATTGCAATTAATATTTAGTCAAATCACATTCCTTACCATTTAATGATCTGGGTAATGGTCCAAAGGTATCTATTTGTATAATTTCAAACGCTTTTGGTGGTGTTTCAGCCAAAATCATTGGTCTTTTAAATTTTTATTAAATTTATTTTTAGTACAATGTCAGCATTTCTTTGTATATTTTTTTATATCATTCTTCATATTTTTCCAGTAATATTTTTGTCTAATTTTATAAGTTGTAGATTGATTCCTGGGTGGCCACTACACCACTCCAAAGTCATACTCTTCTAATTCTAATCTGATTCTTAGATCAAGGGTTACTTGTGGTGAGTTGAGATGAGCTGCTTTTAGGGGTGATGAGTTGCGGTTAGATGAAGTGAGCTGCGGTTAGGTGACGTATCTATCATTGGGAACATTTCCCTTTAAAGCGCTGACGGATGTTCCAAACCCAAGCCAAATCGGCCCAAAAATTTAGTAGTTTGTGGCATACCGAATACTGACAACGGAAGAAAATTGGATAATCATAAGGTCTAAGCATTGATACCCCTACCGTACTAACGCCTCCTAGGGTCAGACCTGTTCCACATATTGGCCCATATCACTTCAAAAGGTGCACATATGAACGTGAAAACCTTTATTATTTATTAAAACCCTTATTAATACCTTTAATTTAATACCCATAACGTGTAAACGCCTACTAGCACCACTTCTGGTCCACATTTTCGCCAATATCCAGGAAACGGGTTCTGATATGAATGCGAAATTGACCTCTCGTTAAAACTCTCCTTTTATTTGATACCCATATTGTAAAAATATATGTTAGGGAAAACCCGGGTCCACGTTATGACCTATATCTCCAAAAGCCTTGGGACTCCGGCGCCACCCCGCAAGTAAATTTATGGTAGGAAAGCGCTGATGCATGTTCCAAACACAAACCAAAACCGAATCGGTAGTTTTGTGGTATACAATTTACTGAAAACGCAAAAAAATTGCGATATTATGAGGTCTCAGCTTTCCGCATTTATCGGCCGCAATCCTAGCTAGTCGGTACAGCGTAAAGTTGCAATATAAAATAAATTTATTTAAATAATAATTATAGTAGAAGTTAACAATAACTAATAACATTAATCATTAGTTTTAAATTTTAATTAAAATAGACTTATGATTAAAAATAGCTTAGGGGAAAAGCTTAGAGAAAGAACTCGGAGGAGGAACTGAGTTTTAGACAGCAGAAGAATGTGAATAGAGGGGACAGAAACATAAGAAAATTACAGATATGTAATAGGAAGACGTTATCACAATTTTGATTATAAAAAAGAGTTAAGTCATTTTAAAGTGCAGAACATTGCGTATCAGCCTAAGTTGGAAGAGTGCAGAATTGGCGATCTGAAATCAGCATACGATGTCTTACATGTGCAAGCAGGACGGACATTGACGATTGGAGGAAGACTTTTTGACCTGAAACCAGTAGTGAAATTCACTAACTTCGACTACGACACTCGCAATCGACATTTTGTGATACCGATATTAATCACGATATTTGGTATTCACTAATTTTTTTTTCTCGATTTTCGCTTATTCGCAATCAGCTGTTTCGCAAACTAAACGACACATAATTTGCAGTTGTTTTCTATGTCGTTAAATAAAATGCACATAATTTTAATTTTTTATTAAAAATTGGAATAATAATACTCTATCCATATTATTATCATTAAAAAAATGGCATTTGAGAACATAGAGTATGTTTTATAGCGAGATGAGAAATCCTTTGCCCGCATCGTTGTAGATAAGTTAGTGAATCGCATATTCGATAGTGCAAGCGACCGAATCGCTAATGAAAATCTCGAAAAATCGAACCGAATCGAATCGCTATAAGTTAGTGAATTCCACTACAGAGAACGTATACTCAATGAGAAGGCGTACTTTTTAGTAAACAAGAATGGGTTCCATTCCCAGGAAACATTTATCGTTGATTTCACCATTTATCGTTGATTTCACCACATAAATAAAATCAGAGAAAATCATTGATAACATTTGTTCTGTTAGCAAAGAAACAAGAGAATTTATGTTACATTTGCAGCGGACTTAGAAATTATTCAATTTGATGCTAGCATTTGTACAATTTTAGTATATTTTCCAAATTATTTTATTGTATTATTTTATGTAAAGAATTTATTGAAAAATATTATTAAAAAATTAAAAAACTAGTTTTAAACATGTTTTCATTGGACGTAGTAGACAAATTTAATTCATTTTAATTGTTGTGTTAGACATCGTGTCGCCAATTAAGTATTTGGCTTAGTTGACAAAACCTCGTCGGATTTCTTTTTTCTAGGCTCATGAGTTCGAATCCAGGTCAAGCTCATAATTTTTATTTTATGAATTTTATGAAATATATATAAATGCGCCAAAATAGCCAATTATTTGACATTCTTCTTCTTTTTGTTTGGATGACTCGGCAAAAATCAGCGCCACAAAATAGCTAAAAGAGCCATATTCACTAGGCTTTGGTACATTCCTCACAGTTAATTTTAAGTATTAATTTATTAAAAATCGAATATCCTGTGAAGTACTTTTGAACTTGGACTTCACCAGGTTTTTCGCTTTCTGCTTCTAAATCAAGATCGACGCTAATATCGTCGTCTGTTACAGTTGGTGGTTCCGCGGATTCTTCCGGTACTGCCTCTTCATCAATTTCCATTTCTATGTCTTCTGAGTCTTCAAGTTGTTCTGGCTCGTCATCTTCTTCAATATGATCTAGATCCTGCTCTTGATCATTCACTTCGTCCAGAACAACTTTTTCAGACTCTTCCAATTGGCAATCTACAGGATCTTCCGGAAGATTCCATTCTAAATCCAAGTCCAAATCGTCCTCACAGTTATTTCCTTTATATTGCTTTTGGAATCTATGCCTTAAGACTCGCATACTGACCAAACGATCAACTATATACTGAATATCGTGTGCAGATGGGTGGGTGTTGATACCTTGGCTTGCGCGGATTTTATAAAAAAAATTCTCTAGAGCATCTTGGTTCATTTTACCCAATAATATGAAATGTACATCGCTAAATTCATCAAATATTTCCGATGTCAAACTTAACATCGAATTTATCGTAAGAGTTAAGCCATCGAAACATGCCACACTATTGTTGGGGTTTTTAATGGACTTAAGATACTCTAGATGGTCTTTCAGCCTTTGCACTTTCAAAGTATTTTTTCTACTCATAGGCCATTTAGCGGGGTTGTTACTAGTGGTTGTTTTACAGTTAAGCTCATCGAAAATGTCGTTCATACGCTTCACGAAAACCTGTGTTGGAATGGCATGATTGAGGATAACCGGATCATCATTAAAATATCCTTGCTTCCAGGCCATATCAATTCCGGCCGCAACGGAATTGCTTAGCAATTGAGTCGCTCGAGAAACGCTCATTTTCTCAAAGCCATTCGGATAGATATGAGTTGGTGTCAGTTTAGGAAATATTTTAAAATGAGTATTTTGTCTGTCAATCTCATATGCTTTCTGAATTACACTCCCGCTTGCCAGTTGTTATATTATAATGAAGTAAACTATTCCTAATTGATTTTATTAAGTGACAATAGTCGAACATTGCATAAATTTTTTTATTTTCAAATACAAAATAAGGATGATCCGTTGTGACATTCAAATTTTTGAGCAGCTTTTGATTTGAATTACCTTGGTCGCAAACAATAGTTTTAACATCAAGGCCTACACCTTTAACCGCTTTAATATTGTCAAATAACATTTGCTGCAGCTCTTGAGGCTTGACGCCATTTTTTACTACGTAGTACGAAATAACGTATTTCCAATTGGAGCAGATGGCTTTGACCATGAAGAAACAGCATTTGTCTGCTACGAGCTGTTTCCTCTTTCCTTTTCCTAGGTCTTCATAGCCATAAATTATGTCTCTATGTTTGTTGTACACGAGATCCTTTTTGATTGAGATTTCATCAAAAAGTATTTCACACAACTTTTGCTCTGCAGACATCCCGTGTACAACTGCTTCCAAATTGGAAATAACATTATCGTCTATCCCCGGGACAACATATTTAATTGGTCGCCAAGACAAGAGTGTTTTTTTATGGGGCAAAGCAAACTTCAGATCGTCGCGGAGAAAGTTGTAGGCCTTGGTAGACATATAATTAATATTTTGAGAAAGAACTTTACTATCCGCGGAATAGGAACATGTAGTGTCTGTTATTATTTTTGCAAATTCGATTGCATCTTTAGATGGAACTATAGCTTGTTCAAACTTTTTTTTATAATCCTGAACCTGAGGAAAAGCACCTTTCAAAAGACGACCATTGGATATATGATTTTCGTCAAAGTGACGATCGCAAACTAACAAACGTTTGGCTTCATTAAAAGGGACATTTAAATGGCATGCCGTTGCCCACGAGTTGAAAGCAGCCTCCTCCTTTGCACATATTTCTATCACTCATGTATTATATAATTTATACTTACCAGCATCCTTTGGAACTTCTAAAAATGGGACAGCTCCTTTCCGTAGTCGGCTGTTCTCCCTCCCGAAATCTGCGTCCCTGAAATGAAGACGGCATACATAAGTATGTATTGTATGCAGGCAAGTGGACATCAGCCGGAATGGCCAGGCTGTCGCGCCACTTGGCCTGCATAGCTTCGGCTCTTGGCCATTTAAAAAATGCAACTGCATCGCTCGTACTAGCGCATGCTGCTACAAAACATTTGCGAACGCGCGACATCCCGATTTAAACACTATTTTTAATTTTTCACTCAAAGAAACACGAAACGTACACGACCACCCGCACTTTTTCACAAGAACTAAAGACACTTGTCAAATTATTGCCCAATTTGGCGCAATCACCCATTGACCCAATTAAACCAATTAAACAAAGCTCAAATGTCATCGTTTGATTGATTTGTTTGGGTCAAACAAGAAAACAAAACAAAAGAAAGAAAAATCAGCCGACAGCACGATTTGAACTCGCAACAGCACAAAAAGCAAGTTGAAACACTACGCTTGCACCGTGGTCAGCCGTTGGCAACGCGAATAACCGAAGTGCTGCCAAGTTCGCCCCAAAAGAAGAGAGAAGAGAAACAAATTATTATCTGTTCTGTTTGTTTCTTTCATCAGTTCTCCTCTTTGGTGTTATTCGCACCCAGTGTCATCACTAGTTGCTTCTTCTTCTTGTACTTCTACTTCACCTATTCACATTGCATGGCCGATGTCATAGAATTTTCGTCTGTGACAGCCAGCTGGTCAAATTGGTCGTGCAAATCTTTGCACGTATAGCGTATAATATAAAAGTTTTCCCATTTATTTTATATTTTGAAGTAAAAAGTACAAAGCAGGAATGTCGGAAGTTGCAGCTGTTCAAATTATTGCGGAGTCTCTAAAGGAGCAAGTAAGTACCTCGGGTTAGACTATTATCAATCAAGTGTCTATCTAACATACTCATTCCAATCATGCAACAAAGGAGCATGTTCACATATTCAGAGATGACGCTCTGATACATGGGATGGCCTACAAGGTTTAATTAATTGTCCGCAGACTAATGCTATTAGGTGGTAGTTGTTGAGCGTTCTGGATTCTGTCGAACCAAAAGCATCTCTCAGTGTTTCTGTCGAATCGCAGATCGGCAGTCCGGGCACGGGTTGTAGTAGTATGGGGTTGATCAAAGTGCACCTGTAAAAATGTTGGTGGCTCCCGACATATGACGCTAAAGTATAGATTAGGGGATTAGGTATACAGCAAAACCCAATGATCTCATAAAGTTTATTTGATTCGCTTTATCAGAAAGTGTTGAATACTTCAGATTTAGATTACAACAGTTAGATAACTTTATTGCGTACCGATTTTAGAAAAGTGGACTATGGATCGTGGCATCTATGGGTGCGACGCTATATTAAGTTGAAATTCAGCGTTACTACGAATTTATTTATTTTAACTACCGTGGGCGCCGCCACGAACATTTCCAAAAGTTAAAAAAAAAAATTAGGATCCTCATATCATTGCAACTACCAAATGCCAGCACTCTATCTGTGTCAGTCAAGTAGATATGGCTTATTCTGTTCTCTTCCTACAAAACCTAAGTACAAAAGTAGGCGTGGTCGACCACCGATTTTGCTGTTTTTTTTTGCAGTTCATATGTTTTTTTCTTCTTTTCAGATAACTTTTATGAAAAGAAGCCATCTCTCTTCTTTTGTATGGGTGTATGTGCCACAAAATAAGTTTTTCTAGCGTAAACTGTACTGAAGTTAACTGTACTGAAGTTATTAATTCGCTATAGCAAAAATACTTGATTTGATTTTTACCAACTTTTTTGATGTTGACTGCAATTCGTTGATTATTGACCTAGTATCGCAAAAATAGTTATAGTTTAAATTCTCCCATTTTGAACAGGCCTTAGCCTGAAAGCAACCTATTTGGCCTGAACCCTGACAGGTTCTGTCCTTGAACCCTGCATGATTGAAGCCGCCATTGGACCGTAGGTCTGATCGGGCACCGAGCTTTGTTTCCTGTAACGCCGCGATCTTAATATTTTGCCTCTACGTGAAATTGCTCCTCCTAGTCTAAATCTCCTCGGAGTTATGTATGTATGTATATTCCCCCAGATATTTATCTATTTTGTATCTTCATTTCCTGGATAGTCAGCTCGACCGTAATACTTAACAATTTTGATCCGTGTTAAGATCTAAGCTAAAACTGTACTTGCCGGCTGAAGTGGTGGCTGCAGTGCCAAAAAAAAAACATTTCGTGACGCTCAGCCATTTTATGTTGGTTCAAATGGTTAAATATTTATTTTACATTTTTACAGGGTGTTGAATATGTCTTTGGTATAATAGGCATACCTGTCATAGAACTATCAATGGCATTTCAATCGGCTGGTCTCAAATACATTGCTATGCGTAATGAGCAATCAGCCTGCTATGCTGCTCAAGCGATTGGCTATTTAACTAGTAAACCTGCTGTATGTCTTGTAGTATCCGGACCAGGGCTGCTACATGTTACAGGTAAGTAATCACGCATGACAACTACTATATACTGTCCTAAAATTATCTTAATATTAATTAACTTATATCTCCTTCCTCAGGCGGCATGGCAAATGCTCAAGTAAATTGTTGGCCCTTATTGGTTATCGCTGGTTCTACCAATCAGGACCATGAAGGTATTGGAGGCTTTCAAGAATATCCTCAAGTCGAGCTGTCACGTCCTTATTGCAAATATGCTGCACGTCCGCCGACAGCGTCACTTATACCGTTGCATGTAGAGAAAGCTGTACGTTATGCCACCTATGGACGACCAGGCGTTTCATATCTGGACTTTCCGGGAAATATATTGCAGTCGAGTGTACAAAAAGAAAAAATCTACAAGGTTTTGTCACATCCCCCTGCACCTTTGGTATATCCTGCACATGACGATGTCATACGTGCTGCCAACTTATTACGTACTGCAAAACGACCTCTGGTTATAATAGGAAAAGGTGCTGCCTACGCGCATGCAGAAAACATACTACGTCATTTTATTGAAAACACAAATTTACCTTTCCTGCCAACGCCAATGGGTAAAGGAGTTGTATCGGATACTGCGCCACAGTGTGTCTCAACGGCACGTTCATTGGCATTGCAGAAGGCTGACGTGGTATTGTTGCTGGGGGCACGTCTCAACTGGATTTTGCATTTTGGAAAACCTCCACGCTATAGCGAGGATGTTAAGTTTATACAAGTAAGATCTGTAAACAAACGTTTTATATTTATGTCAAAAGTGAAATTAATTATTGCACTTTATGTTATAGGTTGATATTTGCCCTGAAGAACTGCATAACTCGGTGCAATCTTCAATTGCCATACAATCGGACATCAAGCCATTCGCAGAGCAAATTTTTGAGCAAATGAATGCTGTAAATTTTGAATTCCCTAATGAAACACCTTGGTGGGAAGAACTCGCAAATAAATGCAAAAACAATCGTGAACAAGTACGCAGCATGGCAATGCAAACTGCTGCACCGCTCAATTACTACACCGTATTTCATCATTTGCGCGAGCTGATCCCACGCGATGCAATAATTGTAAGTGAGGGAGCCAACACTATGGATATTGGGCGTTCAATGCTTTTCAATATTTTACCACGCCATCGATTAGATGCTGGCACGTTTGGTACAATGGGTGTCGGACCTGGTTTTGCTATTGCGGCAGCACTTTTCTGTCGTGATCGTTTTCCGGGCAAGCGTGTGATATGTGTTGAAGGCGACAGTGCCTTTGGCTTTTCAGGCATGGAATTAGAGACAATGGTGCGTTATAAGTTACCAATCACTATTGTAATTGTGAATAATAATGGTATTTATGGTGGCTTCGATCAAGATACTTTCGATTCCATACGTAATTCTGGCGACTTGTCACTGGTGTGAGTTTTATATGCCTTTAAATTTGGAAACGGTTCAGAATTTTCATTTGTAATAATTGCATTTTTTGTTTCACAGTACACCTCCTTCTGCGTTGGGAGTGCAAGTGCACTATGAAGAAATGATGAAAATGTTTGGATTGAATGGTTATTTCTGCAGGGAAATATCTGAGCTACAGTCTGCGCTCAGAGATGCACAGCAACTTGCTGATAAACCAACAATTATCAATATAGCCATTAATCCTGCATCCGATCGCAAGCCACAAACATTTAATTGGTTAACCGAATCAAAATTGTAATAAAGGCAGATTTATGTTTAATTTCGGTACATTGTGCGCTGTGGCTGCATCATTGAACTTCAGGTTCAAAATTCTACATTTTATTCCTATAATATTCAGTGAAAACGGCAGAACTAGGGAAGTTAGGTAATATTAAGAAATTCTAAAACTACCCTGCAACCATCGGTTAACCTAAAATATCATCGCTAACTTGATTATCAAACATTTTTCTCAACCGAGAAATTCTCGGATTGTGCCTCTTGACTGTTATAAATATCCTCTTATAATAGTACAACAATTGTGAACGTATAAAGGCTATGTGTGCGAAAGCTGATAAAACATTGCATGCTTTTGACCGTACCTCATTTGTTTACTAAATTTTGGGGATTGCTTTTTAGTATAATAAAAATTGGAACGGCTGCTGATGTAACTTATATTTATTTTAAAACTACATCACAGCGCTCAAGCGTATCGAGTTACAACTTCGTATGCATGTGACAGTCTTTCAATTGTATATGTTCAACATTCCAGTTGTCTATTTCCTTGAAAAAAAAAAAATAAAAACAATAATAATAATAAGAAAAACAATTTTGAGTGCACTCCCAAAGGAGTCTAAACTTAAAAAGTGACGGAAGTGGTGAAGCCTTTATGCGTGTTTTTTTAACCTGTATGCCTGATTTTCTTTTCAAATATATATGTATATACATATATTTATGTAATACTAAAAAAATCAAAAATAGAACACGAAAATTTATTTAAGCAAACATTTTATTCTGGTTTAGTTTGTATTTGAACATAGTATGGAGTGTGTTAAGTTTCTCGAACAGGTTTTTAATTTTTTTTTTTAATCCTTTACAAGCAAGAATTTAATTTCATGTTACAAAAAGGTTTTGATCATACATATAAATGTGAAAGTTAACAAAAATTTAATTAAATTCTTATGTTGTTAATTAGTTTTTCCACAGCCATAGTTTTTCACAAACTACTAAATCTCGTCCTTTGGTTTTGCCTCCTCATCTAAGCCCAAATACTGTAGGAAGCAGCTAATATTCACTAAACGTCCCTTATGTAGGAAAGGCACCTTTGGGCATAATTCGAAATTGATATTCATTGGCGCTATATCGGGTACTTTACCACAACCCATATCGAGAAAGTTTAAGAAGTCGCACACCTCAACCTCACCACAATCGTTGTGATTCAATACACCCAGCAAATCATCAATTAATTCCGGCACGAAAGGTAGTCGACAACCTTTCATTGTAGAACGTAATTTAGCTTCAGTTAAGAATGGTTTATTCAGTGGATTTATGTGATGCAAATGTTCTTTCAATTCGTCCATAGCATTCCATAGAGAACGTTTCAATTCTAGGTGTACAGCAGCACGAACAGTTTCGCGATCGCATGATTGTGGTGGTGCTTTTTCAGCTGAGAAATTGCGGCAGACTGTGATGATTTCATGATTTGTAATATCGTCGCCCAAGAGATTGATAAGAGCGCGTTTGAGTGTATCGAAACCAACGAACTGAACATCTTTAGTTGGCTCTGCACCTTCCGGCAAACACTGACAAAGGAAGTTTTTGTAGTTAGCCTTGGCTGCCTCGCGTATTTTCGACATAATTCCTTTAATATCGGCCATTGGAAACTGCAAAGAGAAATTAGTTGTATTATGAGTACGGCTAATACTGCTAATAAGCGAAATCTGTCAGTCGTGTATAACCAAATGTTAAGATTCAAAAGAGCCTGTAAGGGATGTAAAAAAGTTAATTCTGCTTTTGGCGATATCTTAAAAAAATGATCTCTGAATTAGAAAATTACAATTTAATAAAAAAATATAAGTCCAATTCAACTTCCATTGAGTTCAAGCTATAACAAAACCGAAACGACTTTCTGAAAAGGTTTGATTAAACTGATAAGACGCAATATAGACGCAGCATAAAATATCCTTTATGCCTCATTTGGTTACTGTAATTAGGTCAACTGCACGGTATATTGTATATGCGTAGGTAGTAAAGTGGAGAAGACAAACTAGGAGTACTTGTTCTTGAATTAGTGACATCAACCCCGCCTCTCCAACCAACCCCGTTTTATTTCATTTCGTCCTTTCAGGAAGTTTCATAGGGATGGTTAAAAGTGCAGTACTATGTCTCTTGTAATTCTAATCCTTTTTTACACAAGACTTTAATGGCCGTATACCTCATTCTGAAATTATTGATTATAAATGATATACATATGTATAAACTCACCTCATAAGGATGGTGCTCCATGTAAATGAGTGTATATTCGTCGGCTGATACAACATGGAATATGTGATCTTTAAGGCTCATCGTAGAGCCAATATAAAAGTTATACGGCTGATAATATTGTGGGCGTTTCGACGTGAATTTCTCTTGTCCCGGCAATGGTATCCTCGTACGCTTCATGAATTCGCCACCGAGGAAGCCAGAATTTCGCTCAGCTATCTCAAATATTTGTATTGTATCATCAGATAGATAATAAGATATAATGAAGATACGTTCACAGTTTTCACGTATGGTGGACAAAAGTTTTGCACCGAACCGTAGAACATAACGGTCGAGTTTGATAAACTTCTTGAAGTCTGTTTGTGGTGGTTTAGGTTCGACAGATATGCAATTGCCCTCTGAATCTTCATATGAGCCCCAACCATTGTAAGGTGGCAGTATGCGTTCCTTTTGATTAGCGGGAGCACAATCGTCACTACGCGATGGTATCGGTGCTGGAGTGAAGTCCTCAACTCCGTACTAACAAATTAAAGATACGATTTAGAAAATAGATACATTTATCTAATAATAAACTGAGCGGGTTACATACCCGTTTTCTATAATAATCTTGAGTATATTCATCACAAGCGGTGAGTACAACAGCGCGTCCATAGACATTAAGAACTGCTCCAATTTGTAGATCACGATCTGAGTAGTAGAGTACCTCCTTTTCACCAATATTAAGGGGATCGAGAGTGTAGCGAACATTACGCATACTTGTACCAAGGACATTCAATAATGTTTGAGGTGTTTCTTGGCCAGGTAATGGAAGTCCAGTGAATTCCTATGAACGAAATCAACTTATTTCTGCCGTTTTACAATAGAAACAAGTAAGGAAGGGCTGTCTTCGGCTGTGCCGAAGGCTTTATACCTTTCATACCGCATGTTGTTGTTGTTGTAGCACTACGTTGCCCTGCCTAGGTAGTCAGTATCTACCTTACCCAATATTGTCATCGAACTCTTCTAACGGAAGTCCTAGAAACCTAGCGGCTTCAACAGGGGAGGACCAGAGGGATATGGGTGTTAGAAGAGTAGGCTCAGTTGAGCAGACAAAAAGATGGTTAGTATTATGGGGAGACAAGCCGCATGCCGGACAACTCAGCTCATCGTCCTGATCATTTCGGTATACTTAATAGTGGGTCTATCTCTTCTTCTTCTCAAATATATATGTATACATACTCACTCTGGGAAGTTTGCCTCTTTTAAGGAAAAGTGCCGGACCTTCACGCCCCGAGTTCCGTGGGAAATTTTCTTTTATGTCCATAGTATCATCGGCTAAATAGTAGCATATTTCCAATCTGCGCACGTCACCGAACTCGGAACGATCATCCCAATAACCTTTGAATTTTAAAACTTTGCGATCAAATGCCAAGAATTGGGCGAATGAATGCTTCTTTGGTGGCTGAGTGTGTGTCTTTTTACCCGACCTTTTGCGCATTTCCGTTGTTGGATCACTGAAATGGAAAATAAATTCTTGGTTCTTAGAATGAACTTGCGATATTAAATGCAAATCTTTATGAATTCTCATACACTGGCATATCGACCGGATCTGGTACGGCGATGCCAGAACGATTTAAAAAATGGCGTGTAAAGAGATCACAATTCGTTATGTGATAGATGCGATCAAATATTTCTATGCTCGTGTCGACATTCAGATCTAATATTGAGATGAATTCATTTTGACATGGCGGCGGTTTCGGAATACGCTGACGATGAACCAAACACCCTTGAGGTATGCCGGAGTTATCAACCTTCGGTTCAGTTACTTGCATTGTGCCATCTTCGAGGTAATACATGATTTTGACTTTGCGAACTTGATATGGAGCATTGTACACCTCGTGTAATGTTTCCTTGAAAAATGCATCGAAACCGAGCACCTTCTTGTCATAAGCAATCCATGGTGGTAATCGTGGTCCGGTCTTTGGTGGATACAATGATGGCGTAGCTGTTGGAGGACAATTGATATCGATACACATGCCACCCGTATCCACCATGGCTGGAGGTTGGCGATCATTTAGCATGCTGATACCTTGAAAATTCATTAAGCTCTGCGGCTTCGGGAAGTTTGTGCGTGACATCTGCAGGATACACCAAAATATGTAGGGATTTGAGTGTAATTATATTAATATTTAATACTCACATCTCGGAAGGTGGTGCCTGGCAGAAAAGGCATGCCGGGTATACGCAACATCTTGCTTTAGAATGAAGTCGGATTGGTTTTGGTTTTCAAAAATCGTCAAATTAATGTAACGAACTATTTTTTGTATAAAAATTAATATAAAAATATAAAATGGCGTTTTATTTTCCCTATTAGAAGACGGTAATAAAAAATAAATCTTTTTAGTTGATATTTTCAAAACATGAAAAATTTAATTTCGTTTTTATATTTCGATATTTTTGTAAACTGATTGCTATTTAATTTTTATTTTCGGTTATTTTCTTATGCCATTTAAACACTCAATCAATAGAAAAGTAGAAAATGGAATATAGACCAAACAACTGGATTGCCACTATAGCAATGCAAGGTAGAAAGACCTGGTTGCCATGCAAATATTTGGTGGGGTCTACATATGCCCATGCTTATGCAATTAAAGGAAGAAATATGCAAGAAGAAAGCTTTTAAACGGTAATGTAATCAAGGCGAATACAATACCAAGTGAAACTATTCGACATGTATCCGGCCAGCTGCTAACCCTAAATTCGACGAGTTATGATTTGAAATTAGGCATATTTCATCGAAAAACAAATAATTTTTTTATTTTTAAAAACAAAACTGACCCGATACCCATAATCGCATCTTACTTATCACGTCACAATAATTCCGCCCAAAGGGTTCCGTTAGGGAAATTGTAAAACCGACGCATGGTTTCAAATTGTAAGGCTTAAATTGTTAATTATTAATCTATTTTATGTATACATACATATATTAATATTTAAATTATGGCCAACTATAGACCAAAGGCATCGATCCCAGATGGGACTCTTTATAGATTAGTCACACTTCAAAGGCCCTCAGCTTGCTATTGCTGTCGTATTTTGTTCATATGGCCCACGAAATCGAGTTGTAAGTCCTGCCCAGGGGCGAAAAAGTAGATAGAGCGAATACGAAGTTTGCTACCATTAAAAGAGATAGTTGATCTGGCAGATACCAGCAATAAATAATGACAGCCAATTTGCAATAGCGGAAGTGACCAAAGCTTCAAAATTTCACAGGCATATGGGCCAGAAGGGTTTTGGACCTTTTCGTTACACCAACCCTAGCTAGAATATGTTTTTCTACATAAACCCCTCGCAGCACTGGAACCCCTCACTTCGTTATAAATAAAATATTGTACTGCACTGCCTTCGGTTTTTCCTATGAGGGTCAGTTATGGAAATGAATAAATACATTAAATACATCAAATTTGTAAATTTCCCATATTATTTATTAGAAAAGGCTTTACAATTTCGACTTAATGTGGATAGCCAAAACGCCATCAAATTCGTTTTTAAGAATTGAAATGTTGGCACGACCATCAGAACCCACCACCACATTCTTGCCAGTGCATTTTGAACCATCTTTTTCGCCAGATATAATGTCGCAGTATGTACCAGGAGCTAAACATGTCTGAATCGAAGTACTCAAATCGAAAGAATCACCATTAAAAGCCACAAAGCCTTTGTTACCACGACAAAAAGCGATTTGGTTGCTACGGTTATCCCACCAATTTTGCACGTTGGTGCCTTCTACAATGTTCCTGAAGCCCACCATGTTGTATATTTCACGCCAACGATGCTCACATACCCAACCGCCGCTGCACGAGTTATCAGCATTGAAAATGGGACTAGCAATGGTGTTGCCATCAGTGGTGGGTGGTCCTTGATCGGTGTTATCGAAAGCGAATGACGACATGATACGAGGTATACCAAATGGGTGAGCCAACATGAAAGCATTCGCCATTTTATATTGCTTGGTTGTCTTATGGTTAAGGATATCAGCACCGCCTGCGCCATGCCCACGTTGATTGTCGTGATTGTCCACGAAAACTAAAGCCCGATCTGAGTTCAGGAAACCCCATTGTGGACCCCAATTGACAAGCCAACGTAACTGATCTTTGCCACGGAATACTTTACCGATTGAGTTAGAGTGAGCGAATTCAGTGACAACACCCATGTGTGTGTATTCGTTTTTGGAGATCGCCTCACCACCTAAATCTATCACTTCTTGGAAAATGAAAGGACGTGCATCTGCTGGGAAGCCATGAGCAGTGCTCAAGTTGTTGACACGGTTGAAAATTTTCTGTAAGAAGATCTTGTACAATTTAGATTTAAAGATACCGGAAATTCTTTACCTCTAAATCAGCGGGCCACATGTGTTTCGCTGCATCAACGCGGAATCCTGCAACACCCAAGCTAACAAGTTTATTGAGAAAGTCAACAACGCGATCCTGCACCCACGATTTACTCTGATCCAAATCTTTCAAGCCAGCGAGTTCACAGTTTCGTACTTGATTTACGTCATTGTAATTGTTAATGGAACAACTTGTGTGAAAGTCGGTATTGGAGTATGGAACTGCTGGAAAACTCTTTTGGCTAGGATCAGCTTTCGAACCACCAGTTCCACGCGCATTGGCATTATCTGCAGCCATGTGATTGAATACGACATCAACAAATATTCTTACACCAGCCTCATTACAGCGTTTAATCATGTTGGCAAATTGTCCCTCATTGCCCGAGCGTGTGGTTAGGAGATAAGATATGGGCTGGTAACGTTCCCACCACGGGCGAATGCCAATAACTACATTCTCATTAACTGGGGAAACCTGTAAATTTGATTTCAAATAAATTTTGTTTAATATTTAGCATTTTAGATGGGGGAAGATTTCTTTTACAAAGTAATAGCACACTGCGAGAGGTCTGAAGGCATGAGCGATGCTTCCAGGGAATATTGGGCGATTTACCCTGCCTGATGTATGTAGGTACTTTGATTTTAGAGAAGTGTGAAATGACAACCACAAAATCAAATGACTTCACTTATCATGCAAAAAAAAGTGTCAATAAATATTTTGCGAGCTTCATCCAGGGGACCCCACCTATCACCTTAGTTATATATAACAGTGATCCCTTTTTTGTCTCGCAGGTGGGTTTATAAAAGCAGAACTGTACTAATGTACTAGGCTCAGACTATAGGGAAAGTAGTGTGGATTTCATTGACGAGCTCATTTCACTCGGTTTCGAAGGCTGCAATGGGGTCTGGCCAAAGTGCCTAAACACTGTTAAAACTTTCGAAGTCATGACGCACTTAGCATGTTTTTAAGTTCGTAAGAATATTCTTAGTAGGGAGATCGAAGAGTTTGTGGTATATCTGATAATTGGGCATTGGGTTTGTATCCATTTGAATATGGAAATAAGAGCTCTTGCAGACTAATTTTGTTTTTCCCTAAAGAGAAATAGTGCCTACTCAAAAAGGCAATAAAGCCAACAAACAAAACAACTCAGTTAAACAAGCCCGAAGTAGTGCAAACCTTTGAAATCTTGTATTTAGGCTGCCCTTAATGACGGTTGAGCACAGTTAAAATTGAATTTCAGGCTAATCACCTTCCATATCCGGAATTCATCCTTTGTTAAATTGTTACATTTTGTTCTTTCTCTTTAGTACTCGTGAATTTTTGATGCTCTGTTATACGAAGTAATTCACTGTAAGCAGACAATCTTGAAGATGAAGTCCTTTAACGAAACAAAACACTTAGGATGATGGAACGTCGAAACCGGTTTGTTGCAAACCCAAACTTGACAAGGGTTGACGGAAAATCATTCCAATATACTCGTACATTAACTATTTCGGTACCGTATAGGAGACTGCAGTGAGGTAAAATTTAATTAATTTTGCTTAACTTCTGCTGGCGGGAGCTGATAATGTAATCGGTGCGAGGCATGGTTGTCGTAAGAGGAGATTGAAGCTTGTAATTCGGGGCGCATCAACTCCTTTCATGCAGTTCCTCTGGTCATACCCAAAAACCCGCTCCGACATAACCGACAAACGACTTTCGAACACCATTTTCCAAAGGCGCCACAAAGGAAAATTAACTATTTCGGAGTATTTTTGTGGTTTCAATCAATAACAATTTGCTCCTGCTTCAATTTCTTTTGAGGAATTTCAAAATTACAACTGCTACCAAGCACAACAATTTACCTGAACGCCAGCGTATCCTTTCGGTCCTAGGAAGTTTTCACATTCAGCAGCTATGTCATCCCATTTCCACTCAAAAAGATGTACCATCGTAGTTTTACCTGATTCATAATTTGGATTAAATTGACCCTTCGCATATTGGGTTGAAACGGCCAAAGCCAATACGATGTAGAGACTGAGGTTGGTCAAGAACATTGTTAAGTACTGCTACTTTGTCACTATTCGATCGATTTTAGATAACTGTTTTAAAGCCAGTTTAGCCAACAACTATTTGTCACTTCGAACGCGATACCCTCATTTATACAAATGCAATAACAAATTTTGTTTAAAAACAGTTGCAGAAATTATAATTGCATTTGATCATTATTAAGTTGTGGACAACAACTGCAATGGAAAATGAATGAATTCGTATATTTGTTATAGTCACGGTAGCATCAATGTCTACAAAGTGTTAATTAACAAAAATAGTTCGGTAAATAAAACTTATACAGTGGAGGGTCTGTAAGTACTTTAATATATCGATTTCAAAACACTTTTACGGTGACAGGTAACAAGATCAACGGAAATAAGGTGAATCGACTTATTTTCACATCGAGTCAATCTTCGGTACCGTGTCGTAACGTCATTGGCCTTAAACTCTTTGCAAACCCTAATAAATGCTTCAGCAAATTCTAAAATAACGCAATGACTATTTCAATTCTTTTGGGCAGAACTTTTGTGAATGTGCAAGTTAGAATGAGCTATGAAGCCGCGCACTCAAAAATGTTCTAAAAAATCTGCCTAAAAATATTAAAAAATTAATAAGCTTTAATACTTTTCAGAAAGGACCTTTTCATCGTAAAGAAGAAATTGTTGGGAAGGCCAACATCCTGCAGACTGAAATTATTTTATCGAGCCACTACTGTATATTATCATACAACTTTCCGAGTATACTCCCTACTAGACAATGTTGAGTACTTTGGGCAAAAAGTTTAGCTCATTTGTGCAATCCCCCCTCATTTTCCAACACATTCATATATCCAAAATAAATTTTGTTTTTGGAATTTCTAATGCACAAAAGAGATAATATCGACTGAACTATTACCTTTTAAAAATGCTTAAGATAGAAGGAATAGATGTACATATCATTTTATGTCATGTTTTCTTTTTGATAGACTTTTCGAATTTGGCAGATGTCAGCATAATAAAACGTCAAAATGAAAAAAAAAATTAAAAAAAATTTCAAATTCTTAAATTTTCAAAAAATGTGCGCCGCGAAAATATTCATTGCCGTAAAAATATAAATTGCGTAATTAAATGAACGAAATGAAATGAAGCACAACACTCCAACAAACCACTCCAACTCCGTGGTGGGATCTAGGTTCGTGTTTTGGGGAATCGGCCAGAATGGACACCAATCCGCAGTTTAAGCTTCCGAAAATTAGTTTAGGTCAAATATTTAAAATTTATAAAGTTATGTACATATTTATGAAATAATATCTGTCTACAAAGCTATTTATTATGCAAATATTTTATAAAATATGCAGTTTTGTAGTTTTTTTTCATAAATTCATAAATGTATATACATAAATGCGAAATAAATGTCTTCAAATGTCATATGAAAAAACGAAAATTTGAATCTTCTTCTTATAAGTACTTTGGAGAGATAATGTGAGTAGTTTGGAGAGAAAATATAAGGGGTTTGAGCATTTGCTGTGAATAGTTTGTGAGGCCATATATAAGTAGTTCGAATGAATAGTTTGTAAGGCCATTTTTAAGTACTTTGAACATTAGAAATGAACAGTTTCATCAGCACATTGAATTTTAGTTCTAAGGTGTTCAAGATGTAAATATTGAGCAGTTTAGTTGATATTTCAAAGTGATTTGTAAGCATTTGAATGAATAGTTTGAGGCTTTGTTAGAGCAAAGAAGATATATTTTTCCATTTAATACAATACAATTAGTAAAAACGAGACATCATATCACATCGATGAGGGGAAGTGCTCAAATTCTTCACACGGCCTGAACAAAATTGAACACATTATTAAGGGCATTCGTCATTAATGAAAATGCTTTTATAAGTACTTATAAAAGGCTCAACTGTCTAGTAGGGGCTGTATCCAGCAAATTACACAAACACAATAAGACCATTACATAAGCAATACGTGTTGTGAAAAATATAACAGTTACTAATGTACATAAAACTTATACATAATTATGAAGTTATTAATAAAAGCAGTATAGAATGTGTCAATAGTTCAAAGAATTAGAATGTCATACCAGCTGAGTTGGTCTATGCAATTGTTTATGTCGGGTAATATTATAAAACAGAGACTAAGTTTATCTCTATTTTATACTCAGGTGCTCTTAGAACTTAGACTATGATTTGCAAGCGCCAATAACAAAAGTCGTTTTTAAATATTGCATATTTCTAGGCTGATGTTTTGGAAGATGGAAGCACACTCCAATGCCTTTGGATAATCTGATATTGCCCCTCTCGCCTTTATTTATTCATTGCAAAAATGATCTTGTTACCGATAATTTACGCCAATTTAAAACACCAAGAGAGGCCAAATCATCCTTCGCCCTTTTTTCCCATCTGTGGAGTTCCTTCCTGTCGGATTCGGGTGTCGATAGGAAAACATTCTAAGCCGGAACTGCTCCGGGTTTTAACTCGCGGCATTGCACTCATATCTATACACAGTTCATTTAGGTTATCTTTCAATTTAAATTTTATACAAGCCGTTGGTATAGCGGAAGTTATTTTGATTCTTAATTTGATGGATGATGAATTCATTGCAATGTTATGCTTACTTTGCACTACAGTGAGGAGCAAAAAACTAGCAGTGTATACAAAATAAGTTTGTTAATAATTATATTTATCTGTACATAAATTAATTTAAAAAAATTTAAAACGTATACAAATCTGGAAAGTAACAGCTGTGTTGTGTGACAAAACTTACACAAAGTGTATGTAAGTAAAACGATAATGACGTAAAACTCTCACGAAACAGAAAAAGTTGAAAGCTTCCGCCGAACAGGAGCAAAAACAGCTGTTGCCATTTTGATTGGTTAATAGTTAAATTTTTTTCAAGATTAGCTGTTTTCACTTACAAGGTTTACAGGCCAACCTAATATAAACGCACTCCGGCAACTTTCTGTTAAAAATATCTCATGCACCTACAACTTGTATGAGAGCAGTGAGTGAAATTCCCCCAGCAAAAACTTGCGACTCGCTCTCCTGCATATGCCTTGCGTTACACAACACTTTCGCAGTACAAATTTTATCCTCACCGAACACAGCTATCAAGTACACGCATATTTAGTCGCAGTAGAGCAAAGAAACAAGCAATCAATCACATTTTAAACCTGTAGTGGAATTCACTAACTTCGATTACGACATTCGCTTTTGACATTTTGTCATACCGATATTTATCACGATATTTGGTATTCACTAACTATTTTTTCTCGATTTTCGCTTATTCGCAATCAGCTGTTTCGCAAACTAAACGACACACAAAATGCAGTTGTTTTCTATGTCGTTAAAGAAAATACACATAATTTGAATTTTTTAATAAAAATTGGAATAATAATACTATATCCATATTATTAACATTTAAAAATGGCATTTGAGAACATAGAGTATGTTTTATAGCGAGATGAGAAATCCTTTGCCCGCATCGTTATAGATAAGTTAGTGAATCGCATATTCGATAGTGCAAGCGACCGAATCGCTAATGAAAATCTCGAAAAATCGAACCGAATCGAATCGCTATAAGTTAGTGAATTCCACTACTGGCATAGAGAGAGACATACATATGTACATACTTGTACATATCTATATGAATGTATATCTGCATACTAAGGGCCGCTTTCATAAATTAATTAAACTCCAGTTAGCGGTTACCGGCTTTTATGAAACCGGCCCTAAACCGTGCACTTTATAAACTTATAATTTGTAGATGCTCTTCTGTCCCCTGATTTAATTTTGTATTTGTTTGATATTGGAGAAAAATCACAATTAATTAGTTATATTTTTGTGTTTATTTAAATTACCTCACAGTCTATATATAACATTTACAAACACATCTTGTGCTCAAAAACAAAAGGCGCTCTGCATATTGTCATCAATAAGGCACAACTGATTTTGTATTGTCGATTGCATTCGGTGTTGACATGAATACATAGTATATACATATGTACGAGTATACAGACGACCACATCAATGGAAAAGAAAATTTATATACACACATATATAAATAATACATTCAAAACGAAACAAAAACAAGTTAACCTCGTCAATTGTAAAATACTTTTTTAGAATTCTACCTCCGAAATAACCAACTAAATGGATTGTACTCAATCGTTCCCTTCCATCTATTAATTAACGGCCATCGAGAGACCTTGTGCAAGAAGAAGAACAAAGAATCAGCATGGATGTCATCAAAATTGATCCCCTGTGCGACGTGAAGAGGCAATTGGAGTTGAGCTGTGCCCTCGGGCAGACTTGGGAGCTGTGCATGGGAACAAGATTACTTGCAGACTACCAGAGTTGTTAAATAATGCATTACTTGCGGAATAATTATTCCTTGGATTGAAGAAATTTTGATTGCAGCCTTTATGCCATTTATTGAAATAAGGAATGCAAATTTGCAAAATGCTCATTCGTTACTAATTTTTTACCCACGAATGATTTTACAACTGACCGATTTTTGTACAAGTCGATGATGTTTGTTTTTACGATTGATTGTCTGTAGACCTGAACACACAACATTTTCATTTAGTTAGTAAGAGGTGTTGCTTGAAATTATTTTTATTCAAATATAGGGTGTTTTTTTAGGGGTATAGAACTTCGAATTGAAATAAAACACAAGAAAATCGTTTTAAGGTCCATCAATTTGGCTTTATTGGAAGGATAATTTTATGCCATTAATGTGTAAATATGATTTCGGGCATGTGGCCGCCGCGGCTGGCTCGAATAAAGCCAATTCTACAGGTCCAATTTTCAACCACTTTTTCGAGCATATGGGGCCGTATGTCGGCAATAACGCCACGAATGTTGGCTTCCAATTCCCCTAACGTTTCTGGTTTGTTGGTGTAGACGAGCGACTTCACATATCCCCAAAGAAAATAATCCAATGGTGTCAAATCACACGACCTTGGTGGCCAATTGACAGGTCCATTCCGCGAAATTATGCGCTCATCGAATGTTTCCTTCAATAAATCGATTGTGACGTGCGCTGTGTGGCATGTAGCGCCGTCTTGTTGGAACGACAACTCATCCACATTCATGCCATCCAATTCGGGAACAAAATAGTCGGTTATCATAGCTCTATACCGGTCTCCATTAACGGTAGCTGCCTCTCCAGCATTATTGCGGAAGAAGTATGGCCCAATGACTCCACCAGCCCATAGAGCACACCAAACAGTCAGTTTTTGTGGATATAATGGCGTTTCAAGGGTCTCATGTGGATTCTCTTCACTCCAAATGCGGCAATTTTGCTTGTTGACGTAGCCATTCAACCAAAAATGAGCTTCATCACTGAACAAAATTTTGCCATTTGAAAAAAAAATTTGAACCATTATTTTCGAAATAAATTTGCAAGCGTTGTTCTTTTGTCAACCTGTTCATGATGAAATGGCAAACCAAACTGAACATAAATGACATTAGAGTTGCCAGATTTGACCACAAAATGCCAGTTTTATCTCTATTCGAAAAACAAACCTGTAAAAAAAACACCCAATAAAATAAACAAATTTACAAATATCAGTTTCTTAAATTAAAATATTATATAATCATACCTTTTACGAAATGGTTTTTTGGGCATAACTATCTATCGTATATTCTTAATTTCTAAACGAGAGCTGTCGTTCGTCGATTTAATTTCTCCAGCAACACCAATTAATTTACAGAGTATAATTTGCTTTGGCGCTTTTACTAAATTTGAATTAATGAACGATACAAATTATTCGATAGTCAAAATCATTCAGCAACTCGATTGTGCCCAACACCAGAAGTAACCCAAATGCAGAGCTACACTGCAAACATTTAAGGTGAATCAAGCGGATGTGGTCATTTTCATAAATCGTATCAGAGTGAGCTGGTTAAGAATGAACTTATTTTGGTAAATATGAGAAGAAGTACTATTCAATATAATATTTTTAGGACGTTATATTATGTTACCATGAATATGAAATAATGGTTTTTGGCTTACAAAATTTTTTTTTACTCGATTTTTGCTAAATGCTATGGCCACACAAATATATCAGGAAAGACCACGCCAGAGGACTGCACTAGTATCACCAAAGTCAATTAATCATTCAGTTTTTTGTTATTGTAAAAATTTATTTCATTTACTTAACTTAATTTATCCAACGTCTAACATGCCATATTTACATACACATATTCACGAACCCTGAGGGGATTTTCACTACCTAAGATTAGCACTTCAATCATCCCAAACTTCCCAGTCCAGCTGGTAATACTTCTTACTACCGTCTAACAGCCATACATTTGCACAGTGATTTGAACAAAAGAAGCAGGTGAAAATTTGCTTTGATTTACTACCACGCCTAAATAGAAAATAAAAGAGAAATAATTTTTGGTTTAAGTAGATTGGTTGGGAAAAACTCACCGCTTTACCGCCATAAAGTAGTAGGAAGTATATAATGGATTGGAACAATTGAACAGCGTACAACGGGCGATCGGCCCATTCACAATGTGATCGAATATGAATTTTTCCGGCAACATTTGCTTCAACGCCACATTCTCCCACAAAGGCATAAAACGGCCCAAATATTGCACCGCACGCAAACAGTCGTCGTAGAGTGGAACCTGATTATCGAGTGATGGTACGCTAAAGATGCGACGCGTTCCAATGGGTAGTAAAAGCTTGGAATTGGTCTCTTTCTCCAACACCCAAAAGAAACTGTCATGCGATACTGACCTAGAAGTACGAGATATTTGAAATATGAGCTCAAGCCTACAGTTTCATGTTTCAAAGTAGTTACATTGGAGTTGTCTTCGAGCGATTATCATAAAAGTTTTGGAAGAATTTTTCGTAAATCATTGGCACATGTGTCATGGATGTGTTGTGGAAGATACGAACGTGATCTGTGAACTTTGATAGTGCCACTGGCAGATAAATTAGGGCACAACCTTTGGACGCAAAAAAACAAAAATTCAAAGAAAACGCGATAACCAGTTTTAAGTTGAATGTTGACTTACGATCTGCCGATAGCGATTGTAAAGATTGCAAGTTTGCGATGCGCTCCGGTATGTGCCAGATATCAGTATTGTCACTGAGATTGAGTTCGCGCAGGCGTTGGCACTCGCTCAGCTGTATGGGCAGGCGCTGAAGATGATTTTTCGAAATATTGAGTTCCTCTAATTGCTTCAAAGCACCTATTTCTGTAATAGGAATGAGAAATATTAAACTAAATGAAATATGAAAAAAAAGAGAAGTTATTATAAGGTATATTTCCTAATAATACCCTGATAAACCGATTTCCGAAGAGTTTGTCTTCTCATAAGAGTATGCCATAGGAAGATGGGTGTAGATGAAACAGCCCCTTTAAAGCTTTGCCACACTAATTCAAATATCGTACTTTGTTATTAAAATGCGAAAAGACTCAACGACAAGATAACCATATACATATTTACTGTGCCAACAACGTTGCATGGAAGCCGAAAGATACCTGCATCCTACGACAGGCGGGGCTTATCGGAGAGCTATGTAGCACGCTCAGAAGCCATTCGGATAAAGGATATTGGCAGGTGTCCTATTTGTCGTTTGAGTTAGGGAAGGTATGGACTTAAATTATAAATATTTGTAATGATTTAAACGTATGCGTTAGTTTAGTCATCCTTACAGATGTTGAATAATGTGAGAAAAATGTACCGGAAGAACATTTCGGAAGAACGAAGCAGAGTCGCTGCTGCAACCAAGCGTGGAGAAAATTGGGTGACATTAGTGACAAAGAACCACGGCATCAATTATAAAACCGTTGGGAATTGGAGAAAAATCCGGGAGAGTCAATCATGTAGTTAAAGGTGGTACAAAGCCGACATTTTTGCAGGAAGACCATTTAGATGCTGTCGATAGAAGCAAACTGCAGTCCCCACAAGACAGCTAAGTTACATCTGAGCCGTCATTTGTAAGGAACCACTGAAGGAGTCATCAGCGCCTAAAACAAATCGGCCATCAGTTTTGCAGTAGCAATATTAAAACCCTGATGCATCCATAAGCAGTGTCTTGTAGGGGTTTAACGCTGCTACATGGCTAAAAATTTGAGCCTGAATTTTGAACATTTTTGGGTATATGACCAAACCAAATTTGGTTTAGAATTTAAGCCACACCGGTTTTCGAAGAACACAAATTATTTAAATTTTAAACCGGAAATGTGTTATATCGAATTTTTTTAAATAGTATCCATTGGTAGAACTCGAACGGACCCCACCGAAAACTGATATTGCAGTATATGAAAAAGTTTTAAAAATTGCAAAACTTGCTGCGGAGATGGAAACTAATGCTGGAACTTTTTTAAAGAGAGATTAACTTTTATTTCAATACTTGAGATTTGAAATGTTTTATTTCAGTAACGGCTGAATTTGTTATGATACTGATTTTCGGTCTGAGGCTACAGCTGGTACAGCCTCATCAGGCTCCCCTACTGAAGCGCGAGGTTGCTCATCTTCGGTAACTTCTATTTTAACTGTGGGTGTTGTTGACTCCTCTTCCTTCGCCTCAGCTGACTCAATGCATTTGCCAGTTTTCTCCGCCATGGCCAATACAGTAGGGGGACGACAAATTTCATCATATTTCACGCAATCATTTGGTAGTGGAGGCGGTGTTAATTTTAGATTTTTCATTGCTTTTTTGCAGTAACATTGATCGGCTTCAGATTTCATCGAACCAGGGCTATAACAACCTTGAGAAGCTTCCGAGAAAGCGTTTAACAACTTCAATAGCTCCTTTTGGGTTCTTTCTACATTTTTATCCTGACCCGCCCATGTCATCATTAAGGAAGCTTGCATTACACTATCGAAACAGAAAGTTAATGGCCACGGCTTGGGCGATGTATCGCTAGCTACTGCATTCAATTGACATAAGCTTTTATCTTGGGTTCTGCCATCCACGTGCAAGATTATGCCTTGAAAAGAAGGAAGCTTAGACTTAGCACACGAAAAACTACATACTACTGGCTGGGTGCAAGATCTAAGCGGCTGATTCGAAAACGTTTTACTTAATAAAACGCCGAAGAGCATCCTCAAGCCCCATTTCAATGTAAGTTGATTACAATTCAAGCTGTGAGATGTCGCTTTTGAAACATGTTCTGAGACAGGACCTGCTTCAAAAATAACTGAAACACTATGGGTATATCTTACACTCAACCGTTGATAAATATCCCAACTTACCAGCAACCGATAGAGGCACAGAATGTCTTAATAGCCGTAGCATTTTTCTAGAAATCTGACCCGGCGAGCTGCGTTTTTCGCACTTTGGTCCCGGGCAAAGTACAGGAATTTTCAACAAAGTGGCTTCAAGGCTAACATGATGATCGAATAGTGCTTTATACAATGACGTTAAGACAGTTTCCGTCACTCTCTCTAAACGATCCAAATCACTATCCTCCGCTGGTATAATATCTACTTCTAGGATTGGCATCAAGCGCTTCGATTGAGAGATGGCTGCATATTTCGCTAAGGTGTTTGCATTCTCAAGTATGGCCAGATAGGATGGCGTAAACTCGCTAACATTGTACTGCGCCCTCCACATCGTGAAATCACAACCGCAATCTTTATAATTTTCGCAACGACCAGCCAAGCCATCAAGTCCTTGAGTAGTGTATTCCGAATAGGTGCACAACAATGGCACAAGACCCCGATCGACTGTTGCGCCTACTAAAACACCTTTTCTACGTAACTGACAGTGTAGTGCACAACCGTTAGGCGTGGTCTGATCCAATACCTCTGGGTGCACTGCTACACCGGATACATATTCGTTTAATTTATCTTGAGTGGAGAACAACATGCTGCGGTATGCAATGCGCATCGATTCACAGCATTCTAGCCCAAACATTTCCAGTTGTTTGTCCAATTGACTTGGCGCGTCATCTGTAATGAGAATCCCATGCGCCGGCGCTGTAAGCTCAGTAGCAATTTGGTGCATTTCGTCTACCAGACTGCGCGAAGGATAGCTGTAATATGTTGCCATGATGAATGTGGGGGAGCTCGCACGGAACTGCTTGACAATTTGCAATAACAAACTCAGCTTAAAATTTAGAAAAAAAATGTCCCGAAAGCAGAAAATGTGATTTTTTTTAATTTGCTTTAAATTTTTGTTTTGAAAAATTTTGATGTTTCCACTTGTTTCTTCATTATTATTATAAGACAATCAGTCAGTGGGTTCTGAGTTGAACACAGCCAGAGTGGGCTCCAGCCGGTGAAATTCGTAAGCCTTTCAGAACACTAAGGATGGCACAGTAAGTCAAACATGCTCCGTATTACAGATCAAAATGAGTTGTTGAACAGTTACATATATCTTTTTAAATTGTTGGAAACTACAGCTTTTCAAACAAGCATTTGCTTGAAGAAAATTGCGCTAGTAATTGAGAAAATATGTGAGAAATCGTTCTGATTCCTACCAACACCACTAAAGACTTAAATAAACAGTTCCTGAACGATCGATGGGTCCACGTGGCACCTACCATTGAACAGATATTTAGAAATGTGATTGTTTAAGCGACTTAAACAATTTCTTTCGTTTATTTCATTTGCAACCCTTTTTTATAATTCTCACCCAGCTTATGAAATATTCTGAAGATATTGTTTTTGGCTGCCTAACCCAATGGGGGTTTTTTCAAGCAAAAATGAGGAAGCCAATCTCGTGCAATGCCTCAGAGCCAACAGTGCCCGCCCCCAATGAATACATACAAGGTGTAACAGGTGCTCTGCATCCTCCCAGTTCTATATAGGACAAATAAATAATAAAATAATAACTTACTAAAAGGTCGTCCCTATTAACCCGTGCTCTGCACACCCCCGACCTACTCTAAATAAATAATATAATATAAAAATTAAATAAATTCATAAAAAACCTTCTCGCTCCCTCATAGCTTAGACAGTGATCATCCACAAATTTCCAATTAAATTCACATTTCTTTCGGTAACACATCTGAAACCTAAGAGCGCATCATAGTCAATTGCTTTAAGTACTCACCAGCCGGCAAATCTGTCAGTTCATTTCCACTCACATTGAGACGCTGCAAACGGTCCATATAACCAAGAGTTTTCGGAAGTTGGCGTATTTGATTATTGGACACATCGAGGAATTCCAAATTTTCCAGCAAATACATTTCTTCAGGCAGCGCATTGAGATTATTTCCAGCCAAATGTATGAACTTTAAGGTTGTGACGTTTAACAGCCATTTAGGAATGGTCGTGATGAAGTTCTCCTTTAAGTAAACCTAAGAGGGTAAAGTTAAATTAAAATTGTTTACTATATCGATTTACGAGTGAAGGAACACTGCATGCCAGTTGCCCTGAATAACACCAGAAAAAGCCAGTAAGAGTCTAAGTTTCCGTTCAACCGACACGATAAGCCCGATTCTAAACGATGTTCAAAAAGCAAAAAGTTGTTTGGCGAGTACATTAGGTAGCAAACATGAAGTCAGAAGCGAAAATCCGCAATGCCAGCCGAAATTTCTGTGCCTTCTATATAGAAAGTAATAAATAAATGTTAGAAAAATGCGGAGGAGCTCAATTCAGCAAGACCACCAGCCGTTTGGAAAAGGGCCATATGTAGGTACTTTTTTATAACGCAAGTTTCCTCCATAGGAGCTTCATCAATTGAGGATTGGCAGGATAGTGCGGACCCGGTTCCTTCTTATAATTCGATTATTAAAATCATTCCGGCAACTCAAGGGGGCTCGTAAAATCATGTAAACTTCTGGTTATAGACCTCCGTTGAGGTTCCTGTGCTTCTTATGTTACCATTTTAAAGGTAATACTATGCATTCTTTTATTAATTAATTCGCCAAATTTGCTGGCGAATAAATTCTGGAAGGTCTGTATACTACACTCAGCTATGAAAAAGATGGGCATCGGCCTTCTACCCCTACTTGCCAATTACTCTGGAAAACTTGGTGATAGCTATCTGCTCTTCCAAATTAGTCCGCTTATGACAATCGAAAGTTTGGTGACGTGTCATAATGTAAAAGGAAGTAATGCCACTGACTGGATTGAGACGGTAACGAAAAGGCTTGCTTTGAACTTACGGAAGCAGTTCCCATCAACCATTTACCAAACGTGCTATGGGTTTGCCGTACCGATTGCAATTAACATACAAACTTCATTTTTCTAGTAAAGTTTACAAGAAGTATTGCGTTATACATTCTTAAATGTTTAAGGTCACAAAACCATAAGGACAGTTTAATATCAGTTAACAATATTTTTGTGAAACAATTCAAACGAAAACCCTTAAACATATCAGTCAGATAAAAAAAATGTCAGGTAAAATGGACTTAAACCACTTTCGAAGTGAGTAAGAAACTGAGTGTGACTCCTGGGACACCGAAAAATCGCTTTGTTGCATCTTTGGGAGCACGAATACGAATTTTAGTTCAACTATTCAACTTACACCTACAATTTGTATATGGTCGAAAATACATACATACTGCATAGTACCATTATTTAAATTGTGACTCCTGGGACAAGTGCGAAATATGTTATATACCAGATTATTGAAATCAGTTTTATTATTGTTTCAACCCTTTTTGACCAAGTTATTCATATATTTCTCCCAGCAGAATTGAAACCAAGCCAATTAAATGAAATAAAATAAAGTGAAGGCAAAATAATATTTATATTTACTTCAAAACTCTGATTTAATATTTATTAAAAACAATTCGAATTCAACATCTCTCAAAACAATTATTTAAAACTATATAATAATAAATAAAAACAATTCAAAAAAAAAATGCATCTGAATAATACATGAGAGTTTAGACTCGTGTGACTCGTGTGACTCCTGGGACACATAGTTTAGAAACCATAGTATGACCGTTTTAACTCAAAAAATGTATTTAGACGGTGAACAGCCTCTTTATCCTTACTTCCAGAAATATCTGGTTTCGTAGGGTCATACCTAAGGTTACTGTACCAATTTGTATGCCTTTTCGTGTGACTCGTGGGACAACCCATATGAATCAATTAAATGAACATATACACAAAAATCACATACCTTTTTTTGGAAAATATGTATACACATTTAGTTACAGATAACTGATGATTAGTAGCATTTTAAATTTTATGTCGTTTTCCTTTTTTGGCTGGAATGTCCCCTACCGCTCTTATGGGGACATCTTTTAAAATTTTTTAAAATTTGTAAGTGAAAAACCACTGATCGTGACAAGGGAAAACAACAACAAAAATTGAAAAATTTGAACTTTTAACCAATCAAAATGGCAACAGCTGCTTTTGCGGCATGTTTTTACTGACTCCTGTTAGCTTGAAACTTTTCACATTTTACGTTTCGAGAGAGTTTTACGTCAGAAGATTTTGACAATCTCATAACCAAAAACAAAAGCAAACACATGAGGAGTTTTTCGCTTTTCGCCGTGCGTTCACCTTATTTATTTCGCCATGGACGCGAACAAAGCTATTGTATGTTGAGTCTTTTTTAACGTACTGTATAGTTTCTGAAAGTCTGAGTATAGAAATTATCCAGCCTTCCGCTCACCTACATACCGTCGGGTTAGGGTATTCAGTAAGTCTTGCAAGACTACTAGGGAGCTTTATTAGAGGGTTAAAACTTGCATTGGTACTTGATAAGCGTCACACGGTTGTAATTGAAAATAAAGAAAATTCGCTCTTGAGCGATGTACTGCTGTCACACGACTGTATTTCCTACGCACCTTGCACCCAAAAATCTGTACTTCAGTAAAAGAAAATGGAAAATGAATTGTTTGGTTTCAAAGCAACTGCTTTCTCTTTCTACTCTCTTTTACTTTGACGTTTTGATTTTAATTAATCCGAAACGAATGTGATTAAATTAACTTCGTTATCACCAGATTAGATTCACCTTGGATTTGTGCGTCGTATAAATTCAACGGATAGCACATCATTTCTTTTGCCCTTATTTTATTGTTGTGACTTTACAATACATAAATGCATTCCGTCCAATCCCACCACCGTTTAGAATAAGTATCGCATCCCTCCTGTTCAAATCTGTTTTTATGCTTACCTCCTCGAGATCTTCGTAGAGATATAGATCCATGGGCACATCCTTAAAATTTAAATAACTCCAATGCAGAGTGGTTTTGTTCATTGCCGCGTACCGGGGTAAAGGAAAGGGCAGCCGAGTCTTTTGTTCAGCAATTTTCGTAGTTTGACTGGCGCTGCGAAGCGCTAACGATGTTAGAATATGTTTGACTTAGACCACCAGAACAAAGGGACTCAGAAGTTGTAATGTTGATTTCAATCTAAATCCCAATTACGAATACAGCACTCGTCATTGAATTGTCACTGACCTCTTGGATTAGGTATCTAGGTACTCAATTTAGCACGATATTACACAATATCTGTTCACAATAACAAAATTGGCACAACTCTTGTAGGCAATCTGTAGAAAATTATATTTTTTGTTTGAAAAATAGTTTCAAACTTAAATAAATCTTAATATTTTGCTAACTTATATCACACTTTAAATTTCGTATTGGCCATAAAATTCTATGAAATATTAACACGAAATCGAATATCACCGAACTGTCTCCGTTAACGACTGATTGAGCAGCGAAATCAAACAAATTCAAAACACTATGCGGGCGCTAGATGAGCAGCGATCTGTTTCAGTTACGATGGCACAAATCAACTGAATTAATGATTTATTTACGCGTGATATACATACATATGTTAATCGGTCATGAACACCAAACGAAAACTAAAATGCACAAATTTCAGAATTTCCACCAATGAACCCACTAACTATGTATGCTTTTGGCTTAGGTTTTTTTTTCGCAAACAAAGAAAATAATTTCTTCAAAAAAATACTATTTGCAAAAACAAAACCATGCTATTCTATTTGAAGTTTTTTGCATTCAAACATATATTTTTTTTGCAAACAAAGTGATTTTTTAAATGGCGGCTAATTTTAAATAAATCCGAAAATATAATTTGGCAAACAGACGTTAATTTTTTTAGAATACACCCCTTGAGAAAATGTTTTTAAAAGTAAACTATACAGCTTTTCCGCGAATGTAGTTCGAAACACACAAGTGACAAAGCAAATAAGAAACACAAGCAATTTTTTGGAAAAGACTGAGCAAAACAAATGATAGCCATGACCACCTTTCTTATGAATTCTGTTTTACTTTTAAAGAGTCGTTGTCACAAAAAATTTAAAAAGGCCTGTTCTAATGTTTTGGCAATCATGCGTCCACAATTCGGTAAACGTTTTTTGGCTTTATAGCCACGTCTACTTCTTTAAATAAAGTTAACAAATTTCCAAGTGGATAGAGAAAAGCGAAATCTCTCAAAGAGATGCACCGTTGAAATTTTGCAAAAGAAACAAAGTTTTTTGTGTTGACATAATAACCACCACGCATATACATACATATGTATGTATGTATGTACATTAAGGCGCCTCGCCCAAAAAAGTTGCAGTGTTTCCAGCGGAATTTCAAAATTCACTCTTTTCTAAGGACTCTTCCAAAATATTTCGAAAAAATATTAAGATTTACTGGAGCTAAACCGGGTTAAAAAAAACGCTAAAAATATCTTTTTTATGTATAAAAGGAGTATGAAAAAATATTTTTTAATAAAAAGCGCCTGAGATGAATTAGCTGGAGTACAAAAGGTAAGAATAAAAAAGTTTGCAAATTTTATCAACGCAATCCAAATACATATTGAGATGTATGATGCTGTTTTTGGTCATATTTCTAGGGGTAGGTTTGTGGGAAACTTTAATAACTCAGCCAATTATTGACGGATTTGGACGATTAGGGTATCATTTAAGAGACGTTATCATTTCTGCAAAATTTCAAAATTTTCAAACTTTTTATGCTTACCTTTTGCACTCCATCATCTCAGATGCTTTTTGTTAAAAAATAGTTTTTAATACTAATTTTATATATAAAAAAAAGGATATTATTATCGTTTTTTTAACGCGGTTTAGCCCCTGTCAATCTTAACTTTTTTTTCGAAATATTTTGGGAGAGTTCTTAGAAACGAGTGAATTTTGAAATTCTGGTGAAAACAGGGTGTTCACTTTTTTGCATGGTGCTTGAAGCGCCTTGATGTACATACATATGTATGTCATCGAATGAAATAACTTTTTGGAGTTATTTGGAATTTTACAAAAAAAATGGCCGCATGCAAACAAGGTACACCCTAGTGTGCATACTCGGTATGATAATATGGGAATTTATTTGTTTTCTTTTGATTTTCCAATGCTTGTACTAAATATTATTTTTATTATTTAAAAGCGAAATTCCAATAAGCACAGCGAAATATCGAAACATTCACGTCACGGCAATCAAATTTATGTATTTTGGGTGTTACCAAAATAGAAAATCAAAACAAAAAGAAAAGCTGACGCGACCTTGACACTATTGCTAGTGTTTTGATTTCCGTTGCATACTTTTCGGCTGCATAAAAAACGTTTCTGGCATATGAGCACACACAGCTGGCGCTGAAAGAATTATAATTGTAAAAATGGCGGTTTTTACTTTTGTTAATTACACTAAAACATGTTTTATTAAAAGAAACATTCAAAATTGCTTTAACGAACTTGCATCCGTCAGCTTGTTTGATAAACTTTTACCCGACTGCAGTGAGTGTGGTGAATTCAAAAGTGCACTTGGCATTGACATTGAAACTTGGCACTTGGCTAGCTTGCAACATGCCGCAATGAGCTTCATCGATTTTTGATATGCCGCTATACATATACATATGTATGTACATCCACACATGTGTATACATGGCTACATGTTGTTTGCCCGGCAGGGAAGTCAAAATTTCTGATACAGAAATATATGTGTATAATAATCGAATAAATTATTTAAAGAGAGAGCGCATTTTGGCATTTTATTGCGAGAGAGTTGCAAATTTCTGCTGGGGGTCAGTGAAAACTGCAAGTGACCAACAGCTGATCATGACAGAGGAAAACACCAATAAAACAAAAAAAAAATGTAGCCATTTTCACTTTACTGACATTTCTTTTCAAGATTTGCACCGCCTTTCAAATACATACATACATACATATAAAAGAGAGCGGGGATGAACTAGTAGTGGTCCCAAAATTTCCAAAGGCTCACTAGTTCGAAACAGATAAGTTCCTTGCAGGGATACTTAGTTCACTTCTTTTGCACTGCCTTCATTCACATACATTTTCAAGGGCGCAATGCAACCTGTTGGTCTTTTTTGTTATGCATTTTCATGCATTTTTAAAGCTCGTCATAAAGCTTTCCGCAGCTTTTATGAGCTACTAGCTCTTGGCATATTTTTTTTAAATTTGTTTATCTCTACGAAAGTAAAAGCGGCAATTGTTTCGTACATACATACATATGTATATAAATATCTGACGCTCTCAGGACGCAAAATAAACATGTGAGTGCAGTGTGCTTTCCGCAGAAGTAAAACCGTTGCCAAATTAATATACTACATACTTTGAAATGAGACTTTCAACTTAACAATTATTTTAAATTTAACATGTTCAATCTTATTGTTACTGATAAATAAAATCATTTTTCACTGTGAGTTTTTTCTCACATTCATATTAGTCTAGAGTATAGAGCATCCTTTGCTGCAGAAACTTGAAGCGGATTTTTTTTGTTGTTTTTTTTTTTAATAATGTCGGTAGTGGTAACACCTATCAAAAAGTTTTCTTCCACAGTTTGTGGGCGAGGTGATTCTTCATCAAAAGTGTCTGCACAATTTTTTCTTGTAAATGCTATAGTTTTCCCGCTATAATAACCCTTTTCCCAAGGTATTATTTCAAAAAACATGCAAACAGGTAGATTTTTGTGATGTGGTTTGTATGGGGCAAAAACATTTTTTTGATGCAAAATTAAATTGTTTTTGTGGTTTTTGGTAGAATGTTGAATTCCTATCCGGCCAAATTCCTGTCGTTTCATGCAAAAATGGTTAAAGTCGCCTGTACTCGGCATTCATTTTAGAGTTTTAAATATGTATGCTGACAAACCAGAAGGAATTAAATGAAAAATATAATAATCCACACTTAAATGTAACCCCAGACCTGAAAATAATGCACTAAAAACACAATGTCGCATGGCATTAAAAATAAAAAATAAATGTATGGCGCGATATACCACAGGTAAATAGATATGTATGTACATTAAGGCGCTTCACGCACCATACACAAAAATGGGCACCCTGTTTCCACCGGAATTTCAAAATTCACTCTTTTCTAAGGACTCTCCCAAAATATTTCGAAAAAATATTCAGAATTACTGGAGCTAATCCGCGCTAAAAAAACGCTAACAATATCTTTTTTTTATATATAAAAGGGGTATGAAAAAATATTTTGTAATAAAAAGCATGTGAGATGATGGAGTGCAAAAGGTAAGCATAAAAAAGTTTGAAAATTGTATCAATATTATTATTTTATAAAGGGTTAAATTTTCAAAAATGACAACGTCTCTAAAATACCTTTGAAATGATACCTTAATCGTCTAAATCCGTCAATAATTGGCTGAGTTATTAAAGTTTTTCACAAACCTACCCCTCGAAATATTACCAAAAACAGCATCATATGTATGTACATCTCAATATTTGGATTGCGTTGATAAAATTTTCAAACTTATTTATGCTTACCTTTTGTACTCCAGCTAATTCATCATTTCAGGTGCTTTTTATAAAAAAAAAATATTTTTAGCGTTTTTTAGCGCGGATTAGCTCCAGTAAATCTTAATATTTTTTCGAAATATTTTGACCAAGGTCTTAGAATACATTGAAGTTTATAATTCCGATGGAAACAGGGTGTCCATTTTTTTGTTTGGAGCGTGAGGCGCCTTAATGTACATACGTACATATATCATGGTAAGCCTCCTAAGAGATTTTCGCACCACCTATCTCTTATAATTTGTGCTGTGCCTTGCTAATGCTGCTTTAGTTATTAGTTTGTATGTATGTATGTATTTGAATTTTGTTTTTATATAAGCTTCCACAAATAAAAATAAATAGTTTGTGGGTTGCAGATGTGAATTTTTTCCTACAAATTGGGGGGAACTACTAATATTTTTAAAAAATTTTGTGTTTTTGTACGTTGAACCGAATAAACATTCAAACCGATTAGTGCGTGGTTAGCTTCGATTGGATCCTAAACGTTTAATTAGCGAAAATTTATTGTTATTTCGACATTTTTTTTTTTTTTTTGTAGAGAAAAACCACAATTACAATCACTTGGATTTATTTAATTTATTTTATAGTTTTAGTAGCATCAGTGACAATAACAATGTGATGCATTAGTTTTGGTTTGATTATTATTGGTTGCTAAACTTTTTATAATCGTTATACACTTCAGAAAAAAATTAACTTTCTAGGCTTTTACATGTTGCGTATACGCAGTGCCCTCCACCAGACAAGAGAAATTTTGTCCACTTGCCCAATGGCAAGTAATCTTTTTGACTCCGAGTTTTAGAGTTCAAATCACACTTTTAATATGAGTATTTACTACTTTATTATATAAAAAAAGTTACACAAATTTATTTATTGTCTGTTGTTATTTTATGTTATCCGCAGCAAAGTTGTTAACTCCTTTAGCTTCAATGTTTACCCAAAATGGTATCGACGAAAACCGCCACGGTAACCACCATATCCACCACGAAAACCTCCAAATCCGCCATAGCCGCGATAGGCGCGATAGCCACCAAAACCACCATAGGCACCACCAAAACCTCCATACCCGCCATAGCCACGATAAGCGCGATAGCCACCATAGGCACCGTATCCGCCAAAAGGACGAGGACGGAAAAGCGGTGGCCTGAAAAATGCAGGAACCGATTCCGCTAGCTGAACTATTATGAAAAGCAGCGAAACTATAAGTGCAGCAACGTTCAATTTCATTTTTACGTTATTGTTATTTTTATATGTATGTATGTATGTATGTGTGTTTACTGCTAACAAAGCTTGTGCTTAACAATAACTAATTGGGTAGTAAAAAGTTTTGCGAAATCAATGCCGTATTTATACAGAACAGAAGCTCAACTCACAAGTGTGACGTAATATAAATGATGACCCATGCACAAATTCGCCGATCTTCGGTTTATTATTAGCAAAAGTTTTAACAATTCTACTGTAAATTAGTTGATGTACATACATACATATGTAGGTAGATATTTTAAAAACTAGATTCTTGTAGAAAGTGTACTCCCAAATATATTCGAAAAATAATAATACAAATAAAATTTCAAAAAATTAGTGATGAAATTAGCAGACCTGTTAAGTAATGATTAATAATCCTAATGATTACCGGTTTGATTGATTACTTTTTGGAAAAGCATAGTAATGATTAATTACCCATTGTTAACGGGTTTTAAGGATTGTTTTAATGATTATTCTAAAAACAATCAGAAAACAATCATGATTCTTTATGATTTAGAAAAAAAATAAAAAAAAACATAAAAAATAATCAAAAGAAAAAAAAATTTTTTGATTATTTTTGATTGTTTTTGATTATTTGATTACTTTTGATTATTTCTGATTGTTCGTTTTTGTACAAATTTTACAGTTTTTTTGCAGGTTTAGAAAACATTGAAATTGTATTGTATTATATTCAAAGAAAGTAGATATATATGTAAGAAAATAAAAGATAAATAAAAATACTCTGTGAAAACCATGTAGGTAAACCATTATCTCAAACCGATACGTATCGTCGGTGAACACTTAACTTCGAAAATGTGGCAAGCATTCGTTTTAGACTGCATAAAAATACTCTCAAAAATACTAAAAAAAATAATCAAAAAAAAAATCAAAAAAATCAAAAGTAATCAAAAAACTTTATTTTGATTACTTTTGATTAGTTTTGATTTTTTTTGATTTTTTTAATCTTTTTTGATTATTTTTTGATTTTTGATTTTTTTTTTATTTCTTTCTAATTCTAATCAATTAGTAATTGGAAATTTCTGAAAACAATTAAAATAATCATTAATGATTGAAAAAGCTATTCAATCAATTGATTACTCAATTCTAATAGGAATTTAACAGGTTTGGAAATTAGAAACCTTCTCTATGAAATATGAACTATGAAATAGTAAAAAGTAGGCATGTATCATATTAAGGTGGGTCGCACATTTTGCGAATCAATCGTAAAGCGGTTTTTACTTTACTCATAATTATATTGAACGTGCTGATTAGAAACACCAAACGAAGCCGATGTACTAATGCTAATTATGAAAAATTTAGAATAATTTGACGATTTCTTGAATATATTTTAAATTTTTACCAAACATTTTTCAATATTTTTTCATGTATGCAGTTTTGTTGCTCAATTAATTTTAAAAGAATTACCTGCTACACGATGTGTACGAACTTGATCACTCCTAATGTAATTAGATGATATTTCTAAGTACTAAATATTTTGCTACTAAGGGTCATATACTCGTATAAGTCTAATTTAAATATCTTGGCTGAAGTGTGCATGACTAACGTAAACCCCCGGAATGAATATTTTTGGCCAATCATATTGGTAAAGATTATTATGATCGTTAGTTCTATTAATGATTATTTACATACTTACTCCTAAGTACATACATACTTATGTAATTACAAAATGATTTATATATGTATATGTATGTATGTATATGTGAAATTTGGCTTACAAAGGGTTCTAGTTTCGGTCTACAAGCGATTTGAGTCTATCGGAATATTAGAGAAAGCCAAAAGACTAGTGCCATAAAGTACTAAACCTTAGGCAGTCTTGGTACGATATCTTCAGATCAATATAATGAAAAGCTGTAACAAAAACCCACACAAGAGCTAATGCATTTATTGTAGTAACTCTTCACCTCAATAGATATATTGAATATATAGGCGGGCAAGATATTATATGAATTCTATTAAAACTTTAATTACTAAGACAGTTTCTTCAAAAAGTTTGAAAGTCAAAGTTGAAAACCCCTTTTATCTATTATTAATAAAGGCACCATTGCATTGAAGATTTCTCCACGCTCACTCAGTAACTTAAGTCAGCTATTAATTTGATTTACACCAATAAATGACTTGCGGAAATTTGGCAAACTTAGATAGTGAAATGCACAACTAAAAGTGGTTTCTCAAATTTTCAATACAAAATCGGATACAAAATTTTTGCAAAGTCATTTTAAAATGAATTGTTTTTTTAGGAAATCCCCAAGTCATTAAACTTGCATTATCGCATACATAGCCACGTAAGAGCAAAATAAATCCCCAAAGAAAGTGTGAAGAGGTTGTGAACTTTTTAATATTATTGTTTGTTCTTTTGTTTTCAAAAATAAATAAACATATAAATTTGTATATAGAAAACTATTAACTATGCCTAAGCATTTAAACAAGTACAGAATTAACACACACTTGATGACACCAACAAGAATATGCATATTAGGCTGGCCCTAGTTTTATACACTTTTTCCGATTGCAAACAAGAGGGCAGAAGGTTCCACGCTTAAAGGTACCAAAGTTGTGGTTTCCAGTGATAAAATAATGTAAAGATTTTTAATTATTAACAAAATTAGCTGCTATTTTTCCGAGATTATTGTTACACTGGAATTCCATAGCCACGGAATTTCTCAACGCTGACCTTACTGGTAGCTTTTCGATATTGGGGCTCAAATAAAAAATTTGTTCCTGCTACGTTTCACACATTAGTCTACCAAACTTTAATCCTTCGTCCGAAATTTTATATTAAAATTATTGAGGCAACTGAAAATTGTTACTCGCAAAAATTTGTAAAGGGACAGCCTGATGTACGTAAATATCTAATAATATCACACATTTTACATTTAGAACTCTCTTTGCACTTCCACTTGCAGCTGTTTATAATCGCAGTCGCTCACAAAGTGCCATTCGTAGCCGAGTATTTGTGATACTTCGCGCTCCACAGATTCATAGGAACGTGACGTATGTCGCAGCCAAATATAGAACTCATCGGTCCATTCTGGATGTCGTGGCCAGTCGCAGCGTATAATTACAGCAAATCGCCGTACATAAAAACGACGCAAATTCTTCGCAGAGCGCGCAATCAACAACACTGTGGAGGTGGATACTTTCTCTCGTATATACTGAAAGTAAAGAAACGAAATCGTAAATAGAGAATTTCATAGGAAATGTTCAGAGATAGAACCATACCAAAGTATTAAGATTGAAACATTGCCGCGCGATTAGCAACATTAGACTGTCGATACGATTGTGAAATGGTTTGGGACTAGAAAAGCGTGGCAGCATCTCATGACCATACACGCTGAGTCGATGTTTATAATGATCCACCATGCGCAGAAGGAAGTCCGGCTTAACCTAAAAGAATAAAAGAAACAAAGTCATGGCTTAAATATGGCGCATCCCTCTTTATTTGCACTGGCTTCCGTGGGAAGTAATGGAGTCCTGCTAAATGAGTAAATGGGTGGTATGGATTATGAATTGAATTAAGACAATTTAAAAGAACGAAAACTTACACTGAAAATGGCGGATCGCCGAAACCGGTTTGTAAACAAACAAAAATTGACAAGGGATGCCGGAAAATCGTTCCAATATACATAAATCTACAATTTAAAGCAGTTTACAGGAGTAAGCACAATACCAACCATTTAAGTCAATCTGCATCATTGGGAAATTGCGTTGAACTTAATGGCTGAGAAAATTATTTATTTATAAGGAGAGCAATATTTAAAAAAACTTGTTTCACACTATGGAATATTGCTTCAAGTTTTTAAGTAATTCAGCGGGGATCTAGAAACTGGAAAACGCAACCGTTGAAACTAAGAATATTCAGGTGGTAAATATCTTTTTGTAGACCCTATGATCTTTTTATTCATTAGACTCAAGTAAGAGTCTTGCAAGTTCAAAGTTTTTTGAGATTTTATTAATTTGACGGATGTCTTAAAATACACCGTACTGGTACTTACATATGTATGTATGTATATCAGATCGGAAAATTAGTAGTTGCCAACCGAACTATATGTATTATCCTGGTTCGGTACGAGCTTGAGACCTACCTACTAATAATTTTTTCTGCAGCGAAAATGTTATATATATATTGTACTATAATTTCGGCCTAACTACTATATATTTTTGAACAATGATATAGTCTACAAAAATACTATATATTTTCCGTAATATGGGCTTATCAATTTAACTACAGGTAAAAGCTCGACTTAAGTTAGGACAGCTTCGCGACGAACTTAATTTTGGGTTTCACCACCAACTTAGCGACTTAAATAGTTTTGAGTACAACAACCCGGCCAGCTGTTTTATACATAGTAGAGAGAAATGGTAATGCATAGCCAAGCACCAAGGAATGTATAGATCTTAGACTATAAAATAGCGATTAATTGACATCGGAATATGAGAGAATTAGTCAGCCAGCAAAACACAAAAGACCTGCACACCTCAGCATTATTCAACCCCGTTCTTAACTTGGCTTTTGGAGATTCGTATGTGACACTGTAAACTGGTGCTTCTGGCTGGAAGACAACTTCACAATCGCCCATCGACTCAACGCGCAGATGAACCTTCAGCTGAGGATTGTCTCGCTTCAGCTGCCGCCATGCTTTCACGCTGCAAGGTGATATTGACAGGTGTGTCGCGGTGTAACGGTTTTGAAGCAAATGCAAATGCTTCAATTTCGTATCAGCCAGCAACAACAACACGTCATCATCGATATTTTGTGGCGATATTGTTAAAACCTAAATAAATAAATTGGCCAATTAAATATGAGCGAGTAAAAGCAAAGTCAGCTCTATACCTTTAAATTAATAAATAGTCCCACATGCATAATGGGGCAGTGCGTTGTTGTGACATTGACCAAATTCAAAACACGCATCTTAGTGCAGCAGGCTTCTAAAACTTCATCGAGCAGATGTTTAGCCTCAAACCGCTCCAACACAAAGTCAACCAGTTTCAATGTACGTAGATCTCGCAATTTAGACAACAGCTCTTTGAGACCTTTGAGTAGTTGGCCACCAGTGCCGAATAGTTTGATGCCCTCGGGATCGTTAGCTTGCGACATATTGCATGGGAAGACATAGATTAGAGAGCGTATCCGCGAGCCTACATGCTTGAGTTCAGTATGCGCTTGCGTCTCGGAGCCCTTTTGGTAGATATATACTCGTATGAGATGGAGTTGAGATTTTTTAAAAGTTTAAATGTTAATTTGTACCCACCTTGGTCATACTCCATGAAAGCATTGTCATGAATTGAAAAATATTATTAAAGCTATGTTCCGGTCTGAACTCCAAACCACGTAAATATTTGCCAATTCGTACAAGGCAATTTTGTGTGCGCACGTGATCAAGACAATACTGCCAGCCCGAGTAGTAATTGTATTTGGCACGTGTTAGTGTTCGATCATCGACCAAAAAGTTATGCCAGACCATAGGAAGATAGAAGGCACTGTACCAATGTTTACAGACCTGCAAGAAAAGACATTTCAGTCTTCATTGCTTACTGTTATAATCTGCAATCAGCCTTATTGAGCTTTTTAGAGCTTGTGCATTTTTATTTTGGTAGGTAACTATACTCACCAGACTAGCGTAATATCGTTCTCTGTAGTTTAAATATGAGAAAATGTCTTCCAACAATATATCCGGCAGTTGGTTCCATTGAGAATAGTTTTCACCATCTTCATTCAGATCTGTTTCTTCGCTTTCTTCAACATCAATGTAACAAGCTGAAAATTAAATATAACGGTACTAATAGCGCTGAAATTTTATTCAGAAAAGCTGTTGACATAATAAAAGTTCAAATCACGTGACAGAAGGTAACAAAAAGGTTTAATTGCTAGGCAGATGACGAACCTTGTACCCCAATCCCTGACAATAGCCAGAATGCCCCTCGAAGAATTGAGGACAGTTAAGCGCTGGGAAAGAAGAGAGAGGAATTGGAAGCTGTCAAACATCCTTTTTACGCCACAGAAATTCCCAACTCCGGTTTTACCTTTCTTTGATATAACTACATATGTATATTATACGAGGAAGCACACAATGGAGCAAATTTCAAACAAAGATGCAGCTAATAAGAAAACAAAGGCCCATAATCATAGTAAAATGAAAATACAGTTTTATCTACTTAAACATGATTCTAAAATACCCACCATTTCATGTCTGTCTCAGGCAGCTTAAAATACATTTTATGTGTAAAATGATAACCAAATAAGAAAAAAAATTCACAAAATTTGCGATGGATGTCGTCCCTAGCAACATAAACATTATCTAAGAGCTCATAATTAAATTAATAAATAAGTTTGAACTCGTCTAATTCATTTATAACTCCAAATGTTTGCTGGGATATAGTTGTTACCTACATGTGAATTTGTATAAACGACAAGCGCCTAAAAGTATGTAGGTTCTTAGGCCGCACAACCACGCGCAGAAGCAATTACAACATCGTTATAAAGTTAACATCTTCGATTAAAATTAATCCGCTTGTTTGGTTTCGGTCCACCCGCTGTTTAGCCAGATTTTGACCCATTGTGGTTGGCAAAAGTACTGGACGATCTCGGATTCAGAAAGCTGTACGTCTTCGTTAGTAGTATAAACCTTACACACACATTTGCTGCAAACCTACCTTCATCATTTTGGTCTATCTTCCAACCGGCTTTTTGCATTGGCTCCCTTTGACGGGCAGCCGTCAGGGCAGCCATCTTGTTGATCGTTACAGATAATTTTCTTTCTTTTATTACTTGAGGTAATTTATTTGTTTATTAATTTAAATTATTTAATTTTTTAACAGATATAAAAGGTGTCCCATAAAGCTCTACCTCATAAACATCGGGATCAAATATAAATATTTAAAAACAATATTTTGATGAAACAATTTTCACTTTTTCTATAATTTAAATAGAAAAAAATTGCACAACGTTTTCGTCACTCGATTTTTAATATTACCAAACTGATTCGCGACAATAATTCGACTAGAACGTCGAAAAAGTCGAAAACGTACGAAAAGATCATCGTGCAGGTACGCGCAATATTTATTTTCGAAATGTAGCAAATTTTTGAAATTTCTATTTTTCGTTTACTCGAACTCGCGTCGCCCAAGGACTTGTTGTTGTAAACAGAAAATAGAATTAAATGAAATTAAAAATAAAAAGCAATTATTTAATCGTTGCGCCTCGTTTCTATACAAATTGCATAAAACAACAACAATAATTTAATCGCTGTGTTTGTTTTAGTTACACTCGATTTTTATTCGAATTTTGTTCTCTTTCAGTTTGAAATTCGCACAAAAATAACCCAGAGAACGCGACCACTGACACATTTTAGTTTTGAAAAACAACGCACAGTCGCCCGTCAATACGATCTGTGCCGCTACCAATTCCGAATCTCTTACATGTTTTCATTAGTTTTTCGTTTTGTTGCTTTTTTAGATGTTTTTATCTTTGGCTCTTATGCGTTAATATTCTAAACACTGAAATATTGTATGAGAACTAAGTATTTGCGTACATAAATACATACCTGGATTACATATGTACATACACACATACATTAATATATCTATCGATACGTTTCCTCTATATTTCCATGTTTATTTGTTTTGATTTGCGGTTTTTGGTTTTCGAGTGTCGTTCAATCGGCCCACAGTAGGCGCAGAAGGCTTGATATTTGATTTAAGCAACTTTCTGGACCTATGGTAATGGCTAGCAATTTTCCATTCAAAATACTTTGTTACTGTTTTGTACTGATCATTTTTACTGAGCCACTTCCGCTATAATTCCGATTCCAAAGACTCTGAACAAAAATTGGAATAATATGTTCAAATCGATAGAAAGGAAATACGTTTTAGAGTAGCTCAGTAAGTTTTCTAATTTCCACAATAAAATGTTCCAGAAGCATTGTTATTATTATTATTTATTATTACACCTTACGAAAACATTACAATTATATACTTAATTCTATTTTTGCAGTCGTAATGCAAGGGATTCCGATCAGCGCTTTAACTGGCATAACAAACGAACGGGCAGGGAGTCATTTCTTAGGAGGTTGGAAAGGACATGTTTCCAATGTTCCCATGATCCCATAACTAATACAATAAGTATAATACTATTGAGTATGAGTGCCACTACTTGGCAGTAAAAAACGAGATGGTTTTCAAAGCGGGTTGGACATAATTTTTATCGAATTTTATTTAAAGTGGCACAGGACGAACAACCTATTAGAATCTGTTAATTCAAAAGTTGTACAGAATTTAACTACAATAACAAATGAAGAAGGAAATGCCAAAAACCACCAAATATTTTTGCTTGCCATTTTTCTAAATCTATAAGTTTGCAAAAGCTCCTTAATTTTGTTTTCAGCAAAGGCCTGAACTGGGCGAACTAAGCTAATACAAGTAGCTGTCTTGGATAGTACCAACCAATTTATTAACGAAATTAAAAAAAAAAATATTTTTTTTTTTTCGCAGAGCATTGCTTTTCGACCACTGTGCACGAGAACAATTCAAATCAGCATCAATATTAACAAATAGATATCAAAGGCATGCATATGTATGGAGTTTAAAGGCACTGAGTTGAGGAGTGCTTTCAAATCAAAGTTAGAGGAGAACACCTCAGAACCATCACATTTTCCACACACGTCACGGAGGTGAAGATTTCGTCATCATAAAAATGTGGTTGAGTGTGCAAGAAAGCAATTTGTGTGGATATAAATTTAATTAGGTGTAAAAACACAATGGAAAATGGGCACGCGACTACATTTTATTTGATGTTTACCTTAATAAAGCCTTCAGCAGTCAGGGTGCACGAAATCATTTGCAAATGCTTTGATATATTTCAAAACTTCGGAGTTATCACTACACATGGAGAAAAGAAATGCAAAGTTTATGAAGATAAGCGGTGTAATGACAACTACCAAAAAGGGCTTATTCATGTTAATGAGTGCCAGCAAAATAAAAAAATCTTCCAAAAAATTAAAATGTTTGTCGAAGAATTATTTTTTTATTAATTATTTCCAGTCAAACAATGTGTATACCGATAACTTACCAAATGTCCATATAACAACTTTATAACCAGCTGTTTCAACAGGCAAAGACGAAAAAGCCTTATCATACAATAGATTAATTCTTCAAAAAGTTAGTGCAAATGTAGAACAACCAAATATTTCATATATTTTTAATATTTATTTTTGCCACATTTGTACAATTTGGTGTTAAATAATTTCTGAAGTCATCATTTGTATTGCTTGGTACCTTTGTGGTGATATTTAAAAAGTTGTTTCAGGATATTGTGGCCATTTCAGAAATATGCATTCTTTATTATCCTTTTACCACGATATTTTTGTATTATTGTCCTTTCATACTCATCCTTTATTGTGAGCTTTTTGATGATTACTCTTAGGTCGAACATTTTCGAAAACTTAAAAACACATGTCCATGGTGGTCATATTGATTGATTGAGTCCACACAACGTTTAGGTCTTCATTCATTTAGTAAGAATACTATTATTGGGAATCTTTCTCCTCTCAATAGAATTTGAATGATCCTTTTAATCGACGGCAATACAATTTATTTTCACATTCAAAAACTGATGATGATGATCAATGACATTAGTGTTCCACTTTTTAAGAGGTGGACTACTCGTGAGCCAAAAATTTATTAAAATTGCAATTTTTATCTATTTAAATGTTGAATTTTACAATTTTCTAATGACTGTATAATAAATATTTACATATATTAAATTTTATAGATTTTTTGAAAACAATTTTTTTTAAATATGTTTACTTTGTTTTATACAAAAATTATGTGCAAAGTATTTTACTGATATGATACTCAAGGTATCACATTTTGTAACTTCTGAGCAAAGAAAAATCTGTGATAATAAGCCGAAAAAGCCAAACTCACTTTTGGCCGAAAACGAAATAGTACCACAATTGCGTTCTACTCACGTAAAATTTCACGACTTTTGCTCAAAAATTGTTTATGGACAAAAAACTATATCTTAATATACATTTATATTACAAACGCTCCTCTGAAAACTTCACGAAAATTACTTTTATATTTTTGCCTTATTGCCACAGAAGTAGTGGGTATGGTTGCCTTCATCCTAAAAGCACTGAACTGGTCATGCTTAAGGTCTCAGCTTCAGGTTTTGTATGATTCTTGCTCGTGAGCCTTCCTCGAGAATACAACAGCAATAGCGTTATCTTGCTGACTTTTGTGTAAACAAATTTGCCAACGCTTATTAAAAGAAATCAAGTGAAACCTCATACGTTAACAGCTAAAGCAAAGAGCTCAGAAATGACCAGTTTTCTATTTTCTGAATGCGCTCTGGAATGTATAGAGACTGAGTCCTTTGCATAGCAGGGTGCATTTTCGGTGATAGAGACCGAGTTGAAAATTAAAAAATTTGGGTAGAAAAGGAAGTTTTAATTTTTTATTGTGGCTCCAAATTTTCATGTTTTGGTCGTTGAGGCAATGACTGGTTTATCCGAGAAAAACTTATGTGCGGCGTACTGTTACCTTAGAGGGAAGTAGCTTTATATCCGAAAGACTACTTTGGGAGCTCAAATATTTTCCCGTTCACCATAATATACGAACATATGCATATACCTACATATACTTATGTTCACACACATCTGTTGAGATGATGGCCACGCGTCTCTTCATTGAGAACGACAACAATGAACTCGTCTGGCACCATGCCCTGAACTCTTGTCTAATTATAGAATTAGCCAAGAAAACTACTTTTCTAATTTTATTCCTGCATAGCACATGTTAGACCGACCGTCCGTTGTCCCAGAGAACTTTAGAATCCAATATAGTGGTAATAGTAATTCGAGGAATTAGGGCCGGTCTAATGCATATAAATATGTATGTAAATATACATACATATGTACATATATATGTACATACATATGTATGTGCATTTACATCACACTTGATACATGTAATCTCCGCTGAGATTAAGAAGAAGAAACTAATGGTAATCAGAGGTGTTATCTATCTTTTATTTACATTAATGAATGTTTGTATTTGGCTAATTCGAAAAATTGAAACGCATTTTACTCCTTCTCTCTCATATCCTTTATTTAACAAAAGTTCTACATTTACGATGCAATCCACAATAAAAATGGAATGTAAATTGAGTTTATTAGATATATATATATTTTATATGTTTAATTAGTAAGTAGTTATTTTTATCGTTTTTAATTTTAACTGGCACTTAAATTCTATACAAATTATTCGTTTTATATGTTTCCATAAAAGCGTATCGAACGCCTCAAAGTATGCAAGACACTTTTAATTTTTACTGCAATTACAATTGCCTTCAGTATTATATTTTTTGTTAATTTTCAAATTTCATAGACAATTTCTTACACACTACTACAAGCATTTAAGCTTAAAAGCTAATTAAAAAGCTTTCTTCTCTATATTAGGCATAATGATTAGAATTTTAGAAAAAACGACCATTTAAAACAACTAAAATTATTTGTAGTATAAGATTAGGCGCATTAAATTGTTTGCTTGGCTTGGCCGTTACATACATTCTATTGGCTCGCTGACATGCGCTTTTTCCATTTGTTACTTGAAAAGCACCAGTTGCTTTCCTCAAAGCTTTTGCACACACCCTTTACATTGCAACCAAACAGACGCGTGCGAAAGTGCTTGGCAACCATTTCAACTCAAAGCTAAAACATTTCCTGCAGTTAAATAATTCTAGTTTGGTTAGTATTCCTGCGCTCTCTTGAACGATCTCCCACTTCCTCTCTAATATTTAAATGTAAGACTCTTTAACTTCATTGCTCTATTTAATTTTGCGACGGCCATCGCCGCTACGTATATTCGACGAAAGTGCCGACTTCGAAGCGCTTGTAGTTGATGATTGTCGCAAAGATGATTGATCATCTTTAAGGTGATCGTGGCGTCGTAAGTTGCGCGCATTCGGCACTTCCGATTTCTTGTTGGTGCGTGTGAGCGTGTTGGAGTTGCTTCCGTGTGGTTTTCGGGGCATTGTCGCCATCTGAAATTCACAAAACAGAAAAAAGTACTTAATAGAGGTTCCATTTAAGTGCTTTAATTTCAATGAACTCACTCGTTTATTTTGCTCTTGTGAGTAATTGATCTCGTATCCCTCGCTAACGAATTTAGGCTTCCATGGTGCCAACATTGACACCGATCGTGATACAGTGCGCGTCATTGGCTGTAATGGTTGAGGTTTGCTTTTGTTTGATCGTAGATCATCGCGTGATATTGAACGACGTCTTAAATGGTATGGCTGTGGTATGGCACCGACCGTGGTTGCATGCAAATAGACGACGCTTCGTTGACTGTGTAAACTGGACTCGCCCTCAGTACCAGAACTCTCGGCTGGAAAACGATCACGTTCTCTGCAAAAAAAAAAAAATTAACGGATGCATGTTAGCGTGACACACCACAATTCGTAAAGAAAAACAGTACTCACCTCGAGTAAGACGATGGCAAACGACGCTCAGCACTACGTGCCGGCTTTGGTGGCCCCACCGTATGATGCGAACGTCTAAAATCTCTGTCTTTGCCACCTGAATCAATACCATTCAGTGTTGAGGTGGTCATAGCTGAGGGCGTGCCATGACGATCGTTGCCACGTCGATAGGTGTGATCATCATATCGATGCGCACGATCTAAACGTTCACGTGATAAGGTGCGTGCAGAACCGACTACACCATTTGGACGTTTATTTTGGTCTTCTGTTTCGGAACCACTCTCTGAAATATCATCCAAATCACGTGACCGTGAATAATGCCGACGTTTACGGAAATCAACTTCATCGCCACCAACTCCACCGACACCATTCTCCAAATTGTGCATTGAAGAGCTCTTGTGCCTTGAACCACCAACTCCGGTTTGTGTTGACGAGGAGAGTGTGCGTCTATAGTCGTTTTGTTGTGGGTTGCCATTGATGCGATCCAAATTGTAAGCGCTCTGCGAATATTTTTGCGAACGGTTAAGTGCTGATGAGACCGATGGGCGTGTTCTGTAAATGAATAAATAGTAAAATAGTAACTGATAATAAACTTAAAATAACAAAGTTGGGCATCCTACTTGAGTGTGGTATTCGCTTTGGTTATAGTCGGCGGATTTGAGTCTATATCCGTATCACCAAAGAAGCGCAAATTTTTGGGTGGTATTGGTGGCGCTGAGGTATTTCGTGACGCAGTTTTGTTGCGCTTTATAGTTGAGGACTCAGTTTGGCCATTAACGGAAACATGAAGCTGCAAAGTATAACAAGAATATATATTAAGTTTTAAGCATAAAATATTTGAGAGATCTTCGGATCCTTAGTTATTCATCGGTTTAGAGATACTGAGCTATCAAAGGGTTATCCAACGTCTTAAGTACAGTCTACAAGGCCGAATCATACTGCACAAGATAAAAGTGGGGTGAATCACCATTATGTGTGGAAGAGCCCGACCGAAAGCGAATTTGGTTTGGAGTTGTCCAACCCAGTCGAACAATTTACATTCACATATCACATATACATATGTATGTACTAACCTTTTCCTTAGATTTGCTCTTCGAACGTCTGTCTAAAGACTTAAACCAGCTGGTCTTTTCGGGCTTAGCAAGAGGCGATTCCTTTTTCGGTTTGTCAGATGAGGTACGCTTAAGTAAAGGACTAGCTTTAGGAGTAGAAAGACGGCGACGCATTGAGATATCCGTGGCCTGAAATTAAAGGTAAAAATAAATTAAAGTACAAAAAGGGACCGGATTTAAAATAAATTATTTATTTTGTTTTGTTTTGATATGGCAAATGGAGAGCTTTTATTGCACGTAGAAGCTTGGCACAGCTTCACTCCTATTGGCGGAACTTGAAGCAAGGTAATTATTATTTCCTAGAACTCTTTTTGAGTTGAAACAAAATCAACTCGGGGATAAAAGTCTGTAATTACTGAGATTCTTCTTCTTGTTTAAATGGCAATCTAATCACTTGATCGCCTTTGACCGCCCAACATAACTCGCTAGTAATCTCTCTCTTGCGCCAACTGACACCGCGGGATCGCAAATCTATCTCCACTTGGTCCTTCCATCGGAGCGGTTGCCTTCCTCTTCCTCTGCTTCCACAGGCGGGTGGTGATAAGAATGCCTTCTGCGCTGGAGCGTCTTCGTTCACTCACACAACGTGGCCTAGCCAACGGAGTCGATGTGTTTTAATCCGCTGAAATATGCCGGCGTCTGTGTAAAGCTCGTACAACCCATCATAAATGCAAAAATATTTCGAAGAACTTCTCGAATACTCACAGTTCCGCCTCATTACATGTTGCTAGTGTCCACGATTCTGCACGATAGTGCAAGACGGGAGCGATGAGTGTCGAGAGAGGACATAACTTTTCACTTGCTTACTCAATCCAAAGTAGCAATCATTTGCTAGAGTAATTCTTCGTTGGCGCTCACCGTGGTGTGGGTTTAGTGTTGCCGGCGTACCACACCGAAAACCAAGGTTCGAGTCCTGGGTAATTTTAAAAGTGCTTAGACAAAGTTTTGTCAACACGGCATCGCTCTCGGCAGTGATTTGGAAAACTCCCCGGGTGTATTTCTGCCATGGAAAGCTTCTCAGCAAAAATTCACCTGCTTTGAAGATGCCGTTCGGAGTCGCCCCACAAAAAAAAAAACAAATTGGAAGAAAAGCTCGGCGCAAAAAAAATCTTCGGGGGTTAATGATGATATACCTAGTGATATCGCGACATACATTTATTTTTTGAATTCTTCGTTGGATTTCTAGGCTGATATTATTGTTGGTGTTAATGCTAGTATGCTGGGTACAAAAAAAAAACATGGAAGCAATCGGAGTCTCAATGTGGGTTGAATGTCATACAATAAGCTACCTAAAACTACGACGCTTTTTTTTATAGAATTTTGGTCCAGAAGACTAAATTGCTTGCGCCACCCCAAAACATGCTGTATATATCCGGCAATGAGCGGGAAAAAGCAACAAAACATTTATTTACACATTCTCCGGCTACTGGCAGTCGTCGCCGGGGGGATCGGTACATGACGGTAGGAGGTTTAGTGTGTTAAAGTCATACACTGACTGTGAGGCTTTCGATGCTTCCTCCTCTGAAAAAAAAAAAAAAACTGGCAGTCGTCAACCAAGCGTTGTCATTCTACCTCCCACTCTACTAGCCACACGCCGCTCGCAGTTTTCTATACTTGCATACAAACATACAAGCACCCATTAACTCCCTTTCTGCCACTATTTATATATTTATGTAAGCCTAACTGTTGTCCCTTGCCTGTGGCCTAATGAGAGAAACGTGAGTTCACATGCTAACAATACCTGTTCGTTGCAGCCGCTGGATCTCTGGTCACAGTCGCAGCAGTTAGCCAAATGTACGGTAAATGTAATTGTAGTAAACGTAGCAACAACAATGCGAACTTAAGCAGTACATACAAACTTATGTGGGTCATTCCATTATCAATGGAACAATAGATTCGGTCTCTTTTAGTTATAATGAATTAGGTAGACGGAAGAACTTTCAGGGAAACGTGTTTAAAAGTTGATGTGGTTAGCGTGAATTTGTGTTGAAAATAGCCGAAATGGGACAGTAACTCAGCTGATAATTCAAAAGTCCTTGAAGTTTTGATGGCTCCTAAGTATAGATACCAGGCTGAATCACATATTTAAAGATAAAGTGCTCGCACCGACACATTGACCGAGTTGACATGGAACGGCTCATAGTTTACTCACAACAGCAGATATGGTGCAATAATAAACAACAAGTGCAATTTGCGGTTTTTGAGAATAAATGCACCATACCATAAACACACTGGCGCATGCTCAAACTGAAATCCACACAAACGCACATACAAAAACGAGCCAAAAGCTTGAATGAATGTTTGGCACGGCTAACGTATGTATGTATATGCTGCATGCAACACCACAAATGGCGGTTGACCACAAAAGTTGGCTGGTGTGGTGCGCATTGGCAATTGATTTCGTGAAGTTTCAAATATTCGCCCCATTGATTGCAGCCCTTTTACCCGCCCGCGTTACCGAGCGCGAGACAGCGCACTCTCTGTTACAATTCTGTTATCGTCAACAAATAGCAACAAGTTGTTGCTGGTAAACGTGTTTACCCAGTTCGTTGAATATTTATGTGTTTTTATTGTATTGCTGTTGTTGTTGTTGCTTGCGGTTTTAGTTGTTGATATTAGACCTGGTTATATGAAATAAGTACGTGTGTGCTTGTGATTGTTGTTATTGCTCCAATTGTGGTTTTACCTCGATTTGAAAACAAGCCCCATTTGGGCGCCGTGACTTACTTTCATTTCGTACATTTAAGATATATGTAGTTAATTTCAACCATTCTGGTTGCACCCTGTATTTGGGCTATATCCAACTGAAATGCGCGCATGTGCACAATCACATTTTTCGCTCGAAGCAGCTTTCAATTAAAGTAAATATTTGCGCATAAAGAAAGGCGCCAAATTGAAGTGGCCACGGGGTAGAGAAACGAGGTGAGTGAATTTTTGCAAAGCAATGAGAAGCCAAGAAAATACTAGCAGCCAGCTTTGCATTGTTGCCATTAATGCACACCCTTCAGTGGATTGGTTTCGGCAAACAACCTGCCCAAATGACTATTTGACAGTCAATGCCCCCCCACACATTCCTTCTCCTCAAGTTTGTTGAAGTATTCAAACAATTCCACAGCGGCCAACAATCTTGTTTATAGACACTTATTCGGTTGATGCCTGTGGCACACCCTTTTTTACGTACTAATGGATTTGTTAGAAAGGTCAGAGGCCTCGGCTCGTCTAGCAATAAAAACGAAGTCCTTATTTGCATTGTTGTTGCTTAGGAGCGGTTTGGAGTACGGAATTTATAATAACATGTGATTCAATTAACTGCAATATTTGTAACAATAAAATTTCTGGAAGTTGTTAGGTAACATTGCCAAAATCAATCACCCTATTTACTTACAGAACAGGGGCGGATCCAGTGGGAGTTTTCGGGTCCAAAGGCCCCCTTCGGAATTCGAAAAGTCATATTTTTTAGGAACTGTGGATAAAGGATGTCCTCGAGATTTCATTCAAAAAATTTGATCCCTCCTGAAAATGCTGGAGCCGCCACTGGTCTAAACAAATAAGCGGTAGAGCTTGTTAGAGGTGAAGGAAAGAGAATGCCACACTTATAGCACTTTTGTTCTTATTTTTCATTTAAGTAAAGGCAAAAAAATTTATTATACCATTCTCATATTATTTCCCTCTATGAAAGTGTCTGAAAATAGTTTAATGTGAAATTGCAAAGCAAAAGCTCTTTAGCAACAAATTTGCAATGCAATTTTTATACCCAGCGTACTAGTACTAGTACAAGGGTATATTAATTTTGTCCTCATAACGGTACTATGTAACGGCGCAAAATAATCGAGTTAGATATAGGGTTCCATATATGAAAGTTCTTAGGTTGAAAAGAGGAATTGATTAAGGCATGTCCGTCTGTCCGCCTGTCCGTCCGTGTACACGATAACTTGAGTAAAAATTGAGATATTTGCATAAAATTTTGCATACAGGTTACTTTCTGGTAGGTTGCTATTGAAAATGGGCGAAATCGGATGATAACCACACCCCCTTTTTCGATATCGAAAATTTTGAAAATCACATAAATTAACATAACTTGAGTAAAAATGTAGATCCTTGCATGAAATTTGTTACACAGGTTACTTTTTGGCCAAGGTAGATTGCTATTGAAAATTGTTGAAATCGGATGATAACCACACCCCCTTTTTCGATATCGAAAATTTTGAAAATCACATAAATTAACAGAACTTGAGTAAAAATGTAGATCCTTGCATGAAATTTGTTACACAGGTTACTTTTTGGCCAAGGTAGATTGCTATTGAAAATTGTTGAAATCGGATGATAACCACGCCCCCTTTTTCGATATCGAAAATTTTGAAAATCACATAAATTTACATGACTTTCGTCAAAACTGAGATATTTGAATGAAATTTGGTGTATTGGTTACTTTCTGGCCAGGGTAGGCTGCCATTGAAAATAGACGAAATCGAATTGTAACCACGCCCCCATTTTCGATATCGAAAATTTTGAAAATCACATAAATTAACATAACTTGAGTAAAAATGTAGATCCTTGCATGAAATTTGTTACACAGGTTACTTTTTGGCCAAGGTAGATTGCTATTGAAAATTGCTGAAATCGGATGATAACCACGCCCACTTTTTCGGCATCGAAAATCACATTAATTAACACAAGTTAAGTAAAACTTGAGATATTCGCATGAAATTTGGTACACAGGTTACTTTCTGGCCAAAGCAGGTTGGTGTTTAAAATGGGCGAAATCTGATGATAACCACGCCCCCTTTTTTGATATAGAAAATTTCAAATAAGATTCTAGGGCCTATATCATTGCCAAGTCATGGTATTTGTATCTCGTTCTTAAAACTAACGCTGGGTATTTAATGTTCGGATCACCCGAACTTAGACTTCCTTACTTGTTTTTTATAATCTAATACCTGAATTTAAAGGCAAAATGGGGTATACGTAAAACTTTTAATCGAAATTTGGTTTAGATTTCACCAAAAATATCTGAAAGCATATCCACCCACACCTCCCTCGTCAGATATTATTTATTTGAAAAAAGCGGATACTCATAAATCCTATTTCATAAATTTCAATAAAAAAATTTTGAAACGATGCATATCGGTTTTTTATTCACTTAAGTGTAAATATATACGATTTTCAATATTCCAATAATCATGCAACAGCTAGCATTCGAATACTCGGCAGCATAGTTAATTGCTTATTCGAATAATCGACTACGTATAAGTGTTCGAATTCGAATATTTCCATTAATTAGTTATCACGAGCTCTAATTTGTATTCTTTTGCTTCACTGCAATAATGGTGCAAAGTAATCAAAAATATTACAAGTATTATAAGTAAAAACCGTTTATTGTTGATGTCTAAGCTTTAGAGAAGGCGAGTTGTTTTTTTAAATTATTTTTAATATTTTACTTTATTATTTGGCTCAGGTGCTATGTGACCGTTTTGCTCAAATTGTATTTATTCATTTGGCTCAGGTTCTGACGACCATGTTTGCCTAAATGTTCAAAATTGTTCTTTGGAGAACGAGAGGGTATGTATGTATTATTGGTGGCGAGCACTGTTGGCTCTGAGACATGGCGCGATTGGCTTCCTCATTTTCGTTGTGAAAAACCATCCCTTTGGCTTTCCAAAACATAAACTATATCTCCGAAATATTTCATAAGCTGATTGCGAATTACAACAGCTTGCAATGCTAATGAAATAAACGAACGAAATAACCGTAGCTTATGTCGCTTAAACAGTTGATTAAGAAAAATTATATGCACATACATATAGCGGGTGTACAAGCCCTCAAATGTTACTCTTCAAAGATTTTCTCCTGGGAGTGGGAACAAACACTCCTGTGCATTTTATCCAATTTTTTATTTTTGATAAAGATATTAACTTATAATGATAAATGAAAATAATCAATAAAAGTGGCAATTATTGTGATTAATAAAATAAAAGTAAAAGGCATTTAGTTTAGGAGACGGTTTGGAAAGGTGTGAATTTTCGATTTTATACAAAATCAATTAATTCTTATTTGTTAATCGCATCAGAGACATGCATTCCTATTGCCATAGTTGCACCAAATTATTTTAGTTCGTTCGATTTGGTTGATAAATGTCCGCAGAGAAATAAATCGATTCGGCCTACGTCAATTCCGCACTTTCTAAATTAATTTAATTTATTTTTTCAAAACAAGAAAAGAAAATATTCTTGATTAAGCACATGGCAGCAATAAATTATTTAGGATCTTAAGCTGAAACACATATTTGGTTGGCAATGTTCAATAAATATTAGAATTTCTAAAATTCAAGTTAACTTCATTTAAATTTATGCTAGCTATAATCAAGCACGACGAGACGACAACCTGCTGAGTGACTGGCTGTGGCTGGCTGTAGCTAATAGGCACACCTTTCGAAAGCAGAGCAACCAGGTTTATTTGGCGACAGAAATTTATTACGGTCATTTTATATATTTCAACGTTTAAGCATTTTTTGCGAAGCAACAAAAAAGCACAGCAAGAGAGCGGCAGCGCCATCATTCACACCAACCAAGGCGACGCGTCGGTGAAACGACTAATTTGCTTTTTCTTCGCCTTTTCGTTATTTTCGCCACTTTGGCGATCTTTATCAGTCGGACCGAGGATTTCAAATATTTGAAACCATCAGCAAAAAATTATCGTGATCGTCGCAGCTTTATTATGCGCATTTTTGATTTTATTTTAATTTTGTTATATTTTTAGCTCAGTTTTGTGTCTCAAAATGTTGTTTGTTTGTTGAAATACAAGTTTTATTTGCAGTTTTAAATTAGAAATCAATAAATTATTCTTATGTCTCTGCTATGTGGCGTCGGCTGTCGTGAAAGTTTGGAAGATAACATCGTCTTCTTTTTAGCATTTTTGGTTGAGGTGTGCGCGTTCAAGGGCGGAGCTAGACTGGAACAGATGTTGAGAATTTCGACTGTAACATATTTTGCTCACTCAATAGTCGATAGTTTTGTGATGATATTTTTTAAGGATTACTACTATGGACTCTACCACTCACAGCCTTCCTTTGTAAGTCTTTAGTCAAAGTTTGCATGGCCAAGCAATACATTTTTGAATCAATTTATCAAGTTTAACGCTTTGTGTAAGAAATAATGTTCTGCTATATTTATATGATGGTGGTCCTATAAAATTTTTATCATCTTTTTCCCACTGATATTCATTTCTTTACTGTACTTAGCATTATCATATTTATTCATACCCTTTCGCCATTAAAAAAATAGTATGGCCGTTAGGTGCGGCATCAAGCTCATCAAGCTCATCTCTTCAAAACCAAATCGAATTCTTCTAATTCTAAAATAGTTTCATTCACTCTATCTTCAATGAAAATCTATTGTAGAAAAGTTGGCATAAGACGAACATCGAAATGATTATCGGGCAATCAAGCTTTGCAATGCAATTTTCACGCTCAACTGAGCTGTTTGCGCATGCGCGGCGTGTTCGGGCGAGTATATGGGGCAAGTAAAGTATGGCGCAACATCCGCCACCGATTTCACAATTCGCCACCAACCACAGTAGTACTTAGTAACAACTTGACATGCACTCATGCACTACGCCAACAATAATAATGCAAGACTAAGACGATATCGGCACGTTCCAGTGCATTAGAATACCAAGGCCGAATGAAAAATGCCTATGCTTCGACGCATAAGCCAGCTGTATAGCCGGTGTAACGTAACTGACATTCAAGACCAGCGTATTGATTTTCATGAATGAGGCAAAAGTGGTGTAAAAAGTTGCAAAAGAAGTGGAATAATAGAAAAGAAGACAAAATGTGAAAAAGGGTGCCGTCAAAGGAGAATTCGCATTAGAACAAACAAAACAAAAATTGTGATCAGCGGTGTAGGGAAGCGAGTGGTAGACAAGCATTCTAACATGTGCTTTGTCTTTTATAACCATTTTGCTCCAACTGCAAACATATCATTGCGTGTTCAACCAGGCGTTGATAATTATGCGCTGCTGCAAACGTCGCAGACAAAGACGCGCCTGCGCGCAACAAAGCCAAACGTCTTCAATGCCTTTACACAGTATGTGGTAAGTGGCAAGTAGCGTGTGCCGCCTATACGTCTCCCCGAGCTGCAATGCAATTTCAATTTTGCACAACGCCGCACTAAATGCCGTTTCCATTTGTGGCTTCCGTTGACTTTGATTTGAGTAGTATGTAAATTTTGTATACATATGTAGTTGAATGTGTGTTTGTTGGGTAACGGTCTGCGTATCATTCAATTCAAATGCCTGGAGCATGCGTTTGAACTGCAGTCTTTCAGCCTTGGCTTGTTAACATCTAAAGTAGTTTGATAATTTGGCATTTCCGCTTTCGTATTTATTGCGAAAACGCCTCAAACTGTGAGGTGAGGAAATCTGTGAAAAACCAATGTTCTACACCTCCGTATTAGTTATAATGAATAATTGCCATATGGAGCTTGCTAATAAGCTGATCTTGATAAGTGGATCGGGTAAAATTGCTGCTGGCTTTAGCTCTTTTTATTTTTCAAATAGAAGTTGGACTAAAGAACTTTTAATTTTCCGCAATTCAAAATGTCCTCATGATTTTAACACCGATCATTTAGAAATTCTCAAAGTATGTTAAGGGATCCGCTTCGTACAGTACAAGAGATATGTATATTAAGCTTTTGCAAAAGTGGTCGGTGCCCCTATAGAATAATTTCTTAGATGAAAAGTATGCATAACAATTGAATAAGATTGTCCCAATTTCGCTGTTATTCGAGGATGATGACATTCATTTTATTTGTACATATGTATGTACATCAGTCCTGAAAGCTAAACTCATTGTTTCAACTATCATGGCACGGTCTAATAATTCATTTTAATCTTTTTATTAATGATTGATTTCTTTTTTGTTAACATTTAGACGTTTATTTAAGTATTTTTAAGTTATAGCAAATGCTGTCAATTTTTTAATTTTTGAAATAATTATATTCTCTGACAATTGAAATTTGGTAGCTTGCAACTGTCATAATTCATTTTACAACTCATCGCTTAATGAATGTATCAGCTAACAATAATAAAATGCTTAGTCATGGTAGCATTAATAGAATTTAAGAGAAGAGCAAAAGAAGCAGGGAAGATAATAGTTGGAAAGAGTTTTTCTGCAAAAACTTGATGCTTTGTTGATGCCAATTGTTAAAATAAGAAATAAATATTTTTGAAAATATTCGTAGTTGCACAACTTAAATGACCCTTGTGCAGGCCTCACATCATTTTCTTAAGAATAAAGGGAAAGACTCCATTCGAACTAATTTTGACTTCAATTATTTGAGGCAATCATGAATTCATTTTTCAGAACTCTGGTACTATTGCTAGTATCAGTGATAATGTCTTCGTAAGAGATGAAGGTAAACATTTTTCAGAGAAATAGTGGAAATAATCTATTTTGTTTGATTTTGTTTTGATGATATACGAGTATGTAGAAACCTAACTAAATTTCTGTTGAACCTGATTGATATATTAAAGATAAGCGAACGTAAAAATTCACATAATCATGTAAAGTCGTTGCGAGAAAGGTTTGAAATAAAACGCTAATATGGGGGATATCTGAAACAGCAAAAATCCAATGAATGACAAATTACTTGTTTAACATCAATATAAATGGAAAATATTCGCCGCCATCTATTCACAAATCGATTTATCAAAATCAAGCTTAAATAATGTTAACACAAATTCCATTCAGCATACGTTCACAATAGGAATGTTATTTTTTAAATATTTACAATACCGGGAGTCCGGTGTGTGCTATACTCATTTTATGTTTATAAATTAATAAATAGTATTTCTAAGAAAGGCATCAGAAAGGTAATTAGGTGTTGGGCATATGAATTACATTGAGTCTTACGTTCGGAACCTACATACATTTTCCAAAAATAGAGAATTTTGGAAGGCGGCATTCCACAGATCGAAAAAAAAGTTACTAAGACGCATACGGGCTGTTTCTGAAAAAATCATATTTTAGTGGACGCCATCTTAAGTCTTCTGTAACACAAAAGTGTGTTGCATAAAACAAAAATCTAGAAAGTATTTTTAAGGACCATTTTCACAGTGGAGACTTGACTTACATATATTCCATAATCAATTTCGATTTTCAATTTTCACGTTGAGTAGGCCATTTTTTAACCGCCCAGCATGAGGGTTTAAACTCTGGTTAGAAATGAGAGATTATCTAGAGTGCGTTGGACAGTAAACATTTAAAAAAATAGCTAAAATAACATTACGAATATCTAGTTAACTGTGGAAAATGGTCATAAATCACACACACTTCGTTGTTAGAAAAATTTCCAATCCCGAAAGTCCTGTGGTTTTCAGCAATCAAATTATATGGGCGCCCAAATTTACCATTGCTAGTCTACACATATCTACTTGTTTCTATTTAAGTGGTGAGTAGTTTGATTCAGCCTTGCTGCTAGTACTAGAAATCATGAAATTCGTCTATTAAAACTAAAAAAAATATAATAATAATATTACAAGATGAATAGATTGCATAACAGCAGGGCCTTCATTGCAAAGCCTAACATAATAATGTTACCACAATAGGGTGACCTCTATGGCCTTTCCCAAACATTTCATGGATCATAACGACTGTATGCTGCATAATATTTGAATTGAAGAGTCCTCAACGTGCAATAAAAAAATTGCATACAATTGACATAAAAAAGGTATATTTTTACAACAACAAATAGTGAAGTGATGATACTTGGCTCTGCGTAGAGGAAGGGAGTTGTAGGTGCGACATGAAACATGCGCTGGCACCACAACAATCAACAACATCGCACAATTATTACCAATGTTGTTGTTGTTATGTTAACAAAGCGCAATTTGCATGCCACATTGTACCGGCCACGGAAGTGTGGTAAGCGGCAGCTGTAACAATTGAAGCGCCACTGTTCCACAAGTAGCACCTCACAGCACATCAATAGCGGGCGTCATTGGTGCTGTCGTGCGCAAGTGATGTGCGTCCAAAGCGGCAACAAGCTGCAATGAAGTTTTTCTTTTACATAGGAGCGGTCAGCGAAGAGGGTGCGGGGGAATCTTTACAGTGATGCAACCTTATATCATAGCCCCTTTGGAAGACTTTTAAACTTTACTCCCACTTACTCTGATAGCCATGCATACTTAAATTCATCCAAAGATAGTGTTTTTCTTATTTGTTTTTCATTTACCTTTCGCCCCTTTCGTATCGAAGGTAATCAAACGCCACTGTGTGGCAGCTACCACCATCATTGACATGACAATCGAATCTGAGCATTTGAAGATGTGAATATTGTAACGCCATCTTGAATTGCTTGAATAGTTAAACTTCGCTATTACGCAAGTCTTGGCCGAAAAATGTACTGACATATGTATGGAAATGGAAACACAGAATATGCAATTCAAAGATAACTAAACGTAAAGGGAATTTGTGACGATACAAGATGTGGAGTTTAAGTTCAATTCCGTACAAAAATGGCATTTCAATGAAATTTTAATGAAAAATAGTTTTATTTGGCACCCTATAGGGCCCGATATTCGTCAGATATCCGGGGCCAGCCTATTGCACCAGCATTCCTTAGAAATATATTAAAGTGAACTACAAAAGAGAATGTGAAACAGCGGAAAACTCATCTTTGCGTACGGCTCTCGAAAGTTAACGGAACGCACGGTCTCTACTATAAACTACCGTAATCAATTTTAATGGCCACCTAACTCACTTTGAGCATACTTTACAACTCACGGAAGTCAGCCTACTTTCAGTGCTTTCAAATTCCCATAACTTCACTTGCAGTCGATTAAAAGTTCTCTTTCGGTCGTTACTCACCTTTGGTTCGCTGAACGCATCGTCATTTAGCAGCGCGCTTGCTATCGGTGTACCACCCGTACCACGATGTTCGGTGTAACGAGAGCGCATCTCTGATTCTTTCACCATATAACGATCACGATCTCTAATCCCACCATTGCTATCCCGCTCTTTGGCTTTTCCCGTTTTCACGGATGGTGCGCTCGTTGTGGTTGTCACCGTCGTGATGCTGTTAGCGACACGTGGTTTTCCTTCCCTCTCTTTTTTGCTGGATTTACCACCCTCACTACCGCTGCCACTTCCTGCACCACCACTACCACCAGTGAAGAGTTGTTTGACCTTTTCGAAACCACCGAGCTTTTTAGTGCGCTTCAATGTATCAGAGTTCGCTGTCTGTGACTGTTGATCTTTGCGTCGCAGTGTAGTCGTTGCAACGGGATATTTATCCAAGTGTGGATCGTAGTGAGAGCCATCATCAATGGATCGTTCGCGATAGACATAACTGTCTTTGCGGGGTGCAAAGTGTAGCTGCTCGATATGACGACGTTCCTTGCGCAAGAATGACTGGCATGCTTTAATGTCGTCGGCCACAGTGCGCTTGCGCCATCTACAGATAAATTGTTTAACGGGGTCTTATTGTGAACTGAAATGTTATAGAAATTATCAAAAGCTTACCTTGAAGTGAGTTCTCCATTGAAAGATTCCTTACGGAAATCATTCTCAATACCTGAGTCACCTTTGTCGAAACTTCGCTGTTGCAGCTTGTCACGTTTCAAGCTGCTGTCGTGCCAATCTTGCATATGCGTTCCATTGCCCTCATAACGTTTTATATTCTCTGGTGACGAGCGATACTGATCCGTGCTCGTGAACTGTGAATCCAAGCTCTTGGGCTCATAGTCTTGCAATTGCTGCCTCTCCATTGAACCATCCATGCGCTCACGATGATGCGATTCGCGCACATGTGGCTTACCTTGCGCATCCAAGTGAGTCTCACGTTCATAGACTTCTTTCACGCCACCACGTCCATCATCATAGTATTTTGTGTGTTTGTACCGCGATGTCTTCTCTAGCTTAGGTGTTGTGCTGCGCGTGCTTGTTGGTGCAATTATATCAAGATGTGAACGTTCTGGCGAGTACTTATTCAATATCTCTGAGGTTTCCATTTTATGAAAGCGTGGCTCATGGGGTTCGCGTTCTCGTTCAGGACTGAGGTAGCGGTGATTCGTAGACTCTTCCCGCACTTCCCTATTGAGTTCGGGTGAAATGGCGTTATCACGGTGATAGCCATTGTGCTCAAATGTGCGTTCTGGCGAGATGTCCACTTCACGGTGGTAACCATTTCGTTCTAATGTAGTTGGCTCCCCAAAGCGACGTGTTAGTATACGCGACTCTAAGCGCGCGCGTCTATAACCAATTTCGTCCATGGGCTCATCGCGCGCCGGCGATTTATAAACGCGCCCTTCATATTTGTTATCACGTGTTGGCGTTATGCTACGTATAACCGGCACGATTGGCGGCTCAGCCGGTGATTTTCTGCTACGTGGCACTATCGACGCAGGTGATTCATCTTCGTAGTATTTTCTAGTTTCAATACCCAACCCCTCATCTTCATCACTCAAGTTACGCGGACTCAACTGTTGCCACGGTGACGGCGAATGGGAGGTCGTAATGCGTATGGTTGTTGGACCCACCGCACCCGGTGGTGAGCCATAATTATCATGTGCGCGCGTCGATGGTTCTATTATGACGCGACTACCGTTGCTGTTCCCGAAACGTCCATTGTACCTGTAGACATTCTTCGTATTATTTTGACTAGTAGCGAAATCAGTTCGATCGACTGACTGACGACCCAGTGTCGTGCTGGTTATTGGTAGTTCACGTTCCGTCGAACGCAAGTCGCGTACATCATGAGCTGGTGAACGATAATCACGAGCTGGCGAGCGATACTCACGCAGAGGTGAACGCAAATCCCTGATGGGCGAGTGCATAGATTCGCGTCGCTGATAATGCGGATCTTCATTGTGATCCAGCTGTGCATACATGATACCCTCATTGGGACGTAGATATGAGAAACCAGTGCCTGACAAGGGTGGCGGTGGTGAGAAACGTTCCATAGACAAGCGTTTCGCCAAGCCATTGACCGTAACACCTCTGGTGAGTGGCAACTTTTGTGCTGGTAATTGTGAGCTATGCATATTCTCTTGCGACTTTGATTGTAATGTCAGTATCTTGTCACGTATTCCGTGGGATATGGGACCTTTTCCTATAATTGTACCTTCTACCTCAGCTTGCTTACGACTGCGCTCGAGAAGCTCACCTACACCACTCTCATGCTTTTCACGTTCTGTTATCGCATCCGATTTACGACGCTCCCTATTGAATTGCTCCTCAAAGTAGTCTTCCTTCAGTGAGTTCTCAAGTATCGGACTTAAAGGTGTATTGATCAGCTGTTGTTTGCTATTGTTATTCGAATTTTGTGTGGCTGCTAGTTTAGCATCCTTCAATGACTTTTTCAATGGTTTGCGATCTTCCTTATTATACGAACCAACATCGCTTTTGCTACGTACTAAGCGTATACCGCCACTGTCTTCAAAGCGTGGGTCGCGTTCAACCTGGTTGACATTCGTGTCACTTCGTCGACTAAAGAGACTAAAAATGGAAGGACGTTTCGTGTTCTTTTTTGCAGCTGCGTCGCTGACACTTCGTGAGACTGGTTTTGCGGGTCCCTTCTTTTTTCGTGTTGGCAGTGAATGGAATTTTTTGGGATTCGAGTCTCCGCTGCGTTTGGTGCGTACCTTAAATGTTGGAATATTATCGCCGTTTTCGGCTTTGCTATTGTGCCGTTCGGCTTGTGCAAGAACCAAAGCCGCTTCTTTGCGGATATTTTCTTCGGAAAGATCGGCAGGAAGCTGATGATATGATGGTATGGTGTTCTGTGGTGGTTGAAGGTTAGTTGTTTCGTAGTTCGTTAATTCGTTGGGATGTTTTCCTGGAAGAAGAAAAAGTTGAAAATCTTAATTCACTTTCCATTCCAATTAAGGGCTCAAAACCCAAAATATCTAAGTGACCTTTTTTTGAAATTGAGTTATACCCATAGTTGCAAAACCGTTATAGTGACTTACGTTGTTTTGCAGTGGGGCTATCGGTATGGTGTTTATTTGTTGGAAAAGAGATTCGAGTCATTTCGGATACAATAAACGCCCTCCGCAGATTTTACATAGAATTTTCAAAAGGCAAGAAACTTTAAACATGAATATCTCAAATCAATTTCGGAGTCACTTAGATCCGTTTGGTTCTAAACCCTTCATATAACATATCGTTTTCTTTTTTCCAGAAACATTAATGTGCTAAGATGAAAATGTTAGGAAATCAAGTCTAAAATTTTTTTTTATTTTCAAAAATGATTATCTTTTGTCAAATTTGGGTAATTTATATTGAAAATATTGGCACATTCATTGCAGAAAGCTTTTCGTAAAAAAGTTTTTGCTGAATAAATTAGCCAACCATGCCAATGGGCGATGATTCGACGCCTCCGAATAGTCCTACAAAATTCAATTATTTTTATGCTCACGATTTTGAACATAAGTCCGACATCTAGTTACGAGGTCGTAGTCGTGAAAGAAAAAGCTTTAGCCCCATCATAAATGTGGTCCAGCACGTGTGGTAGCATTAGGATGGGTTTATAAAAAAAGTAAATTAAAATTTGCTTACCCACAAGTTAAGACCTGTTTACATTAGTCAACTTTAGGATCAATTTCAGTTGCACGAGGGGTTGATTCAAATTTATAAAATTTTGTACCACCCGTTTACAATATGTAAATTGCATGAATTAACAAGAAGCTGACTGCCAAATTGACTAATGTAAACACCTTTTTTTGGCATAGCTCCATTTGGAATATTATAGATTCAAAAAAAAAGATTTTTTTCTATCCTTTTGAAAGCATGTTCAAATGTTTCGTTTGTATACTAAAGAAAGGCTGTAAAAACATGGACCCATAATCATAGTCGTTTTAGTTCAACTCTTTACTTAACTTAAAAATACATTCAAATGTTGGTCCAATCATAGTCATGTTAAACCAAGATTTTTCTTAAAAAAAATTAAATGAAAAAAAAATGAAGTTGATTGGTGGTACGAAGAAATTGTTTAAGCTTTGCAACGTCACCCTGTGTCAACTAATTTATTCGCATATCATAGCATAGATCCCAGCAAAATTTTTGGCAAGCGCTTCTCCTAACATCGATTACAAAATGAGTTCCTATGTAATCAAGAAATACTTCCCGATGATTATTTCCATTACCAGTTACAATGACAGCATTGCATTACAGAATCGATTCTGAGTAATGCATAAGAGAAGCGAGTAATATAAAAAAAGAGATTCTAAATATGCATTCCAAAAATCCTTCTCAGTAAGGCAAAGAGCAAGCGCTTTCGCTTAATGACATGCCTGGGTTAAAATAATCGGTGGTTTCATATGGTTGGTAATGTGTTCCACAATATTCGTTGGATTACAGCTCCGATTCTAGGTAAGCAAAAATTTTGCTGGGATGTGGCAATGAATGGCTTGTATGTATGTGCTAGGCTGTGGTTCGGCAAATTAAAAGCTTTAAGCTGATTATTATTTAAAATCAAATTAAACTCAAACTTCAGGAAGCAAATTAACAAACTTAATTGATGTTCCAACTTAATGAATGTAAAATTTGTTTCTTGTTCGTATCGCGCTAATGCCCAAAATATGGTGTAGCTAAGTATGTAAGTAATTAATTAACGCTGTCACGTAGCAAGTGGACTAAGAAACGTCAGCCTGGCTATGACATGAACAAATATGCGGTTCAAAATCTGAAGACGATTAAAATTGACGAAAAGTCGAAAGCAATACACCAAAAGTCAGCGTACAGAATTTCAAGGTTAAAAGGTGTCCGCAGCTTGGAGGTTCAAACAAAGCAAACCGAGCAATCAGAAAAAAACCAGAAGCAGAAAGTAAAAAGCATAACAAATTAACAAGTTCTTGAAGTCGGAAAATGGAGGCGGCAAACAGCATTTCAGCAACCAAAGAAAAAAAAAAAAACGCAAAACAAAAAAACAAACCAAGAAAAAAATTGTAAATAAACACAACCATTAATATAAAGTGAGTTTGAATTAAATTATAAAAATTAACAATGAAACTAAGGCAGAGAATAGTTAAAGTAAAGATTTCACACGTCGGTAGGCAACAAATTGCTAACAAAGATAACCAAGAACAGAGTGGGAGGCAAGAATCTTCCTGAATTGACAAACGGTGAAGAGACTCAACTAATTAAGCACAAGTTAGCTACTTATAAATAAAGAATTTTTAACCAGGTGTCAAGCTTATAAGACTATTAACTCTAATAAATTTCAGCTACCTTACAAAAAAGTATATTAGCCTAGGAAGAATTCGGGAAGAGTGGCAAAGAAGCATACGACTTATGGAATGAACCGTTCCCTCTTATGCCTGCACGAGTAAGTCGGACTCAGCTTTGATCTCTGTAGGTATATTACACCTGTTAAAACAGGCTTACAACAACTATGGCCATAAGCGATAATCTGGGATTAATTATAGACCACTGTAGACGAAAAATATAAGCTTTTTTTAGAGATAACTTGATTACGGCTAATCCCTTTAGATAATTATAGGTAGTCATCCGATTTGCGAACATTGAAGTAAATTTCCCTCGCTTTACCATTCAATGGCGACGTGGCCCTTACCACCATCCAGTTCTGTACCAAGTTCTTCAACACTGTTTTCGCCGTAACTTGACCACTATCGCGTTTGCAAGTTTTCTTTCGTCCACTCTGGAAGGCATTGGCAAACTATGTAGGATATGCTGAGTCAGCGCTGCGGGAACGGGGATTTTCGGGATGCTACTGTCACATGCTCCAAGCAATGTTCAATGGACCTGGCTTGCGAATTTTATATTTGTGCGGAAAATGCTTTAAGATAGAACTTCACAACTTGACATAGGCTAGGCTCGATCTTTATCGGTGTAAATTTAATTTACGAAACTTTACAACACCTGATTTGTGAAGCTGTGCCTGTCAATCATCCATTTTTAATCATAACTGACGCAAGTTAGAAACATTCGCGGAGATCATGCCCTTCTTAATATGTATATATAAGTCTGGTTACTAAAATCTGGTAAAAAGGGTGGCGAGGGGCTTAAACAAATCGGTAGGGATAGCACCAGAGACTGCTGGTAGCCATGAATACTGAATCCCTGTAAGACAAAAGCTGACATTTTTTCGGACTCTTCCAATGAAAATATTATAAAACTACACCGGGAATTGACAAGCTCTCTTAATAACAGATAACTGGACGGTCAACTTCGGCTGCTCGGGTTACCTTGTTCATTCTTCACATGAAGAAACTTTTCTTTGTCTACAACGTATCATCAGCAAGCCTGACACAGTCATATATGCTAAAGAAAGCTTATTTTTAAACGTATATTGAAAGTAGCATTGGTATACCATAATCCATGAAAAAAAAAATTCAAAATGTCAACCTCCTTTAGTCAATGGAGAAGTCAGCAGAAAAGTTCAACAAAATGTCCAATTTCATCGCAAAATAAATGTCTTTGAGTAGCAGAATAGCTATAAATTTTCAAATGAAAGAGCTAGAAAGAGAAGTAGGACGCATAGAAATGGCCTCTTTAAAAGCCTTACACAAATAATAGAAACGTCGGATGCTTTTTGGCAGTGGAAAGTCATCATTCGGTCATTATTCTATCGATATTATTTTAGCATCTTTTTTTTTAACCAATTCCAAACAAGTTTCTTTGCATAGGCACTAATTGTTTGTATTGCCTTATTGTTGAAGTGAGATAATTACCAGTTTAGCTTCTTTCTATTTCCACCAGCAACTCAGAGTTGATTGGTATTGAGTTTTGCGGTTTTGTTTTTTGCTGTTTTTTGTCTGGAACATATTTTCACAAATCATCAACAAACAGGCCCGTGCGCACGGGGGGGGTTTTGGGGGTTAAAACCCCCCCCATGGCCAAATCTAAGTTGCAATGATTTTACAAAAATTTTCAAAATACAGTTTATAAATCTTGTATTGAATAATTAATAATTTTTGACAAAATTAGTTAAAATAATTTTACGGAAGAAGAAATTGGTGAAAGTTGCAAAGAATAAGGTTGGCCAATACATAAGTCCGGCACTTTGAATTGCACTTGGAGCTTTCCGAAATTACAAAGTTGTGTAGCGTATGGGCATTTTTTGTTCTTAAATTTTACCGATGAAAACAGTGAGCAGTTTCAATTAACAGAGCGAATGAACTGCAAGGCTCAATTATATGAAAGATTTCGAGTGTTTTCTGACCCTTTTTGTTGTAGGCGTAAAGAGAATTGTGAGAAAATGAACGTTGGAGAGCAGATGAGCGACAACGTTCAAATATTTGAATGTTTTCAAACATTTTCTGAGGTTTTTTTTATTTTACCTAACAGAAGATAAAGATCGCATTTTTCATGGACGTTTATCAATAGTCTGTGGAAAATAAACATACCACATTTCATATTTTCCGAATAGCGTCAATAAAACTTCATAAACCTTATTTTTTATTATTTATATTAATAATAATAATAATAGTAATAATTCCCAACCGTATTATCCACCATATCCCGACCGACCGGCGCGAGGGGCGCATCCGCAATACGCGCGGATTGTTCTTTCGTGCCGAGTCTTTGAAAGGCTTTGGTTTGTTAATCGTCGAGATCTGAAACTGCTCAGCTACAGAGAAAACCTCATCAGCCAAGTAAGGTAGATACAAAATAGATGACACAATTAATAAATAATTAGTTGACAGCGAATAGTTATTGTAAAGAATAAAGATAAGAATCAAAGGATATGTAAGCAAATTGTTGCTATGTATTTAGGATAGAAAGAATTGACATTTTTATTCTGCATAGTGAGTCTGAAATATCAAACGCACCAGAATGAGATTTATTATCTTGACACAAACAACGAAAAGGCTGATTTAATTCCAAATTAGTTCGGCACTGTTTCAAGATAAGTGGTTTAAAATGTCTTGATGGACGAGAAGGTACATTGAAGTTCACTTCGCTCAAAAGAAACGGGCTTGTAATTGAACCATTTAGTAATTTAATCATGAAAACAATTCCACGCATTTCCCTCCGACTAGAAAGGCTGTGAAGATTAATTAGTTTTAAGCGACTCGTATACGATGGCAAATTATACAAGGGATCCCAGTGAAGATCTCTTAAGACAAATATTAAAAATTGTTTTTGAACTGATTCTAAGCGATCCACGTGGACCTGGTAACGTGGATTCCAAATTATAGAACCGTATTCAAGTATCAGTCTGACTAATGTAGTAAAGAGTTTTAGTTACATAAGGGTCGCTAAATTCTTTAGACCATCGTTTAACAAATGCTAGAACGCCTCCAGCTTTATTGACTGTTACGTTAATATGGCAGTTAAAACTGAGTTTTTAGTCCATAGTAACCCCAAGGTCAACAAAATCATACATTTGCTCAAGACTATAACTGTTAATTGTATAGGAAGCTGGCTGTGATATTCGTCTCGAAAAATCCATGTATTTACATTTCTTTAGATTAAGCGGCATATAATTTAAATCGCACCAAGTAACAAGTGTATTTAGATCTGATTGAAGCTTCTTCGAATGACATAAAAAGCTTTACATCGTCGGCATACATTAAAATTTTCGAAAATTATATTACTGTAGAAATATCATTTATAAACAACAAGAACAGAAGCTACGGTAAGAAGAGATCTAGCGATTGAGACCCGGCTGGAAACCCAACTGATCCAGTTTATGAATAAGTAAAGAGTGACACACTTTATCGAAAGCTTTGCTGAAATCAAAGTAAATTCAAGTATGTTTGTAACGGTGGACTTTCCCATACAGAACCCGTGTTGACAGTCGGAAATCAAGGTAGAGATAGGATTCGTAAGCTGATTGGTAACAATAGCTTCACGCACTTTTGGGATGGCAGAAAGCTTTGCTATGGCACGATAGTTCTCTATAGAAGCCTTGCTTCCGCTTTTATGAAGCGGTAGAAGAAACGACTCTTTCCATGCTTTTGGAAAAACACCACACTTTAGTGACAGATTGAACAAATTGGTAAGGGGTTGGTAAATATTGTTAGCACACTTCTTCAAGAAGCATGTAGGAATCCTATCAGGTCCGCATTTAAAAGGTTCCTTCAAGGTTTTCAGATAAATAGGAACATCATTGGCGCATATAGTTGGACAATTAATTAAATTGTTCAGAAAGTCAGAGTTGGTGACGGCAGAATAGTTAGGAGTGAAAAATTGCGCAAAGAAATTATGACCCAAAAGAAATAAAAAACAACCCCAAATAAGCTTCAGAAAAACACCAATAAAAGGCTCCGACAAGTATCCAAAAACCCTCTGAATGGATGAATGAAAGGATCCGAAAAAGGTTCAGAAAAGCACCAATAAAAGGCTCCGCAGTTCATTTAGAAAGAGACAAAAAACGCTTCAAATTCATCGAAATCGGACTCATTTCGGACTCTTTTTTATGACTTCGTTGGAGTGCCCGCGTAGTGCGATTTTTCGCTCCATTTGGGCTCCGAAAGAAGCTCATTTTGTAGAGTAAAGTTCTGAGAAATGAGCGTTTTATGGCTCCGAAAGGAGTCTTTTTTTTGCACTTTTAGTTAGCTGGGATATGCCATCATATCACCAATTCTCTATCAAATACAGAAAAATGTGTGCAACCAAAAAAATAGTAGTTTTAGGCATCAGAGTATGCAGTTTCAGGAAAGTTAAAGAACATTTAAATTTGTGATATATGGGTCTAGGTATCTGTTTCAGCAAATATGTTTAACTTAGTGAAAAAAGTATGCGAATGCAAATCTAAATTAAAACCCCCCCCAAGGCCAATTCCTGCGCACGGCCCTGTCAACAAAAACATTTCTGCGAAAGCTACAAAACTTTTTATGATGGCATTCTACTTTACTTAAATCATATTCAACATAAAACTAAAATGTAGATTTGCTTTGGTTCTATTCGCACTTTAGCCCGTTCTAAGTACGAGAATGAGTAAAATTTACCGGCCAAGTGGAGTCGACGGCCTATCAGTTTGTTAGACTGTCGAGTGGTCTTTTTAGTCTAACAAAGATGCCGCATCAGTATCCATGACACACTTCGTAAAAGATCGTGCAATTTTTGTTTTCGTATTTAATTGAATCGTAAACTGTAGTTGTGAAGTTGAATTTATAAGTACACCAGGAGGATAATGGCTCTCTCCTGCTGTTGACCAAACCAATCATACGTTATCATGGTATATTCCCACCTAACCATTTTGCCTATTTAACTAACTCCAATTCTCTTTAAATTTTCTTCTCGATTTTTGGCCTGGAAAAATCTTTTCTCGTATACTTAAAAAAAAAAACTTTTTCCATCGACACTGTTAAAGCGACGTGGCCTTCCATCACGCCAAGTACTATGAGAGACTTTTACATAATGATCTTCAGGCGTTTAGACAGAACTTCAGCTCCCTGTTGCCAGTTTAGTTCAAAATTAATTAAGTGCTTCCAATGGCGAATAAGTGAAGGCGGAAAAAAAGTGCCTATTTTTAGTGTAAAATTCTCGAGTGTGGTTATTTAGCGCCTTATTATGCTAAACGCCGGCATAGGTGGCGTGTCTTGCAGCACCATCCATTTTAATTTAACCAAAAACCTACTTGAAAGTGTCTCAAAAATGTGGTTGATTTTTTCTACATTTTTTTCTTGGGCTTTTTGAAACTTCTTCTTGAAGCTTTTGTAAAGGTCAAGTGAGTGTTGTCACTGAAGTATTTATCTCAAAACCTCTGTTTTCAAATACCATTGCATTTATTTCGTTCACATTTGTACACGTTCATAAGGAATAATATTTTTTTACACAAAACTTTAATTCTACCCCGCTTGCTCTCTGTAAGTAAACGAATGCAGACGAAGGCAAACTATCCAAGCCAATGTTCAATAAACCTACATACATATGTACAGCTTGGGCTTGGATGGTCCTTATGAGATGTAGAATACAAAATTTATGTTGAACTAAAAAAACACAACAACAAATAACAATGTGTTGTCTTTTATCAGATATTTTACCCAGCTTGTCGGTGGCTTAATCTACTTCAAATCCCCCAGAATTTCACCACACAATAAATTATGAGAGAAAAAACGCCGAAAGAAAGCTGTGAGAAGGCGTTTTTAGACACGCGCGTTCATATGACCGCTCATACACGCATGCGCAACAACAAACACAAGTTAAGCTGCCGAATAGCCGGCGGTGCAAATTTATCAAATTTGTAGAATACAGGAACCGATCGTTTGCAAATGTGTATGAGGCGGCACGAGGAGTAGTTTGAAATATGAGCGACAATATTGTATTTACAACCGTGCTAACAACATTCGAAAAGAAACAACATACATACATACACATGTACAAGGGCGTTGTGATGAGGAGTATTGTTGGGGACATCAACCATCAACAGTATTTTTATACCTTTCATGAACATGAAATGGTATTATAACTTTGGTCCGATGTTTGTAAGTATGAGAAGAAGAAGAGATAGACCCACTATTAAGTATACCGAAATGATCAGGGCGATGAGGCGAGTTGATTTAGCCATGTCCGTCTGTCCGTCCGTCCGTCCGTCCGTCCGTCTGTTTGAACGCAAACTAGTTCCTCAGTTTTTGAGATATCTCGATGAAATTTTGCAAGCAGGCGCCATTTTGCATAGGATTAATCATTTGTCGGAACCAGCAAGATCGAACCGATAGAAGGCATAGCTCCCATACAATCGGTTGTTCCGATAAATGGGTTTTGGCCTATAACTCTTGCAATTCAAAAGCTAGGAACGTAAAATTTTGCAAGTTTAGTACAAATTGTATTTGCAACGTGTGTAGGGAAAATGACTCAGATCGGACCAACATGACATATAGCTCCCATATAATCGATAGTTTCGACAAATGGGTTTTGGGCTATAATTTTTGCAGTTAAAAAGCTAGGAACATTAAACTTTGCACGTTTGCTACATATTATATATGTAACATATGTAGGCAAAATCAGCCAGATCGGACCAACATAACGTATAGCTCCCATACAATCGATTGTTCCGATAAGTGTGGTTTAGCATTCATGAAAGGTATAAAGCCTTCGGCACAGCCGAAGACAGCCCTTTCCTTACTTGTTTTTTTTTGTGTTTATAGTGTTTTGAAATCTTGTCTGTTAAATTAAAAACTTTTGATAGTTAATTAAATGATAAGCAATAAAAAAAAATTTTGGCATTGACCTCATTAGTGATCATGAATTGCATTGAAGAGAGGCTTGCAGAGCGAGCTCTTTTCTCGTCGAAAGTGGAATTTACTGCTACTCTCTCTCTCCATTTCCTTAGGAAATCTCTCCCCCTCTCGGCTCATCTACTACTACCGCACTGCATTTGCATATATAAATATCTATGGTTAGTAGTAAATGGCAAAAAAGCGAAATAAAGCAAATTAAAAGAATAACAAACAATTTATTTGACTGTCAGCGATTGTTGATAAGAACAAATGAGTGCGCGTTCGTGCGCTTGCTTACAAGCTAATGTGCTACCGAGAGCTTCGTTGTCAGCATTGTAAAGCTAATCAACTACAAAAACGAAATTTGAAAATGACTAACAACAAAGGCGTTAACATAACTACCGCAAAAAACAAAAGAGTGGCAATTTTTTTATATTTTCTTAGTTGAAGGAAGTCAAATGGGCGCGTAGTGAAAGTCAATGTTGAATCGGCGCATTAGTGAAAGGTCAATGGACAGTCAATGCTTACATGCTTTCATACATTTGCATGATTTTATGAGTGTGTGTGTGTGTGTCTACATTAGTTTGCCCAAATTACCGCCCTCTACTACCGATTGCTTTAGGTGGCTAAGTGATGCTGGCTGTTGTTATTTTTGTTGTAATAGTATTGATTCTTGCAACTTTTGCTTGATTACAGTCGCCTTCATGAATTTTATTTTGTCGTCGTTTGCTGAATGTACGACCGTTTCCGCTTTGTAGAAGTTCAAATAGCTGAATATAAGCTAAAGAGATCTGACGGAGAGTAGTTAATCATTGTCGATCGCATTGACAATCAGACAGTGATCTAAGTTTGCCTAAGCTTTAGAAAAGGCGAGTTGTTTTTTAAGTTATTATTATTTTTTATTTTATTTTATTATTTGACTCAGATGCTATGTGACCGTTTTGCTCAAATTGTATTTATTCATTTGGCTCAGGTTCTGACGACCATGTTTGCCTAAATGTTCAAAATTGTTCTTTGGAGAACGAGAGTGTATGGATGTATAATTGGTGCCGAGCACTGTTGGCTCTGAGGCATGGCGCGATTGGCTTCCTCATTTTCGTTGTGAAAAACCACCCTTTGGCTTTCCAAAACATAAACTATATCTTCGAAATATTTCATAAGCTGATTGCGAATTACAACAGCTTGCAATGCTAATGAAATAAACGAACGAAATAACCGTAGCTTATGTCGCTTAAACAAAGTTATTACATTCGACATTAGGAGGAGGATACGAGCAATGTTATCGCTATAAATCGGACAAAATTTAGTCTTTATTAACTTTATACAATGTGAGCGGAGGGGACGGCAGACGCGGATAAGGTCTAACGATTTCATAAACTGGCGATTTTAGGATAAGGTGCACGCATGTGTGCTGCTTTTATTCGATGTCTACACCATTTTTTGCATTGAACATAAAGTTGTGATGAACTCCGAATGCAAGTTCGTTGCTTGAGTCTTTTGTTTGTGACCCACCTTTTAAGCAGAAAAACACTTACACAGCCTACAACATTAAAAAACACTTTTGAACATTTATTTTATAACAAAATGCATGCTGCTTATCACTTAAGGCATTCAAAATTATGCAAGATAATGCCACAACAACACAAAGCAGGGGATTGAACACTTTGGACGAGATAATCAAAATTAATGTGCGATTTCATGTTTGTGTTTTGTTTATAATTCGTGTGAGCTGCATAAACTTAACAGAAACTTGACAGAATTTATGAAAAGTCAGCACATTCACGCCCATTTCAACGAAGTACTGTGAATGAAAAGTTACATATATTTGTTTACTAAACAAAACATTTTCGGCTACTTTTCCAATAGACCAAGTAGCCAGCTTTGTGTACACCCAAACATAAATCGGGTAAGAATTGGATAAGAGTAGAATATATGATCAGATTGGTCAACTATCATAATAATAATTATGAAGCCTAGAAAGGAAGACTCGCTAACTATCCGAGTGGTCAACAGTCATGTGTTGAGTCCAACAATGGGAATTGAAGGTATAGACTACTCAACGATAACCGCAACCGGCAAGGTCTTCCATGAATGAGCTAAGTTCCTAAGTACGTCCACGTCGGTTTCGTGAAGCTATGAATAGTTTCTAACGAAATTCCTTATAATTTCAAAAAAAACTATGTTTGGGTCTACCACTTTTCATTTGGAACTTTGAATTAATAGAGCAAAATTAATATTTAAACCATTTCATGTTCCTGAAATACGTATTTATATAAAAAAAAAACTATATCCAAGTGTGTGTAGGAAGCAAGGAAAGCATTATAACGGAAGATTTGCAAAGCAAAAACACAAACTTTTGTGGAATGCAGCTGATGGCATGATAAAAATAGCAAATGGCTAGAAACTGAAATGTGTCAAGGTAAAGCGTTGAAGTATAACGGTATATATAAATATTACATGCAATAAAGCAGTGATGGAGGGGCGACAGGCAATGCAAACGGATGTGAGCAAGTAAACAGCAAATACAACAAGAAGAAAAAGTAAAAATGCGAAGGTAACAAAGTCAAGAGTCAACAAGCGAACTCACTGTCATACGTACACACAAACAACATATCGTTAGCTTCATAAGAAAAGGTGCTAAGTCAACTTTTTTTAGAAACTGAGATTTTAATGCAGTAAGATGCTACAACTAAAAATACATCGTCTACCAAACAAAAAGTTACCATAATGTTGGTTTTACATGTTGTAATGTAGTGATATGCAAATGTGCTAAGTCAATAAAAAAAAATATTACAAAAAATCAACGTGCTAAGTCCACATGAAAATGAAAATTATTCATTTCATAAAATTTTTTTATATATTGATATACAGTTATTACTATACCACTTTTATAAGCTGGTCCCTGAGGTATAGAGATGGTGTTCTTAGCCTCAAATATCGAATTTCGCAGGTTCTTTAGAAAAAGTTGTTTCTGGCAGCTTACCGGCATTATTTTGCCTAAATCTATGAGTGTATTTCTGCAATTAAAAGCTTCTCAGAAAAAATGCATCTGCCTTGCCAACAATGGCGGACCCAGGGGGAAGGGAATTTGACCACTTCCCGTTCAGTTTGAAACTTTTTTCCCCACATTCTATCCCGTTTATGTCTACGGCAACCAACTAAAGTAAAGGCGTTTTTTAATAGTCTAACTTAGACATTTTGTCATCTCCTTTCCATTTGACTTTTTAGTTGTACCTAAACATTCCCCAAGTCATCCACAGTCATTTTTTCAAAGAAATTCCCAATATACAACTTTTCTAGAGTTTTATTATAGTATAGATCAACCGCAATATCGAAAATTGAAAGAAAAATGAAAGCTGTGGCCATGCCCTTCGTTGGACACCCATATTCTACGGAAATTTTAAGGTTTTTGGGCAACACATTTTGACCGATAAAATTATCGAAATATATCGTAGTCTAAGGAAAACCTGGGGATCTCCCCTTTCATTTGCTACCCATATTGTAGGGAAATTTTAGGGCAATCACACTTTTCTATGAAACACTAATTTAAAAGAAAATGTGCTAAGTCGACCAAAAAAAAAAATTATGGAAGGAAAATGTGCTAAGTCACAAAGAAGCTCATAACTTTGCACACGCTTTATTCTAAAATATGCCGATGACGGGTACTTTAGCACGCTCACATAAGGAAGGAAACTGCATTTTCAGATTTTAAAAATAGCAACAACAGGAAAAGTTAGGAGGTTTTTTGCCTCTCCTGAAAAGTTAGAAAATATTGACTTAGCACCTTTTCTTATGAAGCTAACGATATATGCATGTATGTATGTATGTATGCAGATATTAATGTAATGTTGCTGGCAATTCTTCTATTTGTTGTTGGTTTATGCTGTTGCAGCCGCAGCTGTGCCATTTATTCTTGCTTGTACCCAGCATTAACTTACTGACTGACTGCGTATCTCAATGACAGACGGATGCTGCCAACAATTGATATACACACCATGTTGTTGTTGTTGTCTCTGTTACTGTTACTGTTACTGTTAACTATTGCATTTGGCTGATTTCTGATGCAAGCACCCAGATACGCCTTCGTTGTTGCAATGTCATTGCTGACTGTTGCTTGTGCCGGTGAGGGCGATAGCGTTGCTACTTTTTGTTGTTGTTCTTGTTGGCGTGGTTAAGCGTGTGCATATTTCCGTTGTCAGCACTTTTGTGTGAGCGTTTTGCTATTTCCATTGCGTTGGTGTGTGTGGTGGCACTGTCTGCTGTTCTTGTTCAACGCCTTGCTACAACAAAAGAATTGCATGAAAGTAGTAAAAATAGAACAACAACAACAACCACACAGTGTTGGGTGGAAAAGTTAAATGTGGAAGCAGGAAAACATAAATCCATCAAAGAGTCGACAGCTTGCCACTAACAGTTGTTCGCATTGTTGGTTGCATTTTATGTGCTGCGCCGCCTGCCCCATAGCAAATTGGCGAAGTGAAACTGAAATTTATATGCTAAACAACGGTAAATGCTAAACATGTGGATCGCTGGAATGCTGTACGCTTTTTCATTCGCATCTCTTGTTTAGCATTGCCTAGTTACATATCTGATGCAGCGCCTTTTGTTGTTGTTGGTGCTTTAACTTTTCAACACTTAATAAACTTAAATGGTATGGCTTTTGTTGCATTGAATGCCACAACGAAGGCACGACATTGCGTTAAACGAATAAACGAGTTAGGTGTGTGTGAGGCGCATAGCAGGTATGACTACCCTGCAGCGAACACAGTAACAAGGGAGACCCATTTCTGGCCTAAAATTACACATGAAATTATTTGAGGCTTTGGGTTCGTTAGTAACTAGATTTTAATTACTTCAAAACCGACAACTTTTTTCAATTTAAAATAGGTGGCAAGTTTTATGTTTAAACAATAAAATGAAAATATGAAACTAGGCAAATGTTGTATTGTATTAAACGGAATTTATCTCAATTCTTTAAAAGTAAATACTACACAAAAAGTCTATTATTTTTTGCTGCCGAAACTATCGCATATTAAAGGATCTAAGGAAAATGTACCAAATACTTGGTAATAGCTCCAAACTACAGCTCACTAGTTCAGAACAAGAGATTTTCCCTACAGGGTATTTTTGTATGTGCAATGGTGTGTGTGTTTTTGTTTTGTTTTGAATACCCAACTAGCGTAGCACGTCTCTTTTAGTCGTGTCACCATTTGGCAAGTGTCAAATCAGACGTTCTGTGCTCTTCATTTATGCCAATTGCGAATATACACATTAGACTGATTTAAAAAAAAAAAATTTTTTTTCCAGCTGTAGAAAATCATCTTTGCATTTTAGTTGTTCTGCGAAGACCCAGCTTACCAAAGTCGGAGCGCTCCGAAAAAAGCATCCAAAAAGAGTCCGTAATTGGAGCCTTTTCGGAGTAAACACCGAAGAACCACTTTTTTATGAAGATTTACGGAGCGTTGAGAGAAGAAATTAATATTGTAGAGCGAATGAACCGCAAGGCTCCATTATATGAGCAATTTTGAGCGTTTTCTGACCCTTTTTGTTGTAGGCGTAAAGAGAATTGTGAGAAAATAAACGTTGGAGAGCAGATGAGCGGCAACGTTCAAATATGTGAACGTTTGGGAGCATTTTCTGAGGTTTTTTTTACTTTACCTAACAGAAGGTAAATATCACATATTTCATGACGCTTATCAGTAGGCGGCTGAACAAACATTTTAACATAGCGATTTTTATATTTTCAGATTTGTGTCAATAAATCTGCATAAAACTTCACAAGGTATCTTCCTTCTTAATTATTTATAAAGATTCATAAAAATGTCGATAGGAACCTCCAAAATGACCCAAAAGGAGTAAAAAATTACCCCAAAAGAGTTTCAGAAAATCATCAATAAAAGGCCCCGAAAAGAGTCCAAAAAGGCTCCAAAAACCCTCCGAATGGACGAATAAAAGGCTCCGGAAGGAGTCCAAAAATGCTCCGAAGTTCATTTAAAAAGAGTCATAAAACGCTCCAAATTCATCGGAATCGGGCTCATTTCGGACTCTTTTTTATGACTTCGTTTGGGGTGCCCGCGTAGAACGATTTTACGCTCCATTTGGGCTCCGAAAGGAGCTCATTTCGGAGGGTAAAGCTCTGAGAAATGTGCGTTTTATGGCTCCGAAAGGAGTCTTTTTTTGCACTTTTGGTTAGCTGGGGAGGTCTAGTCGGACTAAAGTCTGCAGAAAATAAATTTATCTGTAGAGGCGCATCAGAAGGAAGGAGAAGTTTCCATTAACTATTCTAGTCATTAGTGCATATGGCAATCTCAGAGTAAAAACCAAACCATTTTAAATGGTTAATTGAAGTTTAAGTACCCGTTTTTAATACGATACAAGTATAATTTGGCAAACAAAAATGGAAATACTTTACACAATTTGAAGTTTATCGAAACACTCAATTAAATTTAATTTTGAAGAGTATTTCGTGTCGGTATGACCCTTCGACACTTAAATGATTTCAAGGTATATTTAATTACGATAATAAAACAAGCCACTTTATTGCCAAGCATGTGGCTGTAAAATGAGCTAATGGCTGTAAGCTTTGTATTGTTGGAATGTTGTTGTAAGCTTGAATGTGACTTTTGTAGCCCGACAAAGGCATAAACAATAAATCGAAATTACTACAGCAAATTGAATCACTTGCCATTACAACTTAAGTAACAATTTGCAATGAAATAAACTAAAACTCATCAATATGGAGTTCTCAGTGAGGGAGTTTTGGCATTCGAATCTACAGTGAGGGATTCAGGTGTGGGCCGAAATCTTCTCAAAGTATTTGAACATTTCTATGTCATTCAGAAATCCCACGTGTTTAAAGCGAAAATCCTTGCAACTTTGCAAGCTTACAAATCATTGTTGTTCCAGTAGAGTGCTGGTCAATATACTTAAATGAGAGGAGAAAATTTCCTACAGGGTCTAATTTGCATATGGTAATTAAAAAGCTTTCCTCATTTGTCATTTGTCAAAAACAATTGATTTGTCATTACATCTGACCTTTATTGTTATTTTTGCAAATAGAAATACATAACTCAAATTTCAACATCCATTTTATTTAAATATTTGCAGTCGTCAGACATACGTTTAGAATCATTCAGTCGCTCAGACTTTTTGTCTTGATTTCATAAATAAATAATAGTAAAACAACAATCCAAAGATATTAATGCGACGCAATTATGTCGTTCTAAAGAAAATGCCAACATTTCCACTTTAATTTTAGCGTGATTGCGTCTTAATGTCTCACGCCTGTCTGCTTCATAGCAAACTTCTTTGTAATTTCGCGCTGTAGACTAACCCTCCTCGCCGCATTAGCGCTCGTTCGACGGAGGCGCAAGTCAGGTGGGTCGAAATGTGTTATTAGGGGCAATCATTAACAGATTTAGATATTCATATTTTTGCAAAATTTTTCCGGTTTTATTTCTTTTTTTGTTTTGTTTATCTCGCTTTCGTGCTCAATTTCAAATTAGACTTTTTTTCGACTGTTCCTACCATTACCTGCGGCCATATCGCAAATATTGGGCATATTTAGTGTATGAATTCGTCAATTTTTTATTACCAAATCGTTCAAAAAGCATTTAGGGCGTTGCTGACTTGTCGTTGTCATAACTTATTTTGCCATTCTAGTCAATTTATCTTTTCTGCGCTAATTTGTTTTGTCTTCAAGTGGAATTGAAACAAAAAGTCAACTGCAAATTGAACGAGCTCGCTGTCGATGTTGAGGCATTTATGGGGCTAGTTTGTTTGGCAACCGAGAACACTTAGAACAATTATAAAAAAATTAAAATCTGACACATTGTTCGCCTACGTAGTACACTTGCTTGGCTTTGCGCGTTTGTTATTTAAGGTTTGCTAAGCTGCCCACACAATTTTTGGTTTTAGTTATAATTCATATTCTAAGAAGTTGGGTAGTTATGTATATTCAGGCTCTTTAGATTTGTTGTCAATGTGTATGATGCACATTCTCGTTTTCATAATAATGTATCATATTTGCTAATCCAAAAGTAAGTTATTTCGCAGTTATTGAGCCTTTATTGCTATTAGGGTGTGGCAAATTGGAACAAGAAATATTTTTAATATTTCATATGTTACTTTTGAATTCTATTCACCATATACCAACCAGAAAAAGAGACTGGACCACACACCCCTTAGAGACCAGTAACGTAAGCATCAGCTGTTAAATTTTGTATGAAAATGAGCGCACAAACACTCCGGAGACTTCTGTCATCTAACTAAAATCAAAACTAGAATACAGTCGTGAAATAATGGTTAGGTATAGAGGTTTGTGATCTCTCGGTTTAATAAATATTCAATGCTAAATTCTCATTAAATCGGTTGAATTGTTTTAGGTAGTGTGTATCAATTCCCTTATCATATCTCCAGGTTATGCGTATTGTGAAGATCTGGTACATGGTAGCCTTACCAGATCTCAAGTAGCACTTTTTAAGACAAATCAAATTTCCAAGAGGACTTCAGTGTTTCACATAATACACAGTTCTAAACAAACTTCGGTTTAAATGTGAGCGTGACCGTCAGCCGATTTGGACCATTCCTGCCCAATGTGTATCTAAGAGCTAAAGTCTCTTCGTGCTAAATTTGGAAATGGTAAATTGAAAAATATGAGGTAAAATATGTATAGGAATGAGCCAATCCCGACGATTTATAAGTGGGTGGTGCCACGCACATTTTTTCAAAATTCTGACTCATGTTAAGCTAAGCACTTGTGGTCGATCAACATTCTAAACGTTATTAATTTCATTAACTATTATCAATTCATCACTTCGAAGGTGCTTAGAAGTCTTGTAGAACAATTTCCCACAAGTACGCTCTCTTCCAGGGGGTAAATCTCGCTACTAGAAAAGAATTTATGTTTATCCCTTTTTGACAAATTAATTCGAATTTTAGTAATTTGGCTGTGTAGTTAACTAATTTTTGTGGAAAAGTCACTTACATCCCTCTTTTCTTCTGACCGTCTCAATAACGAGTTAGTTCAAGATTAATTTGATTTTGAAATTTATGTAGAGCACGACAGTTCGGCTGCTTGGTGAAACCACGCACAAACATGTTAAACTAGTTCACATACACATTTACTTGTATAAGCGATGGTAGCCAAAACTCGCCAAATTATAGACAGATTAGCAGAAAACCTGAAGATGAGCTCACCGATACAAAAGTCAAGCAAACGAAATTGCCAAAAAATATTCGTATTTATGAAGATATAACTACAAAAAACCTCTTGAGTTCAAGAAAAAATTTAGGTTTTATTATTATTTGTTTTTGTTTTTGTTTTTTTGTATTTTACTCAAACAAGCTACGCTTGCAGCAACAACATATTTTTTTGACTGATTTATGCAGCCAGCAGCAGTTGGTGGCGATTTTGGCGTTGGTAGCCAACAAAAACATACAAATCTGCATATTTTTGTTGTTGAAATCGCCTTACATAGCTGGATGACTGCGTCTGTGTGAATTGAGCAGCCAAAAACAAGATATGACTGTTCAAGCTGGACTGTGGAAGCGGTTAGTAGGTCGGTTGGCTAGTTAGTTAGTCGTGCTGTGGTGCGACTGATTTGTGTTGCGATCTGTTGCTGCAACAGTGACTAAGTAATGGTGGAACATGGTGAGACTAACCAAATTTGGAGTTGTGTCCATAACAGCAACGTGAAAAAGTGAAACTGCTGTGCGCTCTGAAAAGCTATGGAGAAGCAGTGCGTGCCTGGTCTCAATATGATTGCATGCAACATAACAGTTAAAATTTTATTTAATTTAATGCAATTTAAAAAGCTATACACACACACATACATTTATATATTCGCCTGAATTCCTGGATAATTTGTGAGGCGGCTGCCAAATTTATTTTTATGAAAATGGTGCTTGCTGCGCTTGTCGCCTTTCTTACCAAGTTAAAACAACTTTCAGGCTCTACGAAAGGTAAAAATGTAAAACAAATATTTGAAATTGCAAAAGAAATCAGCTATTCGGTGAGCATTTCGCAATCAGCTAAATTGAAAACAAATGACGTCATAAAGCATCCCACTGTGGCACGCCATGCGCTGGTTGGGCTAGGTGAATATTTGTGATTGTTTTTTGTTTTTTGTTTGGAATGCATATGAATGTGCTTACATACTTCCATACACAAAAATATTTCACCAACTTTCTTTCTTCATTCAATATGCAAAAACGCTGTCAATAATTTGTTAGAAATCATAATTTAAACGTCAAAATTCACCGCCTCAAAATCAATAGCCATTTTTCAAAAATTAAATGCTTGACATGTTTATGACTAGTCAGGGAAATAGGCGTTCTATGATCCAGAGATAGTGAGAAGTATGTGCTAACCTCCATATCTGCAGTGTGTAGATGAGCGAAAGCGATGTTTATACCACCTCACCTCAAACAGTGGACGTTATAAGATACTGTCATAATATATGGAACGCGATAAAGAACAGTCCTCTGTTACACAATTGGCAAAACCACCGTTCCTGCTGTATACCAGGTGGCAAAAATCGCTAAAATTGCTAAAACCCATGTGGAAAATAGTGCTGTTCAGGTAAATGACACTAAGTCGATCCCCTAAGGTAAGGATCTCTCACCTGGGTAGTAGACAAACTTTTAAAATCTTTATTTAAATCTTTATACACAACAGCTAAAAATTTTAGCCTAGATTTAAAACTTTTTTGGGATACATATATGACCAAACCAAATTTGGTTTAGAATTAAATCTACGCCACCTTTCTAAGAAATGTGCGTAATAAAAATTATTTAAATTTAAAACCAAAAATTTTTTTTTAAAAATTTTATTTTCGTATCGATGTAATGTAAATGTAATTCCAGCTTAAAATATGTGTTGTGGCTGATATGAGATCACAGTATACCTAAGGCTGTTTTGTTTGATGTATACCGTGGCTTAATGCGTTATGGCGAAGTATTTGGCATATCCACCTTGGGGAAGAATAAGTGCATACATACTTTTTTCCTTGCAATACCTTACCAACCATGGCTAACCGTGGAAAAACTGCGATTTAACAAAATTCTTAGATTTTTACTAACAACAACGTACATTTATGGAATTCGTATGAAAGTCAACTAGTGGCAAAAAGAATGCAGCCCTTAGATTACGAACCTAGACTATATTGGCCTTCCGACATAGCGAACAAGTCGTTTTACCCTTCTATTCGTCGGCAATTGAAAACATTACGCGACTGAAAATCGGTTTCCATTTGGTCCTTCCTTTGCCCGCCCCAGGTGATACCGGTGGTCAATATAATACTAATCAACTCATCACACATCCCACCGTTTGATCCTATAAAAATACATGTCTATGTGTATCCAAATTTTTGAATTCAGTTTGTATTTTCTTCTGTTCACCTTTCTACACCTAACTTTCAAGCATATTTTACAAAAGTCTTTTGTTTGCTTAAAAGCTCAGCAATCAACGTGGCTTTTACTTTTGATGACCAATTAACTTATCAAAGTAAATGACAATGGCTCTGCGAGCAACGAATGAGGCTAGCAAAATATTTCAAAATACAAGCTAAAAATATTTTTTATTTTTTCTCTTCTAACTAATGATGATATCATTTAAGTTGTATTTCCCTTATTGAAAAAACAAAACAGAAAAAGAGTCAAATTATTTGTCGGCTCTCGCGTTTAATTATGGCGTATTGATTTCGTAAACTGCAATGCGCTTATTAATGATTTTAAACAATTTTGATTAGCTGCAGGTGTTACATTCGCAAATGTTTTTCTTGTTGTTTGTGTTTTTTTTTCTTCAACGTGTTGTTCATAATCATTCATTCAAATTTGCTAAGTGGTAAAATGTGGCTTACCCCGCTTAACGGTAAAATAACTGTAATCAACGCAATACAGCTTAAATCCAATGGCTACAATTCGCGTTTGATTAGTTTTAACAAATCGTTAAATGTATTCAGCTATTGAAAACCAATAATTTATTATAAAATGATACCCATTCATAACGGCATTGGTTGTTTTCAATTGTTGAAAGAGAATTCCATTTGAAATAAATAGTATTGATCCTGCTGAAAACTTTAACATGAATGGGTCAAATACGAGTATATCGATGGTAACATTGAAACGTCGAATGTTCAACTATTTGAGTGGATAGCGCCGAGTCTCGAATGATTGCGGAATTAGTCACAAAAGGAGCATGCGACTAGCGCTCTCTTTATATATATATATATATATATATATGGCGCGATATACAACAGTTATATCATTAACCTCCTAGGAGATTTTTGCGCCGAGCTTCTCTTCCAATTTGTGGTGTGCCGCTTTGAAATTTTTTCCTACAAATTGGCGGGACCTACGGTTTTTCGCCGACTCCGAACGGCATCTACAAAGCAGATGAATTTTTGCTGAGAAGCCTTTCATGGCAGAAATACACTCGGAGAGTTTGCCAAACCACTGCCGAGGGGCGACCCCGTTTTGAAAAAACTTTTTCAAACCACTTTTTGATGTAACCTGTACCAGGGCTCGAACCCGGACCTTTGGTGTGGTAGGCCGACAACACTACCTCCACACCACGGTGGCCGCCACTCTCTTTTTATGGGTTCAACAAATTCCTTTTGTTTGAGCATGTCCTAAGTGGAGTCTGCTTATATCCAGAGAGCATCGGGCCCTTCTACAACTATTGACATGCAACTATTGACACAAAGATTCTGTTCCTAATATAAACATAGTTCAAAGGCATACTCTGGCGATCTCAGCATCCCAATCAGGTTCATTATTCAACAGACTTAGTATCTAGTGTAAAAGGAATTGGGAATCTGAAAAAATTCACTTACGAACATTCTCTATATTTGTAATGCAAGTCTCATGTACCACGCAACGCCTCTCATTTTCCTGGTGCTAATACAAATTGTCTTCTGATATCGTAAGCAGTTCTGCTTAACCTCAATAATAAAAAACTAGCAAAGAATTAAAAAAAAACTTGACTTGACCAAAAAGTTAGAACACAATTGAAATTGAAAGTGAACGAAACTGTGCAGCAAGTTTTTTTGTTGTTAGCCGCGCCCAACAAAATCATTCGCCATGGCCCCAAGAGGAATATGAAAAAGGAGCAAACATCAAGTGGTAGACGAATGGGAGGTAATGTGTAGTGGGGCGGCTGGACTGGTGCGCCAATAAGCGGCAAGTTAGATTGCAACCAAAACCGATCATTAAAATTGCTGACATACGCCGACAACCGAGACACAATTAGAGACTAACAGACGGACAATAGCAGACTGCGGCCAACTACAAGTACATACCTTTTTATATCACTAAATACCTGCTTCTTAGAATACAAACTGGCAAAAAGAAAAAAGAACAGAATAAACATGAGCGGCAAGCTAAAAGTGAACTGCAAAGTGCCTTTACAAAAATTGTCACGATTTTCAGTGGGATAACAAAATTCGAAAAAAATATATAATATATTCGCATGTACATATGTATATATACATACCTATGTGCATGTACATACATATATATATAACCATTTTGCGGTTATATATGTACATCTAAGAGGGTATGTACTCGCATTAATTAATATATTTGATATGGAATTTCAGAACCTTAAAAATTAAAAATTATTTTATTTTAACTAATTAGTACCGCAATTAAGTCACTTAATTAGTAACTGTGTACAATATTAATAGAATTACTTCTAAATTTCTTTTTCTGTTCAAACATTAAAAAGTGCCTTTTCAGGTTAGAGCGCTAAATAAATCACTCTGAAGTGAAATTTGCTGGTATATTCCCGCACAATATTTTAGGAGATCTTCGGTATAGGAAATATACTTCTAAACATGAGATATGTGTGCTATTTTAATTTTCTTTGTTAATCGTGTTACTTAAAATCAGACCTGTCAAGTGTGGATTAAAATTAAAAATTAACCGATTAGGATTAAATATTGTGTTCGATTAATGAGGAATTATTTCGTTTTCTAGTTTAATCCTAGGACTAATCAAATTAATCAAAATTTTTAATCAATTTTACTAAATTTTTGATGAAATGCTATTAACGAGGATTAATAACAAATTTTAAATATTTCAACATTAATTCAAATTCAAACTTGTTAAAATATTTTAGGTTAAATTTATCCAAAAAAAATTATATATTCCCAGCAAACCATAGGAGTCATACATGAGTCAGAAATTAGTCCTAGGAGGTAGAAGGAGTTTATGCTCTTTATAAGCACGTTTATGAGTTCGAAGTGAGGGTATTTCCCCTACTTGCGATGGCCGTCCGATATGAGCCTGATACTATATATCATATGAGCTTGAATAAGAGTCATATAGAACACCTATTTTTCTCATAAATGGCAATTTTTAATCCTCGTTAATCGAATTAATCAATGCTTTAATTAAATTCAAATTTTGATTAATTTGATCAATCCTAAGATTAAATTTGAAAACGAAATAAAACTTCATTAATCAAACTTATCGTAATGATTACCGATATGGTTGATTATTTTCCTGAGGACCCACATAATGATTGACAGCCATTTCTTTAAACTTGTAATGATTACTTTCAAATTAATTAAAAATAATCATCAAAGTCATGATTTTTCACAAAGTTTATTTTTAAGTATTATTTTTTCAACTTTTTTTTTGCTTTTCTTTTCTTGAAAACAATTAAAATAATAATTACTAATTAAAAAATCTGCCTATTCAGCTGAGTGTTCAAAAGCCAAGAAATGGAGTACTTCGAGTTGGATTAGGTGATCCAATCACGGGACATCGACATGTAAATTGAACCAATTTTTTCTCCCTCCTCTTTCCTAGACAAAGGACTGACAAGAATTATGAAATGCACTCTATCACATGCGACAGATGGTTGAGATATAAACCATTTTCTTCATTTCACTAAAATTCAATTAGATTAGGTAGCTTTAAGACAGCCTTGTCCTAGCATTCTCCTTCACTTCATAGTCATTGTTCACATGCTCATTTATTATCACTTATTATGTCTCTGGAGTACCTCTCTTGAATTAACGCGTTGCGTATTTTTGCATTGAGGTTACCCTCATTGCCGCATTCATTAACACGTTGTTGTATTGATATTGTTTATACACAAACTCGGCAAACAAATCAACTCTCAACTACTTAACTGCATACCTAACAAGACTCAGGCAGCCAATGAACCGCTTTGGCCATTCAAAGAGTCAACAGAGCGTATTTGTTTGTGTAAAAGTAGTTAACCAGTCAAGTGGCTAATAAACCGGCCTTTGGCTCAGGTCTCTAATAAAACTGCTGTTGCGTCTCTCATTTATGGCACAGGTTGACGTGCTATCTCGACGTCCACTAAAATGCATGTCACATGTGCGCCTGTCAAAGTTGATGACATCTCTGTATGTCGCATGGCAAAAGAAACCAAGAAAAAGAAACGAACGACCACAATTGCTTTGACCGCGACGCAATAGAACGAAGAGACAGACAGACACGCGACACGCAATTATTATTGGAGGCCTGATGTCTACCAGTTGCGGCATGTGACCGACGACTAGTTGGCTCAACGACATACGGCAGCAGGAGCAGCAACTGTGTACCGCGCGTTAATCAGCTGCAACCTCATGACATATCAGCCAAAACGTTTTAGCTATTAAGAATGCAAAGGCAAAGACGACGAGTCCCACAGCAAAACCAAATGGCCACAACAAGCTTTAGCTCGGGTAAATCAATTTTCAGGCAATAAAAAGTGTGCGTAATTGTGGCAGAGCTTGAAAAACGAGAGTTGTGCTGGTAAGCGCATTCAAGCGTAAAGTTGTCCTACGTCTATTGGGTGTGTTTGTGTGTGTGTGTTTGTGCTTGTGAATATTTGTTTTCTGCATGGCAATGAAGTGGAAAAGTCACAGCAGCTTAATGGATAAATCGATTAAGATCTGCAATGACAGATTGTGGGAGCCTGCAGAGCGCAGAAACAAATCTCGCAGGTTGACAGAAACTGGAAAATGAAATTTGAATTGGTACATCTGCAAGTGCGCTTAACTCCAACCGACGGCAGTTATTTTGCTCGTAACTAATGTATTGGTCAGGTAGGCTTAGAATTTCAGTGACCACTAAAATCCGTCAAACCCTAAAGCTCGATGGCTATTAGTTTTTGCTGACCTGTCTTGTCTTAATTGTGTTCTTTTATCCTGGCCCAAGACCACGATTCTACTTTATAAGGTAGCACACTTCCACCATACTACAGGCGACTCTGCTTTGTTCAATTCAAGTCAGCGAAGAAAGATCAGGATTATATTCTTTCGGTGGGTAAAGCCCATGGACTAAAAAACTTCCGCAAATTCTGGAACTGTTCGTTTCTGGAAAGTTCAGAACTGGAGTATTTGAGATAGATATGTTGGAAACGAAAACATGAGGCGACACCTCAAACAGTTATGTTTGGTTGTCTATGAAGAACCCACACCAATAGCCACATCCATTTCTATTTATTAGAATTTACTAGAATTACTTTACTTCAAACTCGAACACTTTTTCGATAAACGCTTTTGAACTGTCGGCCTTAAGAACCATCAAATAACTCCTAAGTGGCATTTCTCCACTTCATCCATCTTCACTGCTCCATGAAATAACTTTGCAGACAGCGCAGTAAGTCAAAGTCGACTTTAATTATCCATAGCACATTAAGGAGGATCTCTCAGTTTCTCCTCACCCCAGAAAACTCTGTAAATTTAATGCGCGGTGGAATTTTTGTTACGCAAATATGCGAGCAAACCACTGCGCCTATAAGCCGCAAGCTAAGCCGACTTTATAACAAGAAATAAATCTAAATATTTAAACTCATTGCAAATTATTTACTGCCACCGCTTTTCTGCCGCGCCTGCGCCACATGTCACCACATTCATGCACACCACAAAGCTCAACGCTACGCAGGGGGGAGACTAAGAAGACCGCCAAGTGCTCAAAGTCACCGCTTGACAAAAAGACCGCCGCTCCAACCTTGACTTAAGGTCATGTGGTGGTATGCGCTCGCCGACTGACTGCTATGCGTAATCATTGGACGCATTTAATGCGTAAGCAAAACTAAGCAGAAATACTTCAACAAGTAGCGCGCACCAGGCTTAGCGATTTGAATAAGAATGGAAAAAGAAAAAAATGCTGAAGTGAGCCTTAAGTAGCAGCGAAAGAGCAGGATGAATATCAGACAGTGTGGAATGAGCGCGTCTGTCGCCAGCGATAATCCCAATCACAGCGGGTGCGCTTTGCCTCAACTGGAAGGCAGTCACACTACGCAGTCTGTCAGTGGGGTAGCTGGCGATAAAAGTGTTGATGGTTGTACCTAAGTGAAGGCGTAGCCTATTATCAGCAGCACCGACTGCACAAAAGCCACCACCGTGCAAACACCCGAATGGGCCAATAGTCAGCGGGAGAACATAATGCCGCTGATCGGTGAGAGTTGGCGGCACTCTTTTAAATAAACAATGGCTTCGACTATTTTGCATACAACAATCGGCACATTGCTACTGCGCCATGGAGATCTAAGCGATTCCCAACATTGTTGCTGCAAGTTGTTTACTTTATTTTACAAATGTCCTTGAGTTATCTGCGACATATGTACAGACATAGATCAGTGATGGCCACACACAACTATCTATGAAATGTGCTCGTGGTAAAAGCTTTTAAGTAACGAAAGCATCGATATATATATTATGCAAGTACTTATTAGAGATCGACATCGTCTTTTGTCACCAATTCGGGATATTGAAAATATTTTTAAAATTATTTTAATGAGCTCTAGGCCAAATTTTAATAAAACTCGGTGTTTTTTTTTTTTGTTCTTTTCCCCAATCAACCCATTGTGAATGTACGAAGCATCATTTCACTCTTTGCCTACTATATATCAAGTTCAGGAAAATTAAGATATTGCAAAAGCAACAAATAAAATGTTTGGCTAAAATAAGATTTGTTTTATCCCTAGTTTTATCGATTGTTTGAGCTTTGAAACAAAATAAATATATTTACAAGCATTTTCTAAATAGCAGATTTTGAAATTATTCCTGAAAATCTATTTTCCATTACCATTAGCTATTTGAAAATACGGTTTTTAATTGCGAAGAATGCACAGGTCTAACCTATCTCGTCCACGGGTTTGATTAGAAGACATATTTCTTCAAAACAACCCATCGTGCGCCCCTTCTCAAAATATCACCATACGCAAAAGGTATCAATAATTTATTATCAAAAATTGGGAACTGCTTACTGTAGAAGTTTTATTTTTTATTTTTGTAACAAACATGCGCTCTCAAAAGTATAAATAAATGTGACACACACACACCCATACATAAGAACAAAAAGAAATTATTTCATTTGCTCAAGCCAAACGCAAACAAATCGAGTGTCAATAAATGACGTAATCACTTAAAAATTACCAAAGACTCAGCGACGATGACATAGAAATTTAACACGAAAGACTTAAGGCACAAACTTGTTGTTAGCCAATGTGAACTTGCGCACGAACAAAATGTAACTTGAAAACAAAGTTATACTGAATGCTGCAGTTGGTTGAATTTTAAGCTGATTAAAGTGGCTTAAGTTTGTCGGACGAGAAAATTATGCACACTACAGCTGCTTGTGTTGGATGTGATGTTGTTGTGAATGTCGCGAAAGGTGACAAAGTAGCTAAGCGTTTGGTAGAGACACGCTTCGTGCTACCGCAATGTAATTAGGCGGCTTTCACGCCACAAAAAGCAACAACAACACAATATGAGATAGCGACAAATCTTAGGCCAATTAGGCGATAAAATGCGATATTAACTTGCAAAACATGTTGAGACATGTGTTAATGATCAAAGCAAGTTTGTATGCAAAAGCGAAAAACAAAAAACAAAAAAATATAGAAAAACCTTGTGTGTTGAGGATGGCGGTAACGCCGTTAAGAACAAATGCATGCCATTCATATCAGACACTTAACGGTAAATCAACAAACATAATTTATATACGTGTCTGCATTACCTGTTGTTAGACGCTGTGGTTGCTGTTGTTATTACTCTATGCCGATGCTGCTCATCTGCGCTGGTATGCATATGCGTAGGAAGCTCGCACACAAAGACCGACGCAGCCAACCAGAGAATGCGCAACGAATTCATTCGCCGCACACAAAAGAAGAAGAATTAGCAGAGGTGTTAAAATGGGGATTGAAATTGTAGATGTAGCTGCTGGTGAGACTCGAGATTGGCGCTGCCGAAACGACCACCTTCACACGTTGTATGATTTATTAATGCTTTTTGGTAGCGTTTAAAAACAATTTTTTTATTTAATTTTTTTTTATTATTGTTGTAGTGGCCACTTAACATTTACGAACTTGTAGTTAGACAAAATATTTTTATTTTCTCTCTATGCGAAAAAGTAAAAGTTGTTGCTCTCTGTAGCGCATCTGCATTAATCCACTTGAGTCGGCGAAAAAAGCGAAAAACGTTCAAGGTCAAGATTTATACACTAATACTATTACATTCATTTTTCATAAAAGCGCCCTCAATACACACAATTCAACATTCGGTTTAACACAAATTTTGGCTTTAATTTTTAAATAAAAAAATTGTTAAAAAATATGTTTGAAAATTTTAGTGAGATACATATATCATTCAAAACTGGTTTAGCACCCAGAAAGAGTAATCTTAATCACTTTAGGTCATGTAAGCCTAACCAGTCTGTGAAGATCTTATACGGACTGAATATGTTTATAGTGTTACCAGAAGTTTCATCAACTTGATTTCAGCTCCCTCCCACCTCAACAAAAGAACAAAAAAACTGCTGACCAGAACAAGGCAGCAATGTTTGGAATTATTTGAATCTTCTTCAATAAAGTTTTGAAAGAAGTAGGATGGACAGGAATGTTCACTCACATTTTAAACCATTTCCAGTTGTAAGAAATATTATTCTCAAGACTCGAGGAAGTAAGCAAATGTCCTATAGGATTTATTGATCAACAATCCTTGGTGAATATATTAGATCAGCTTGAGATGGTTGGCGTGAAAGAACAAACGATATTTCTACCTGAAAGAATAATAGGTACTATTTCAGGGGACAGTGGTTCATAATAGGTATGAAGCTGTTAAGAGGCAGTTTAACCATAAGATGTACCGTTTTAAGTAAGCAAACAATTTTTATAATTACAAACAGGCCAACAGGGCAATTTGGCCTAGAATAATTCGGCACACAGAAAATTATCTTGAAGATGCACTTCTTCCTTATCCATTATAAATACAACAAAATAAACTTTTTTACACTTAAATTTTTGCTTTGAAATTATTAAAAGTTCTAATTTTTTATTCGGCTCTTTATCAAATTTTTTCACTTACACACCAGCGCGCTTTGTTCAAACCGCGTTCGCACTCAATACGATATTCTAATTGTGAACTAAATTCAAATTCGAAATTAAACTAACTCTCGTACGGAAGCCACCCAAAAAAGCCGTCAGCTCAAAAGAACCTGACTTAAGCAACTAAAAGCATTTGAGTTGTTAGCGCTACGGCGATATTATTTGTTGTGCTGTGGCCTTTAAACACAGTCCAACAACAAGTCAACACAATAAATATTAAACGTGTACACAAGCACAACAATAACAACACAAAAATATAAAAATACGATCGTAAAAGCAACCAACCACAGATATTTAGCCTCAGTTGGAGACGTATTAGGAGCTCTCTGTGTCAAACCGCAGAGCATGGTCCAAGTATGAAATTCATATTTATACTTAAAAAACTTATACTCTCATTTAAATAGACACACATACGCACGCACAAAATAGCAGAGACACAAATTCATATAAAAATATTCATAAAACAGGTACGAAACCCGACAAGACAGAGCACAACACTTGCTTTGCATACCCGGCACTGCTCAGAGGCTGCGATCGCCGGATATATATATATATGTATGTATAGAGGAGCAAGTCTACGCCAACAACAACAACAGCCGCAATAGCGAAAACTTAACACCCAAATGAATTGTGCCGAAAGCAAAATAATAAAAAACAGATAGACAGACACCAACAACATTGTAAGTATGATCTTAAGAGGTGGGGTGGTATGGAGGAATGTTTGTAACTAAGATATTTCTCATTTGCAGTAGTCATCACAACAAAAGTAGTCAAATTAAATGCTGGCGACGACGACATGCTAGCGGCAGCAGGGCATAGTAAAGGTATGAAGAGAGTTGCGTGTAGAGAGGGAGGAGTACCTGAGAACTTGTGGTGGGTAAGGTACTAGAACCAGATGAAAACAAAAAAATGCAAAGGCCGTGCGCCTAACAATACAAAACACACCACAAGTGAGGAGGTCGGCATCAGAAGCAAAGTGTGGAGTCAACAAAAATATAAAGCTAATGAAAAGCACAAAACAACTAACAGAAAACAAATTTATAAATACAAATAGTTATCAGGTTCACCTACATTTCTATATATTAAGATCTCGTACGAGAATAATGAAGGCATCTCAGGCGAAAATACAGAGAAACATGTGTAGATCGCTAGCAAAGCATGATGCAAAATAGAGAAAAAAATTGGTAATAATTTGGGATGTGCGATATTCAATTAAACGAATTTTTAGTTAGCAATTACTGTGATTAGTCAGAACTATTTCTCAGATTTTCCCATTGGTTAAGTTAATACTACAACTAATAATACATAGGAAAATCTAATTAAACTGATTCTAAAACCACCAGTAAAATTAAAAAAGGCATATAAATGAATGAGAAATTAAAAGAGCTACTAAGCGCTTTGGAATGCGAAATAAGTAGAGCGAATGTGAAAATCCATAATTAAAAAATGCTCGTTAAGTTGAAAGAAATCAATAAATAGAATAAATAAAAATACAAATAGAATGGCAAATAAGGAAAAAAAACGATTAGAATTGTTTTGCAATAGGAAGTTTAAATCGTGTTGGGGGTCAGTTAAATGAATAGCAGAAGTAAATATTGACTGAGTAGTTTGATGTATTTTTATATGAATTAGGGTTATACTTAAGTGAATTTAGTATAAAATTGTAAGGCCAAAAGGTACGTGAAAAGTAAAATCTATGCAGGATAATGCGGAATATCATATGATATAACTCGTTCAAAAAAGGTCCTACTTCAGATGAAATATATATATAGTTAACTTAGGAAAGACAAATTAAAGTCATTAACCACTACGCAAGGTAGTTGCTTCAAATATTCTCAAAAGCGAAACAAATCTGGACAAAAATGCTTTTTCTTTCCTACAGGCCTTTAGTTTAGAAAATGTGCTGATAAATCGGGAGATAGGTTGACATGTTTTATTAATTTACATTGACTTGGAGCCTTATTTATTTATTTATTTATTCAAAAGCTACATTATAAGCTAAAAGTTTAATATAGTTATAAAACCATACGAAGGCCTTTGGCTGATCAACAGATTAATTCTTAGGATTTGTCCATTTTGACCTAATAAGTATATGAATATTCCTGATTCCCTTATAGGGGATAAAGTTTAAACAGCGACTTTGTTAGTGCACTTTTGAAACAATATTTAATTTTAGCTTTCAAATGCAATTAATCCAAAACTTGTATTTATTCTCCCATAAATAGTACTTATAAAGCTTACTTTATTAAGCTTAAGTGAATATGGATACTGAAATATTGCATTTTATTGTTTTCCTGAAAAAACTACCAAATAAGTATAAAGCTCTGTTCACACACTCAGTAAATAAAAATGAGTAAGTAAATTCACTCAGACAAGTATTGTCATCAAAAATGACGACGTTTCCATATGAGAAATGCTCTCGGCCAATGTCATACAATGTTGATGATGATCTCATTCCCAGCATCGCAGTAAACTGGATCTGCATTAATATGACATCTTGAAATAGTCATAAACACCCACAATAATAACAAAAACACGGGAGTAATTAATTTAACTTGTTTTGTTAACATCACATTGAAGTTTTGTGGTCGACATTTGTTGCGAAGTTGTTGGTACTATTTTTGGCGAGAGGAAGGTGAGTAACACAACCGATTTCACAAGTTTGATTTATAGCCAAGAGAACTCAAAAGGGGAAATATTACTTTTCATTCTAGCCAGTGACATAAATGGAAAAAAGTTTATATAAACGCAATTAATAAAATTAGCATATGAATAGTAAAATATTATATTTTATTGGCTTTTAGAGCAGATGCTGCCGAATTGGGTGACTTTGGCAAAATCTGGAAACGGACTTTTTGTAGAATGAAGTAAATAGCGAATACATATAGGCATCTTAATGAGTTTGAGGCTTCACGGATGGAGTGTGGTCAATGGGATTGGTTCGATTCTTAAAAGTAGGTGGGAGGTAAAGTTTTTATGGGCCAATAATATTTAGACCGTATGATATCTGGTGATTAATGGCTACATCTTTGTTATAGCTCAATACGTATGTAACTTTGTGCTTGCTTCGAAAAAAAAAGTACCCAATGTATCACCGCTGATCACAACTGTACCTTATAAATAAGAGAAACTCATGCAGTGATCATAGTAAAAAATTTAACCTCAACAAGTACCGAGCACGCCCTTTATTCCGCTATTACATGTACTTTCTTTTGGCACCTGGGTGTATTATTTTTGTTGTGGTCAGCGGTGGAATTAAGCGATTATTGCAAATCCACACCGATATTTAGTTCTGATATTTCTGTATTCCAAAATAAAACTATCGTCCTGAGCAAATTGGGATAACATATAGATCAGTCCTGATATGCAATGTTTATTCCACTCGAAATAGAACTTTCTTACTGGTTCATGCTGATATTTCTTTGGAAGTCTAAATCCCCCTAGCCCCCCTTAAGGTAAATAAGTTTTTTTTTATAATAATAGAAAATTTGTAGGAAAATGTAGTTTTAAAACCACTTTTCTTTATCAATATGGAGACTAGCGTTAATTGAGTTTACGACGGACTATCTCACACAAATTTAATTTTGAAAATAAAGATTGGCATACAATTGACACACCAACCATGTCTTCGTCTTGATATTAAAACCGTAACTCTAAAATAAAAATAATTAAACAATCAAAACAGTGAATTTAACTTGTTGACCTTCACAAGGCATAACTCGCAAAACCGCAAACGAGTAACTACTCAATGTAAAATCCTTAATATTTTCCCCCGCAGGTGTTTCTTACATTTACATACAAACATACATAAACATGTATGTATGTATATAAATATGTATAACTTTTATTAGCGTAAACAGGAATGAATGGTTTATTATGTGGACCGAATACATAATACAATAATAATAACAGAGGAAAAATAATGAAGAAAAATAATAACAAAAAACCAGATTATTTCTTAGATAAGTTACATTCATGAGTTTGCCGTTAAGAAATTGTACAAAAACACCTGCGCTAAATGCAGATCTCAAAAGCCAATTTGCATTGAAATGGCACATAAACATTTGCATAAAATACGACCGTAGCGACGGAAGAAAATTTTAAATTATGCAAGGTATTTGGTGTGCCGCATGGTCTGCTAAGTTGGAAAATCCAGGAAAACTGAATCGAACTTATCAGTGCCAAATATCGAAGCTAGCAAATCTTAGAACTTGCATGGGGTGGCAATGTTTTGTTTACAATATGATAACAAATATTAAAGAGAAGGTCGGAAATTTATATCCTTAAATGTAAGAATAGTAAGAAATAGATAATTTTAAATAATATAAAATAACACTTTTAGATCGACGCAAATTCTGCTTCCGCGAGAGTAGGTTACTAAGCAATTGGGTGAGCCAAAAATTTTTATTTTTATAAATTTTATTTGTATCCTAGATTTTTTTGAATCGAAATGGGTAACATCAGAAAACACATATGTAGAACGCTATATCTTTCTGATAACTCGAAATCGTTTTTTAGAAAATCGATTTCCAAATTATTTTTTTAAACCCTTTAACAGAACACTTGTGGCATTGGGTCTAACAGCTATTCCGACGGAACTGCCAATGGGGAATTCAGTGCGATTTTGACTATAAACTCACAAATTACAAAAACCAAATACATGGACAATATTTGGAGAGTATGTATGTTTGTTTTGTTCGTTATATTGAATCTTCGATTTATTGAACTTTTATTATATTTTCTTCTTTAATTTTTTTGACTTATGGCTTAATTTAATTTTAATTTTTTTTTTTTTAATTCGATTCAACTTAAATGTTAGGTAGTACTGAGCATTAAATGCAAATTTTGTTGCAATTATTTATTTCACCTGTATAATTTAAAGTCCAATTTTAAGGAAAGACTTATTCTACTTTTTAGTTTCAAGACTAAATAAAAAGAAAAATTCGGGCACTGCTCCAACAACAATTCCCTAATTTTCCTTTTTATTATTATTCAAATTCATCACTTAATTTCATTTTACTTAATCAAATGTTAAACTATATACTGATTATTTACGGGGCCTCTAATCACAATTCACATTCGACTCTTTTAGATATTTTCTAAACTTGAATTGTAGTCTTTACCAAACGCTTTTTTTACTATTAATGTTAAGTGTTGTTTTGACTGCAACAAAATATTTAAGAGTATGTAATATTTGCATATGAATAATTCGAATCTGAATTAGTAGAAACTGAAAATCGTTCATTTGTACGAATACTTTCTTTGAAAATCGATTTTTCAAAATTCGATGATCTCTTAACAAAAAAAAAAATCGATTATAAAGCAGTCGTTTTTCCAATATCTGCTCACATTTATACGAAGTAATTTTATACTTGGCACCTCTTTGTGCATTCGATATATCTTCTGCAGCATCCGGATAAAAAGTTGTCCAACATAGAGGTGTCTTGTCCCAAGGTTTCCATACATCTAGTACGAGTTGTGATCGTTTAGGTGAATATTATTTCGGATCTCATCGTAGTGCTTTCGTATATATGTCCTTATTTTACAAGAAAGCTGCTCAGCTTAAGGCCCTCTATGCTACGGTGACGCTGTGTTCAACAATTCAACAAAAATTGTCTTGTACTCACAGGCACCTCTACATAGATGGTGTTCATAAGGATGCAACCGTAGCAGTCCTAACTGTGAGTATGGGTTAAGGCTACCATATTGACGAATAATAATATTCTATTTATAACTCTAAACAATTCTTTGTTTCGAGAGTCTTTGAGGTTCCTCCTTAGCCATGAGCCCGCCTTTGGCGTTACAGTAATTTTAAGTTAAAATAGGCCAACTTTTAAAAAATATAAAATTGAATTTCAAAGTACCAGAATTTACTAACAACGCAACAACTGTAAATTTATGCAATTAAATAAAGGTAAACTGAAAATTTAAAAAATTAAGTGCAACGCAAATAAAACCAATAAACACACTTCAAGCAGCACAAACTTTGTTGCATAAGAACCTTTAAAAAACTTTCAACTTATATAACGCTTATTAATTTCATCAAAGGGCTTATTTTAGAATAACTTTAAGAAAAAAACAGATTAATGTATTTGAATTACAGCATCATCCTGTTCTTCTTATTTTCTTTTTGTTTGGGGAAATATTTCGTTTAAATTCGAATTTTCGGTTAAGACATTTTTAAAAAAAAAATTCCCAACTCATCCCCGCCTGCACACCGGGTGACAATTCTCATACTCGCTAGAACCACCCACGCTTTACGCAAAGGTAATATATATTGCTGAGATGTGCATTAAATATGTCAAAATGGGCTTTAGTCCGAAAAGTATAATAGAGCATCATACATGGAAAGAATGCGTTGTTTTACTTAAAAAGGTAATGAAATATGATCTATGAGAAAGATCGAGTTTCATCTATCAAAATAGGCATTAGGCATTTTTTCTATCTTATAATTACTCACATAATTTTGTGCTGGGTTTTTATATAAGTAAGTATTCATTTGAAAGAGCGAGCTTTTTCAATTTGCAAAAATTTACAGTTGTTATAACATGTTGTAATTTTTGCTGTTATATTAATTTTGCAAGTGTGTCGAGCGCCAATGATTTGCATAATAATCGCAATAACAATAATGCACTATGGCAGACACTTACATTACGAGGCGAGTAAATATGTACATAACTGGTTCAACACTTACTACTCGTAGAGTCATGTATTGCTGAAGGTATTCAGTTTATGTGAAAGTTTTTATTAGTATTTATTTAATTGTATTATTTATTCAATCAATGAAAAGGAACTCTTCTGTGTTTTTAGTCAACCGACTTAATGACCAGCCACATTTGATTCCAATGTTAACACAATTTTTTTTAAAAACGAGCAGCACTGACAATAGCAAAAGCTCATCGGATCAAGCATTTTTGTTCTCATCATATTTCCGATGTATGTACTGCTCTGCCTCTGTTCATTTACCAAATGGGTATGCAAATTCTCTTATTCACACCGTTTTCTTAAGAAGTAGCTGACTATGGACCAAACTGTAGGAAATTTATACCAATGAGAAACTACCTCTCCTATCTTTCCAGCGAAAATCAATTAGATAGAGCATTTACTTATTTATGCTGCCTTGAAAGACCTATATTTGAAGCTTGAGGTCAGAAACAGAGCTTAACTTATAATCTAAACACAAAAAAGGTTAGGATACCTGACAATAAAGCTTGCTTCAGAAAACGTCCACAAATAGGTTTATCTTCGAGAAAAGCCTTGCAACTGCTTCCAAACTATTATAGTCTTTAACTTTATGGGAGTGGAAAAAACGTAATCCATCAGATTTTTATTTAAATTTAGTATGCTTCTAGTTTTTGACAGGTACTTGCAGAATTGAAGTTATCAGCGCAGCAATATGTAATAAGAGCTTATATCTTCCATATCCCATGTGGGCGTTCAGCTCAATGTTGCTCCTTGTCGTTAATTATTTTAGTCTGAGTTTGATTATTTGTTTGTATTTTAATTTTTTTCTATTGGAACTGCTAGCGCTTGTAGCTTAGACTTTGGCATTTTTAATGAAACTAGTTTAAAATCTCGTTGTTGCTGTTGTTGTTATCGTAATGATTATTCCCAGCACAGCCAGTTGGACGTCTGCTCAACTAAAACCAAACGCTGTGGGAAGCGTTTGTTATCTCTGATGGTAATGAGAAGAAAGGCTTAGGGGATTTCATCAACTAACTATTATGAAAATGTCTTAAAAATATCCACAGCTACTAAGCCAAAAACAAAATAACGAAGGCTAAATCAAGTTTAATAAAGTTGTTGCAGCCATGTTATGATATTGTCAGTTTTGCGGCAACTCTGAACGAGATAGCCGTGGGCATGTTACAAACAATCAAACATGCAGCAAATTTTAAAAAGTGAACTGAAAAAGGTTCCACTACGTGCACGAGCCAACTTTAATAAATAGAAATCGGAAATCATTTGCTGATCAAGTTTTACCCGAGGGTTTTAATAAATTTATGAACTGAGACATCTGGCACAGAAGAAACGGCATTTCGTCAAATTAAGATAAGTAATTGGTTGCGTAAGAATGTGCTCCAGTTACTTCCTTCATGAGCAGGTAGTTAGTATATACGAATCAGTCGTTGATGTAGTAGTAGTAGTGGCTGACTAAATATCGATATGCGATAGCTTAAAGTATATTTTACCCATTACGTTTGTCAAAGCTATGGAATATAGAAAATTCAAAGTTAGAGAAAATACCTCAGACTCACTGTTACGGGCGTATTGCTTGAGCGTTGTTTGTTTAAAATTGGCAGTCGTTGTTGTTTCAACTTCAAAAATACATCTCTACCAAGTCAGAGGGGCTCTATAGTACATGGGCGATATCACCGTTTCGCACATCAAACCAATTTTTGGACAATTTAACAAACTATTTCTTAAGAAGCTTGCGATCCATAGCTCGCGCTGTGTTAAATAAAAAATGGTTTCGAGTTTTCATATTCACAAAGAGAAGCGGACTAGCGCTTTGAGGCAATCCGCCAACCATCAACTGAATGAAGCCTGAATGTCCATAAATGGATTGAAGTACCTCGTGTGTGGAATTACTTCAGCGGAAAAATTATGTGTTGGGCTTAAACTGAATGCAAAATAAAATAGAAATTAGCTAATGATTTAGTTTCATATACTTAATATAGATCTTATATAAAATAGGTCAAACCTTTGTTTGCACAACCTTTGCTACAAAAAGTTAAAATTGCATCATCGAATTTAATTTCTTTTAAATTTCAACCAAATAAATTTGATCTCGGCAAAGATAATTTTTTTAATTTGAATTTCTGCCATTAAAAAATATTTTCTAATGGAGAGGAGAGTTGTTCAATCAATATATCTTATGAGTGCTGTGGCTTTGAAGAGTCTAGCGCCAATGCGAAATGTCAATTGTTCTTATTGTTCATTCAAATAAGTTAGAGCCCAGGTCAGAGAGCTCGCCTGTAACGTCTTAATTAATAGGCCGACCTACAACGTTTTCCCAATGCAGATTATATCCAAATGCAAGTATGCATATAAAAATAGTTATTTTGTGTGGACTAACTCTGCTGGTAATGGATATTTGTTTAATTACTTGGAGAAAGATCCAAAAACGCGATTAAAATTGTTCAGATTAAAAGTTGAAGAGAAGGCTATCATCTTTCGAATTTATTTACACCATTGAATCATTACAAAGTCAGTATATTTCTTCAATTTGTCATATACCCACGAACGTTCAGAAAAAAACCAGCAACCATCTCGACCTTGGACTTGACTGCAACTTGGTACAAACACGCGCAACGTTTTAATACAACAATGTGGCCATACACAAAGCATTCTTTCACATAAATTTTACACTGCCAAGGCAATCTTATCGCCCATTGTTTACAAAAGACAAATGTGAAAATACAACAAGCTACAAGAAATATCATTAGAAAAGTAAAACTGCATGTTAACAACAAAACCAAATACAATAAATCTACTTTTGCACAATCCATAACGCATAAGTGATGCATGATCGAGGGCAACATGCAACCAAGTAACCACAGCGAAGGCCTTTCAAGGTGGCACGCAAACAAAGAGACAAAACAAAAGCAGAACAAAAGACTTAAGCAACAAACTTGTTATTTAACTTACATTTCACTCATTTGTTTGACACGCAATAAAACAATAAAATGCTCACATGCAAGTAAGAAGAAGAAGCGCAAAATACTAGTATATATGTGTAATGTAGGTAAGTGATGCTGCAAATGAGCGAAGCTGTGAAATACCACATTTACTGCGATTTAATTTGCAGCGAAAATTATGTCATCAACAAGTTGAAGGCATTTGTTGCTGCAACCAGTGGCTTGTCTAGTCGACAACAACCATACTAATTGCATGTATGTAATTGCAGACATCGTACAGCCCAATAGACATAAATCGCATTTTAATAATCACTTTCATACACACTGCCACACACATATACAAACATACGAATGGCCCATTTTGTGGTAAGGCAATTAAACGAGCGTGCAACATGTTGATAAAAGCATGCATACATACATATATACATATATGTGTAGGAATTATGAATGCCCCACCGTGACACCAACTAGTTTTAAACTACCCAAAATAGGAAAATCAACCGCAAATAGTCTTGAAACTACATTTTTCTCACAAGTAACTGCTGATTTTAACATGGTGTTGTCGATCAAAATCGTTTCGACGGTTGAGCGCCAGATGTCGAGGCAGAAAACATTGTAGGAAACTAGTTCAAAATAGAATTAAATTGTCTATTTGAATTTGAGTGATAAATTTTGACCACTGAAACAAATTGAAATGAATCCACACTGAGCGCATAAATACTCGGCCTACATAGGAGAGATTCGAACTCTACTGCAGGCAGAGCTGGGTAAAATCAATTACATTACAATTACAATTACATTCCTCAGTAATTGAAAAATGTAATCAATTACTTTTCTCCACAATTCCTCAAAAACAATTGCCAACAGTATATTTTTTTTTTTTTTGAGGCTCAATTACAAGGAATGAAAAATGTAATTTAGAATTTCCAATTACAATTACTCAAAGGAATCGCCAGAGTAATTAAAGTGCTAAAAGTAAATTTGTGTATAAAACGTATTACGATTGAAGTGGGTGGCCTTTCCGGGCCATAATTTCATAATTTCGTCAGGCATTGCAACCAACTAGTTGTAAGCAACCTAAAAACTGGTATAAATTCTACGGAATCTGGTCAGCTATTCTCCAAAACATTGGAAATATGCCAATAATCTCTTCTCCCTGCTTATGCATATATGTAAATTATTTTGATAATGTGCAATATTTCGGGGTTGATAAATATGATTTAAACTACTCGCCAAATGGTTTTAGGTTCTTTCAAGACGACCCCGAACTAATTTCTAAAAGATTCTATAATCCCTTCCAATAAGTGATACCCCAACCCGTCATAGCAAGAGCATTCCGTTGCATATACCTTACATACCCTACCGCTTTTTCTGTCAGCGCGGTGCTGAATTAAATTTTCAATTCCTTTTAAAACCCATTACTTTTGAAATTACAATTCCACGAACAAATTTTTTTTAATTCCTTGTGATCGAGCCTCAAAAAAAGAAAATTACTTTCTGTAAGCAATGTAATTGATTCCTTTTCCCAATTACATGTAATGGGGTATTGAGGGTAATTTAATTCCTAAAGTAATCATTACTACCCAGCTCTGATTGCGGAATACATGAAATTTAACGAAAAGCTCTGATTATCCCAACTCTGCACACACCAGTTTACGCCAAACAAATTTTATAAGCTAAAAACATATTTGCTCCTTTTTTGATTGCTTTTCGACTAGTAAGAGAATTCTAATTGTGAACTAGTATTCTTTTTGGTCAGTGCTCGTTTGGAGCACTTACAATATGTATTGTTGCATTGTGTGATTGTTTCATTAACAACAATAACATATAATTTGTTGGTGTTGATATATATGGGTATGTGTGTTCTTGAAAATTTTCATGATCCTCAACTTGAGATATTTCCGAAATTGTCGTTGGCAAGGCAGTGCCTCACATCATTCGTTTTTGCGATTGTATGCTATTTTGGAATGAGACTGAACCGTTTAGTTTTCACACCGGCTTATCTCTTAATATGTATGTATGTATGTACTTGTATGGCTATGAGTTAGTCCATGTGAATTCAACAATACTTCTAATGGACCATGAGGTATTTTACACTTTCAAAATTGTGGTTGCCCAGCAGCAAACACACCAACCCTATACCATTTACATCGTTTTCCCCACTTTCACTGCCAAACCCATTTGCATTCTCAAATAGCAGGTGTGAGAGATGATTTGTGGCATCGACCATGTTAATCCATTATAACAGGTCTCGTCGAAGAGGATGAACTGTCTCTTGATACAAGACAGATAATCAGTGGGTCTGCCGGGAAGGTGACATTACATAATCCTTTTCTGGGTAGTCGGCCTTTAACTAACTTAACTAGGCTTCAGAATAAATATTTAATAAATACTGGAAAGCTATTCAATTTGGAAAGCTCACCACCTTTGTAGTCCCAATTTTTAAAGCAGAAGAGTAAAAGACTTACTTCTGATCATAACACATAGTACCCCGTTGGATCAAATGGTAGAGTTACATGATGCCAGATGACGTTATATGGCTTGCGAAAAAACTATAACCCTTATCGAAATGTTTTATAAGACCACGCAGTCTTTAGATGCCAACAAATTTGAAAATGTTGGGTAGAGTTTTTGCGTTGAAATTAGTTGAATTTGAGCCAATTACAGCTTGTGTAAAAGTTTAGCACCTAAACGACTCTGTATGAAGATGTAAAGTTGTGCCGACCATACAAAGTGTTCAATTTCATAATTTTGTCCATTTTGCATAAAACGGCCCTTACACATGAATTAAGTTCTATTCACTTCTAATTGACTAAACGCCAACATTCATTTTCTGCATTGTTCAACTATTACATTTCATGGAATATCTTTTTAATTGCCCAATTTTCGATTCTATATATGTACATACATTCCTTTGTAGCTGAAGATGAGACCGACTCACTACAAGTCGAGAGTCGAGACTTTATTAGTGCTGTTGGCAATTGTGTTACACAATCTCATCCCAGAGTGACGAGATGTGCGACCGAATATTTGAGTTGAATGAGGATTTATATGATGCTGTAAATCTTTCGCGGTTATGCGAACAGCACCATAAAGCAATGTACATACATACATATGTATATGTATACATATCTATTGGGTATGGATTTTTTCGATTTTTTGAGCAGTTTGTACCTGTAGGTTTTTAAATTTGTTTCTATAATTCTAATCAACTCTTACTACTTGCTCTCGTAAATTACTTAAAGCTTTCTCAGCTTGCCTTTCCAAATCAATTAAATAGATACTATATTATATTACCTAATTACGAGTATAGAGTACATATATACAGTGAATGCCACTCAAAACAGCCCACTTGGTTATTGTAATGTATTTCGAAAACTACTTCAATTAAAATTCTTTTGTTAATTTCATACACTAATATTGATTTTTCTGTCATAGAAATCTTTTGAATGACTGTTTCCAAGCTCATGCAAAAATTCCAAAAATTGGGTGTGATTTTTCAAATTTAAGAGAATAATTACAATATGTTTTCTAAATTTGTGGTTTTGCAGCCTTTTAAGTTCTAGTGCGACTTTTAAGACTATAGAAAATTCGCTTGATTTTTGGGAACTTTTTTCGACAGAGTTTGGTATTTTCGACCATGCAAATTGAATTACTATAAAAATATCTTATGAAAAAAAAATTATATAGAACTTTTCCAAGGATTATAATAAAAGAATGTATGTATAAATTTATACGAAACTAACAGCTGAATTTTAATTCAAAAAGTTTATTATTAGAATAACCAAGTGGACTATTTTGAGTGGCACTCGCTGTATGAATGTACGCATATAAAATACATGCAGCTTAAATAAATATTTAAGTACCTACATATGGAACTGAGCTGCCTGCAATCAATCAAGTACATACCTGAAAAGAAAAAGATTTCCACGAAAAAATTAAAAAAATGTTTTTAAGCAATTATTTTAAACAAGCAATAAACTATAACTCTGACATAACGATTCATAAACATTAATTTGTATAATGACTAAATAATTCTCCAAACGAACTCAGCAATAAAAATTTTAAATAACTTTAAATCAAAAAGGAATAACAGCATAAGTCTGCAACTTTTGAAGTGGCTGCGAATTTCTTGGCAAATATTTAATAAAAACGAATACTTATTTCGTTACTTGGGATAACTTTTGCCTTGCTGCGATACGGAGTGTTAAAAAATAAGATAAAATTCCAGGATACTTGAAATTCGTGTATATATTTTTTTATTCTATTTCAATTCATGTTATGTATGTAGATAATTCTCAGTCTTTATTTGTTACTTTTTAATTTTTTTTTATTTAAATATTTTTTTACTTTTAAAAGTTGTTAATTTTTTATTCTGTCCATTTTTTTTTTTTCATTAAAACTTCTTCGAAATAATGATTGTTCGCGACGTATATCTACCCAACCCAACGCATTTTGTACACCCCCACCGGCATATACATACATATTTACCCGGCATGTCACAGCTTAGCAATTATCTAACTAAAGAATTAAATCGAATTACTGAAAACTAAACGGCATTTACCACCGTCGCCACCATTAGCCCGCAACACTGGCAGTTGAGCATAACGAACAACGAAAAATGACAAGCTAACAGATGTTACAAGCTCATTAGCAACAATTAAAACCATACACACATCCATTTCTACTACGTATGTATATATACAATACCTGTAACGATGGCAAAATATGTATAACATAATCTGCGTTTAAATGCGCATTTATGGCAACCAAATTAATTGTCATTTTGGCAATTTAAATGCTTGTAATGGATTCTCAAATGTTGCTTAAACATTTTTTTGTTTTGTTTTCTCTTCTATTACCTCATTCACATGCAAACTCAAACTAATGTATGTACATACAAACATGGCTGATGGATAGCTTCGATAGTTTAACACCGCTTGACACTCAATGACTCCGATAGATGTAATTGCGTTTTGTTGTTTTTGAGGTGTGACCGCTTGTAAGTCAAGAGCAGTTTTTCAATCATTCATGAGATATCAATTTATAAAAATTACGATTTTGGAGATTAATTTTATTACGCGTCTCAACATTAAAAATAAACAACTTTTTACATTACTTTACTTTTACTTGTTTTGTAATTTCTGGAAAGGTCGAAATTGAAAAATTAGTGGAGTAAGCAGGAACAAGTTATGAATAACGTAGGCCCTAGTATATAAATGTCTATCAAGAGTGCGAAGAAATAACAAATCGTTTCCATATTTATACACATTTGTTTCTAGGCTTTTCGTTTTATGTTGGTAAGAAATGTTGAGAAACTAAATGGAGAAGAAAATGTTGAAACGACAGCAAGTTCCCTCGGCCATTACTAAAATTGATCCAGCGATCTAGGATTTATAATCCGAAAAGTAAATCTTTCCCACTATAAGGAAGAAAATAAATGTTTCTTCAGTTGGATGAACAATAGAGAAAATGTGTGCCTACATGATGTTTTTAACTTAATAACATCTTTAGAAATTGTATTTACTAAATAACATCAAGTAAAAATTAACAATTAATTGCAAAAGTTAAAGCCAAACCCTGTTTATAGAAACAATCGATTGTATGGGAGCTATGCGTTGTATTGGTCTGATCTTGCTGGCTCTGACAAATGATTAATAATATACAAAAAGGCCACCCATCTGCAAAATTTCATCGAGATATCTCTGAAACTGAGGGACTAGACAATCAAACAGACAGCCGGACGGACAGACAGACATGGCTTAATCAGCACAGCTCATCACTCTGATTATTTCAGTATACTTAATGGTGGGTCTATCTCTTCTTCTTGTCTTGCCTACAAACATTGGACCAAAGTTTTAACACCATTTCATGTTCATGAAAGGCATAAAAATGACGAACATTGCGAAGGTCTTTAAAGGCCAAATAGGCGAGATCCTAGACTCTATCTGATTTAATGTTTTAATGAAACAAATTTTAATGGACCCAAAAACTGTGTCGATCTGCAAATGGTTAATATGGTTTTTTATACATTTTTTTAAGTAGCAACTCATACAAAAGCCAAGTATTTCAGTTGTCAATTCAACATTGTTAATTTGCCGTGACTCTATATTTTTAAATAACAGACTTTTCAAACGGATTCTTTAGACAAATAAATTCTTTGCTATATACAAACTCATACTTCCTGTGCTTTCTTTTTGCTTTCTCGGCTTCTCCTTTCAGATTGCTTGGACTTTTTTACTAAGACAGCCACTGCTGATATGTGCTTATGATTTGGCCTATAAGTAAATTCGCCATGGACTCGTCTCTTTGACTCGTCGGTTCACCAGGCTATCTCCTGAGTTTTTAAAATCTCCTGATTTTTTAATAATCTCTGTTATATCAAATTTATTATAAAAGTCCTTAATATATAAAAACGTCTATACACGAGTGCTCTTATAATAATGGAAGCGAGCGTATATTCACACAAATGTGAAGCATTACAATTAAGAACTCAGTGAAGCGCTACCGATATGCCGATGTGTTCTCTTTGGTTTTGTTCATTGATGTAATTACAGAATTTATAAATGTGCAATGGCATTTGCTCAAGGTAAACAGCATTTTATTATGGTGCTCGTCTCATTAACTCAATCAAGAAGTGTCGACAAGAGCTAGTCATTCGTTTTATGATTCAGCATTCGTTAATTATTTACGCGTAAGTAGAACAAATAGTTTAAATGGACATGCAATATTACGCAATTGACACAAGCCATTTCCATATTTACTTCACGAGTAAGGTAGAAAACTGAGTTAATTAATTAATTAGACCGATTCTGGTAAAATATTCCAAAAATATCAAAAACCATAAGGTTTATGGAGATTAGGATTTGTGATGAATTGAATGTTTATTTGGCCCGGGGGGTGGTACACCGTCTATAAAAGATCTACATATCTTGGACCCAGTGATCACATTAACTGCACAAAGCCGCTCTCTCGGTTCGATACACAAAATATCGATAAACAAGTAAGGAAGTATAAGTTCGGGTAAACCGAACATTAAATACCCCGCGGATGGAGGTAGTGTTGCGGCCTACCACACCAAAGGTCCGGGTTCGAGCCCTGGTACAGGTTACATCAAAAAGTGGTTTGAAAAAGTTTTTTCAAAACGGGGTCGCCCCTCGGCAGTGGTTTGGCAAACTCTCCGAGTGTATTTCTGCCATGAAAGGCTTCTCAGCAAAAATTCATCTGCTTTGTAGATGCCGTTCGGAGTCGGCGAAAAACCGTAGGTCCCGCCAATTTGTAGGAAAAATTTCAAAGCGGCACACCACAAATTGGAAGAGAAGCTCGGCGCAAAAATCTCCTAGGAGGTTGATGATATAACTGTTGTATATCGCGCCATATATATATATATATATATAACAAATTTCATGCAAGGATCTACATTTTTACTCAATTTATGTGATTTTAAAAATTTTCGGTATCGAAAAAGAAGGCGTGGTTATAATTCGATTGCGACAATTTTCAACAGCAACCTACCTTGGCCAGAAAGTAACCAATACACCAAATTCCATGCAAATATCTCAGTTTTTACACAAGTTATGTCAATTTATGTGATTTTTCAATTTTTCGATATCGAAAAAGGGGGCGTTGTTGTCATCCGATTTCGCCCATTTTCAATAGCAACCTACCAGAAAGTAACCTGTACGCAAAATTTCATGCAAATATCTCAATTTTTACTCAAGTTATCGTGTACACGGACGGACAGAAGGACGGACGGACATGCCTTAATCAATTCCTCTTTTCAACCTAAGTACTTTCATTCCTGGAACTCTACATCTAACTCGATTATTTTGCGCCGTTACGTAGTACCGTTATGTGGGAAAAATTATAATACCCTTGTACTAATACTAGTACGCTGGGTATAAAAATCATAAGATAAAGTACTTATTAGTGGGACAAAGTATTGGCGGCCAGAAAAGGAGTCAGTAAATGTAAGATAGCTTGAACTAATTCACTAGATTTCTTGAAATATCCCGGAATTGTGAGCATTTAATGGCCGTACAGAAGTTTTAGGATGTACGACCACTGATCCAATGTTACAATGAATAATAGTTTAATGTGATCATCTGAAAACTTCTGTCCATCCTACAGTTGGGTATTTACTACCCGAACTTTTATATCTAAATTATTTTATATGGCTTTAAGACCCAGCTGTATTTCTTCACACGTATTATAATTTTGTCCAAATGTTGGTGGTTTGTAAAGCCAAAAAAGGAATCTAGGACATCGATTGAGACAAGCCCAGTCATCGCTGTACACGCTATAACGATATTGAGATATTGAAATGAAATTTGTTATGCAGGCCAAGATAGGCTGCTTTTAACAATTCAAAAATTCCAATAATAGCGATAATTTTATTTTAATTCTTTGTTTGGAAAAAGTATAAACTTAGAGGATTCATTAACAGATTCAGATAAATTTATAACATAACCACTTTTTCGAACAAGTTTGGGAAAATAAGAAATAGATTTTTTATTTGTTTCATGATGAAACTAAAAGTGTTTATCTAAAACGAAAAAAAAATCTGAATCATATACATATTTAACCTCCAGTTATAGTCGTCATATCCAAATGCTATTAGAATATAATTAAAATGTAGTAGCAAATTATTCACACATACATACAAAATAAACTAGACTTATTTCCTTTGTACATAGTACATATGTACTTCAAAAGTTGAGTAATGATGAAAACAAGCAAAAAACTTCCGACAACAAAAACTTTGTTTACGAGCATCGCGAATTGGCCTCCAGTGACCTTGCTATACAATAATAACATAATCAAATACTGCAATCAAGAAGCAGCAGAAATTAAGACGCTAACACAAGAAGATCATAAATCATCGGATTTGTCTGTTTACAAGAAAAAAGATTAATAAATTTTATTTTCACTATTTGAAATTGAAAATGAATTTTATAAATTGATAACCAATATAATTATATTAAACTCAACTCAAGAACAAAGCCCCGCATAATTATGCATGACTTCGTATTAGATGTGATATAGCCAAGTATTTCTTCACTTTTTTGCATGGCTTCGGTATTTAATTCTAAAGCAAGTATACTATTATGGAAGCACGTACAGTGTCGGCTGAAAAAATAGCACCAGAACTAAAAATTAATAACAATGTGTGCCAGCTTTGACGCTTCATATAATTGGAAGTGATTGCTTTTGTTTGCACATGTCCCATGAAGAGACTCATTGTGCCTTTTATCACTGAACGTTGATCTAGGGATATGATGCATCTCATTACTCATTAGGCCATGTACCTCCAGGTACAATACTTGCTTGTTTTTTCGAAAAGGAATTCAGATCCGTATTTCACAATCCCAAAACCCTTGAGCATTGGGACTTTAAGGTAAAATAGCGTTATTTTATACACTTCAAAAATTGTGTTTGGAAAAGTTGGGTAAAAGATAAATGAAATAAATATATGACGTGATGTACAACAGGTTTAAGATTTGAATTTTTTCCTACATATTGGCGGGGCTTAAGGTTATTAAAGATGTTACGAATACGTAAACATACATATTTCGAAAGCGAGGTGCTGGCGATCAACGTGATCATATGAGCATAGCTGATTAACTCCAAAGTTAAAATAAAAATTAAAATGAAGAAGATTCAATCTATACTTTGGACTCTTGGTTTTAATGTAAACAAAAGAATTGCTTTCTGTGACAAAAATATCAGTTACGCGGTTTAAAAGAAGTTTGATAGGCCGTTTTACATTTTACTAATGGTACATATATTTGAATTGCGTTTGATTGTTTATTTTTTGTACCGTAACGTGCTAAGTAGTCCACAGAATGTGTGCGTAAAGCACTTTTGAATGGGCATGCCAAATGTGGCGACATCAAGGCCTCAATTCAATAACAGCAAACGCCAATTATTGCGCAGTTTTAATTTAAACTAAAAACTTAAATATCGAAAAAATCACAGAATGCCCATATAAGTTTGTATTTTCAAAGCTGAGCGCAAAATTAGAATCTTAATATCACTTATGTAGATATTATTCTGATTCCGAAGTGTCGCAACTTTCGATTGAGTTATAACAAAATTTGCTAATTAGAAAGAGAGTTTTCTATAAGTTAATATGAATTATTTGATTATATTTGGACCGATGTCGTTTCCGGTTACAAACGATAACTGAGCACCTTAGATTAAATCTTTTGAAAATAATGAGGTCAACATTATTGCACGTTCTCCTAAATTCATATTGGAAAATTTGTTGGCACAGGAAAATATGTTTCTCCATACTACTTTGCCAGAATGATGATTATTTTTAAATAACATCCGAACATTGAAAACTCTTTGAATTGTAGGGAACAAACATTTTGCCATGGAACCACATATATCTAGGGGTTAAAGTAAGTAGTCCAACGAAACAATAGTTTAGTAGTTTCAGCAGGGCTCATGAGGGAACATACAAGTGCATGGCATATGTATATGTACATAAATACGAGGATATATATCTTACATATATGCTACCAGCCTGAGTGCTGATAAGGGAATTCACTATCCAATTCGCAGTAGGACGCTATATTCTACACCCCCTTGAGGCAGTTGTATGCCTAGGACGGGGTTCACTTGAATAGATCTGAGATCGGTATCTACAAATGCAGTGTTTAAGTCATTTATGGCGTGTGGAAAAACTGACGGCTTACTAATTTTGAACTCTCTCTGACTTCCTCTACAGTTCAGAAATCGGCGTTTTGACAGATTAGCAACTTCTTCCAGCTGGTGTATTCAGTAACCGGTCAGCCAGGAGCTTAATATGTAGCTACCAATGCTTCTTAATCTTTCTAGTGCTTCTGGCAAGTAACTTGCAGATTATGTTACGACTCTATAGGTAACGTCCAGGGGTTTATGACAGTTGGTAGCATAACGCCATCAACACAAACTGTGTCTAATATGTGTGGCCGTCGACTGCAGATCCTCATACAGAGTTGGGCAACGGAAAGAAAATCATGCATGCCAAATTTTATTTGGTGTATTCGGGTTAGTGCTAAAAGTTAAAATGCCTGCCAAACTCAACACAAACCCTAAAAATCACGAGGAATTTAAGGCGAAAACATAAGTTTGATCATGTTGCCCCAATCTGCAAGTCCTCTTTCCGATCTGCCTTCACTTAAAAAATAATTCCGATAATACACAAGTACATACAAATAAAATGATATGCAAATTTGCTTTAAGATTTAAATACCACATTAAGGCTACTAACCGATTCGTTTCACATGCACATCCCGATTAAATGACACGCGTGGACCACCATTCGCTGCTGCTGCTCCTGCCGACGCTGCTGCTACAGCACCCGGTGACATTGTTGATGTTGTTGGCGCTTGTTCGGCACCATCAACAACACTACAATTAGATGTTGTTGTGTTGTTGTTATGTCCCACTTCTTTGGTAGTTGATGTGGCTGCGCTTGTGGCTTGACCAAATTTCGTGCGTTTCTTTGCCATTGGTTGTTGTGTGGCATTCGAAGTCGATGTTGCGGTTTTTTTCGTTAGATTTTTTGTTGTTGTTTTTGATGGTAAGTTTTGATTTTGTACAGCCATTATTTAGTTTAACTTAATTTATGGTTTTGGTAGTTGCTGTTGCTGTTGTTGTTATTGATTTGGTGATTGTTGTTGCGATTTATTTGACACAGCACATTCGCATCAGTTCAGTTATAACAAAAACAAGCAAAACCTTCACAGCATCAAAATGTAATTATTTTGTTGGGATGAAATTCGCTTTGAATGTTTGCAAAGCACGCGATCTGCCAACTCGTTTCGTAGGGCGGAAGGTTTTTAATGTAAATTTTTGGCTAAAGCACAATTCATAGACGCAAACTCGTCAGCGATTGGGAAAGTGTATGGGCAAGATTTTGTGGCTGATTTTGTTTTGTTCGCTTTTTTTTTGTTGTTTTTCTTTTCCTTTTTCACTTAAACTTTCAGTTTGCGTGCTTTTGAGGCCATCACATCCGTTTCCTACTTTTTTTGTGCTTTTTCGAATTCTTCCTTTTTTCTTTGCCCACTAGTTTTTAAAGCTTTATCTTAGTACCATTAGTCGCTGAATAATTTTAGTTCAATTAGACATTTCACTCTCAATCAACGAACGGATGTGCAATATTTTTGTCTGCTTTATTAAGGTCTTCATCAAATTTAATTGATATTTTTTTCTGCTTTTGAGTTGCCTATTATCTCTTAATCATCTGATTTCCACTTGTTGCAATGTTTTATATAGGCCAAAATTTGTAGCAGGCTGAAATTCAAAAAAATTTATTTCAACTTTGTGTTTTCTTAAGCTTCATATTTTTCAGCATAGCTTATTTTTGATTAAATTTCCTTTGCTATTAGTAATTTTAGTAAGTGATTCGGTATGCTGGTGAATCGGTGAGCATTTAAACTTCACTGGTTTGATTTTGTTTATCACTTCCATGTCGCAAAATGTACACAGAATTAGGTGATTGAGTGAGTGGGTGATATCAGTTCCGTGTGGTTGTTTTAATTTGCTTCGAAATATAATTGCATTAGCTGTTTTTAGTACTGAATTGCGAAATGGGACCATGAAAATTAATGATGATATCTATGTATTGATTTATATTAGCTTTTGTTTCAATTAATTATTATTATTTTTTTTAAATGTTTCCATTTCCGTTTGTTTGTTTGCTCATTGTTTTTTTGGCTTAGTAATGCAACAATTAGTTTCTAATTTCTTTTTTAATTTGCTGCTAAATGACGTAGCAAAAAGCACATTAAGTAGTTTTAGTGAATGTTTCATGATCTGTGTTATTTTGCAAATAATTTTATTGTATATCTTTTTTCTGTTTCCTTTTTAATTTTATTTTAATTGTGTTATTTTTATGTGTATTCTCCGTCATGCAGCTCGGTTGTTATGTGATGCATTCTGTTATTATTATTAGATGTACATACTTTTATTAGCAACGTTTTCATAAATATGTATTTACATTAGTTAGTTTTTCACATATTACTGAAAAGTGATTGGTGAAAGCAGCGCAAAGCAGCACGCGAAAGTGGACTTTTGTTAAATACATTTTGAGTTAATGGTTAATCAAATTATGTTGAGAAGAAACTGAGAAAGAAATATTAAATATTGCATTTACAGTCATTTCGATACATAAAATATTCTATAAATATTTTTTAGCACACAGCTCATGTGTGTGCCGATTTGAGTTAAGCACATGCACACGTGTGTGCTTTTATATAAAATATCTATGCACGAACTCTCGTGCTGTGTGTAGAAAAAACTTTCACTTCAACACGCACTTGCCTATTTCAAAAACAAAACACACACATTTTTTTCTGCCATATAAAAAATCAATAGAAAATTTGAGAGCAAATAAAATAAAAAAACACACGCATGAGTATGTGTTTTTAAATTTTCAATACAAAACACACACGCGTGCAAGTGCTTTATTTCAAACTGCACACACGCGTGCGGTGTGCTTAATATTTTTTTCTTATAGTACTGCTCATGTGCATGAGCAATAAGTTTTGTGAACATTTTTTTGCACGCGTGCGTGTGCTGTGTGCGTGCGTACAAATTCGAACTCTGCTGAAAAGTTGTTATAAAGGCAACTGATTGTTTTCGATTAAAAAAAAACTTCTGTTGTGAGTGGTAAATTAAATTATCACTAAATAACAAAATATAAATAGCTTTCCTCATGTTCATAAAGGTATGAAAATAAAAAAAAATTTGTAAGTTTTGCAAGCTCGAGAACCAGAGAAACAATAATTCGTAATGAATTTTAATTGTCAGTTTTTGGGAAAAATTGATAATTGGAGAAAAAAAAATAAATAAAAAAGGGAGTAGGGTGTTAACTACTTGCCCGTAAATCTTGCTTGTTTGTTATTCGATTTGCGTAATTTTTGGCAGGAAAATACAACATACTATTGCAAAGCATCTCACTAACTTTCATGAAAATACCTTTATGAAATTTCAAGCAATCGTTTTTGAAAATAGCGGACCTTTTTTGCTGTGTTCAAAAAGTGGGCGTTTCATGACTATGAAAAAAAATTTATTTGGAAAAGTCTATTTAATATATCGACCCCTAACCGCAATTTTTGTGTAACCAACAAAAATCAAATTTTACAGGAGACGGTTTTTTAGCTCAGAAATATAAAAAATTTCAATGGCAAATGTTACTTACATCGCCTTTAATTGCCTTTGCTTTATTTTCGTAACGGTAATTACTACAGTTGTAATATTTTGTGAGATATTTTAAAACAAACAGAATTATCGATATCTATCAAAATACGGATTTTCGAAATTGTGGTTAGGGCTCGATATATAGCTGAGTGCAAGATCACCCGATTTCAAAATATAAAAAAAAACGCCCTACCTCAGAATTTGTTTGAAGAACGCCTAATCTTAAAATGAGTTTTAACTAGTAAGGAAGTCTAAGTTCGGGTGTAACCGAACATTAAATACCTAGTAGTGATCTGTTTTGGTATCCCAATTTACTCAGGTCTATTTTAATAACGGAAAAGTTGTTATAAAGCCAACTGATTGTTTTCGATTAAAAACACTTCTTTTGTGAGTGGTAAATTCAATTATCACTAAATAAGAAAATATAAATAGCTTTCCTCATGTTCATGAAAGGTATGAAAATAAAAAAAATTAATAAAAAAAAAGGCAGTATTAACTACTTGCCCGTAAATCTTCCTTGTTTGTTATTCGATTTGCGTAATTTTTGCCAGGAGTATACTGCATACTATTGGGAAGTGTCTCACTAAATTTCATTGAAATACATTCTTGAAATTCCAAGCAATCGCTTTTGAAAATAGCAGAGCTTTTATGCTAAAAAGTGGGCGGCGCCACGCCTACTTCACCAAAATCCACAAAATTTTTTTACAGTATAGTTTTGTTTAAAAAGGCTATTACGTGTGTAAAATCTTATTTATATAACTTATACAATTATGGAAATATCGCGATTTTAATTTTACGAAGAAATTTTTTAGAACTATGTTCAAAAAGTGGGCGTGTCCGTTCTCCGATTTTGTTTATTTTTTCAGCAAAGAGTTAGCTTTATATGTTGAACACTTTCTCTAAATATCGTTTCAATAAGTCAATTTTTACCGGAGTTATGGCATGGAAAGTTTTGTGGAATAATCCCCCATAAAGGGGCGGGGCCACGCCCATTTCCCAAAAATTTTGTGCTTTCGACTTTCTTTGCCCACGAACACTTTAGAGGTGAAATAGAAATGATATACAGCCAATTTAAGCAAAGTTATAGCATATTCAATATATCCATGATCCTTTTCGAAATCTTTCGTATAAAATTGGGCGTGGACCTAATCCGATTTCGCTAATTTTTTTTCGAAATATTGCCTGTATTAATAGAAATATGTGTGCTGAATTTTATTTTGCTATCTTGAGCGGTGTTTGATTTATGATTAATAATATTTCCAAATTTGACTTAATCAAAAGTGGGCGGTGCCACGCCCTTTTTTAAAAATTTCTTCAGAAATTTATTTTTTGCCTTAACGCTAAGGTACACACCAAATTTTATCCTTATAGGTGTATTATGTACTGAATAATCACTCTTTTTGTATTTTCGAAAATATTATATATATAGAAAGTGGGCGTGGCTTTTAACCGATTTTGCCTATTTTCAATAGCGTTCAGAGATAAGTAAAAAGGAACCTGCATACCAAGTTTCATTGAGATATCTCAAGATTTACTCAAGTTATCGTGTTTACAGACGGACGGACGGACATGGCTCAATCAATTTCTCTTTTCCTCCTGAACATTTTGATATACATAAGTCAATATCTATCTCGATTCGTTTATGCCGTTACATACTACCGTTAGGCGAATGAAGTTAATATACCTTGTGTGCGAAGCACTACTAGGTATAAAAACACGATATCTGAACTAAAATTTCTTACATTTTCAGCTGAGATAGGGCGTTTTTGAAACAAATCCTGAGATGGGTCATTTTTTAAAAGTATTTTGAAGTAGGGTGATATCTGAAAAATAAAATTGCCTTTTTTATATTTTTTTAAATTTTGTTCAAGTATCCATGCACTTAAAAATTAAAAACAAAAAACGCAATTTAGTTTTAATTAAACACTTGGCCTTTCAGGTATTTTCCAAGTTAAAAAAAATGTTCGGAATGTTTAGTATATAATAGCGAAAGCTGATTTAAATACATTTCAAATGGTATAAATATCTTTGTAATCGGTTCAGTCTTTCCGTAGTAATCAGAGCTTAAAAGTGGCATTTACGTGATTTTTCGAAAATTGCTATTTTTAACGAGATTTTGTTTTTATATTTGTTAAATGTATGTAGATTGATGCAAAATTTCTTAAAAATCTGAGGTGGTTTTGATTGTGACATAAAATCTATCATGTGGGCCATCCAAAGCAGGCCAATAACTCATTCCAGTCAACTTCATCAAAGTTAACCAGTTGCTCTTATAACTATATCTCAGTACATATCGTATATCTCTTTCAAAAATTCGAATAAAATCAAAACAATTCTTCATGTTTCCAAATGTTATTCGTACAGCAGATTGCTTATCATTTGGCATTGCTCTTCATTAACTAACCACACAGCTGGTCATTTAAACGCTTTTAAATTTATTGGGTTGAAATCACGTTTTCGTAAATTTTTTTTAATTGAATCGTCTGAGAAGTGGAGGAAGGATTACAAGTTATTTAGCATTGAAATAATTTGGCTAAACACAATATTTCTTGTTTCAATAAGCAACTCAGCGAGGGAGTTGAGATCAAGCAAAATCAAAAGATTTGTAATTGATTACAATTCCAATTTAATTTGAATGCACTAATGAATTGAAGGTAATTTACACTTATACAGTTAGTTAGCGTTCGAGCATAGAAACAATTTATGTACAAGCGCACCGCTGACCTTGCTTAATGGATTTAGATGTTAGAAAATATTTTTTTGTTTTTATGCGCGCAGAAATTAATCTCAATCTTGTTTAAAGCAGTATTTATATAACGGACATTAGATTACCGAAATAGGAACCGGAGCCAAAATATGGAGCTAAACACCTTTTATAAATGCTCATGCTAATAACTAGTCAGCAAAATCACAGTCGATAATGTCATAGGAAGAGGCCGGGCTTGCAGAAGTGTTTTAACTAATCGCATAAGCCCCACCCCATAATTCGAGTTAGTTTTTTAGTTCACGGCATCATTCCCAGCGCAGAAAAGGTCAGATTCAAGCTAATCTAATGATTTCAATATCTTTATAATCGGAATATTTTCAGTCATTTTGGCTTGTTATTTAGGAATTGAGTGGCTTTTATTAGTAAAGATGAGGGTGGCGCTAAGTGAAGTCTGCGCGGTTAATTCGTATAATATTTTCACCTTAGTTCGCTTTGGACATGCGAATTAATGTCATTGAGATATTCGGGTTTGGAGACTCGACGCAAATAAAGTTGCAAATAAAAACGCGCCATGTTTGGGTTTGGAACCCGCCAATGTAAAAAAAACTCCAGAATGAAACTCAACAGCTCTGTTGGCCAGCTAAAATCGTTCAGACGGGTAATGCCACTTAAAGAAGAAGATGTTTTATTATCACCTGAAACTAAAGACTATTATATCATGAACTGGGATTTAAAAAAACAAGCGCCTCAGGGCAAATTTTGGAACAAAAAAATGCAAATATAAAATGGCACGATCATTGGCCAGTCCAGTCAATTTAGTTTATAACACAATACTCTTTATTGAACCTTATCTGGTATCTTTCGAATCACCTTTCTTGTGTACAGAGCATTGCAAACATGGATTTCAATTTAGAGGTATTCCCTGTTTAAACAGATCGGCGGTTCGGTCGTCAAAGAAGGTTTACATACCGTGATGGAGGAAGCAGTCGTATATTTCAGTCTCAAACCCAGAGATAACTGAGAGCACCAGTAATATATTCATACATACAATTACAGTATAGACTCACAAATATACTTCACAAGCCAATATATTTATTTAGCCGTAAAAACCCAAATGCCATTTGCGGAAAAAAAGTTTTTCAATCTAATAAATCGTGACCCACAATGTGTTCTCTTTTTTAAATATTTTGCAATCATTATCATGGACTTTGGCTGTGCTTATTAAAATAAATAATTCAATATCATTAAAATTCCACACAACACAACAGACGACGAAGACAAAACGCACCCAAAACGTGCAGACTATGCAGGACACATGCCGCTAACCACTGGCTCCGGTGAACTGTCATTTTTCCCCAATTTCGATCAAAGCCTCTTCATTCCTATGAATCTGGGTATGTGTGTAGGTATGTTTGTATGTATGTTGCCATGTTATATATTTTACGAGTACTTGATTTGTAAGCAAATAACTTTTACGATCCCATGACAAAATGAAAGAGTTGTTGTCGTAAACATCAAAAAAGTGTCCGCTACAAATTAATACATAAAATTCTTGTGAACCACCAAACGACAGACCTTTCAGAATGTGTCCTATCGTAAGAAAGTTATGAGAAAGCAAAGCTCATACTTTTTTCCAAAGTGGCACTGTCAGTGGTCAATGCGTTGTTTAAATTGCAATTGAAGAGTCCGCAAAGAAGAGAAAGACAGTTTTTGCAACTCCCCTCAACTTTTTTACGGCCAGTACTTAGCATTTAAAAATTAAAAAACTTCGAAGATTGTGGGCATGGACAAAATTGTAAGTATAGCCCAGTAAGTAAGTAGATTGTAAGACAAGGTTGAAAATTGTTTTTAAGAATTTCTAAGGCTGCCTTTATATAAAAAGATAAATAAGGAAATGTTTCCTAGAACAAACAAGTGGGGTAGGCAAAATTAGATAGCGGGTGGATATACATATGTAAGGCAGACATTACTTAACGCCTCCTTTATATAATGAAAGATTCCTATCGTTAGCACTCTATCGACCATGCATTGTCGTAAGATTCCGAGTTGAAATTTATAGCAAAATGTCCATTGCATTTCCCTTTGCGTTTCTATCACATCGTCTTCGTATTTCGGCTTACGCCTCAACTTTCCAAGACTCTACATTACCATAAATTCGATTAAAAATGTATCCCAGAATTGCAGTTTTTTAAACAAAAACTTGGTTGCAAGCAAGAAAGCGACCTTATATAAAGGTAGTATGAGAAAAAGGCTTATTTTAATAACTTTCGTTGGGTCAAGCAAGTGCACCTTTTCTTATTGGTGATTGAATGGGTTGTTATCATTTGTAAACGGTGAATGACCTCCCAAAAATTTAAACACATTTTACTAAGTGTCATGTTGTGCCATAAATGATGGGCTATAAATACAATGACAATAAAATGTATAAATTAAATGATAAGAGAAGTGAATTAATAAGAGGATGGGCGTATTGAATGTTGGTTTACTTCTACGTAGTTGCCAAGTAATGAAAAAGATTCATTGGCCTGTTACTTTCAGGTTAGTTACTTAGCAGAGGTATTCATTTTTTAATTAAAAATTTAAACTTTGTTGCTGTAAAGACTTCCTTTTAAGAACAGATCAGCTATGCACACAGGAGTACCAAAGAGCTTTACTGACGCCAGTCATAAATTCTGGGCTATAACCCGCACCAGTGAAGTGTCAATACTGACTGATGTCTATATGAATACTTCCAATGCCTCAATTTCAATTGAGAAAAGGTGGCATCTAACATAAAGGAGCAGTATAGGCGGCTTGTAGGAGACCTCTGTTTCCACTTTAGGTAAGTACCACCAAAAGCATGGAGCTAGAGTTGGAGTTAGAGCTGGAGTTGGAGCTAGTTTCTAGCCAAATAATCAGATTAATTAATTAGTTCACATTTAATAATGATCCAATTATCCGATTAATTAGTTTATAACTAATCATAAACCAGTGAATTCGATTTATTAGTTATTTATTCAGGGTAACATAAATAATATCATTATTTAGTTTCAAACTATTAATCCAAATTATTAGTTTATAATTAGTCACAAACTAATAAATCGGAAAACCCCAATTAATCGGGTTATTTAGATACTCGAGCATACAGTTAATGTTTTAGGTAACAGCTCAACGACAAGACCGATATTTTCACTTCGGGTTCTGAAATTAGCTCACCATGTGCGTGAATATCCCGATCAAGGGCTCATTTTCTGGGTAAGTTAACTTTTTAGTGTCAATGCTTTTACAGATTTTTTTACAGTTTTCCTTTCCTTTTATACTTTTCATGAGCATGAAATTTTAATATAGGGCAGATGTTTGTAAGTGTGAGGCGAAGAAGAGAAAGGCCATCCAAGAAATACACCAAAATGAGAAAGGCAACGAACAGACCCGAATTCAAATGGACTCATAGGATCATTGTCAAATTAAAACGAAAAAACAAGTTCTTTTATTAAGTCTTTTGTAATAAAAACTAATGACAAAATCGTTAAGTTGTTTTCGCAAATTTGTTTTTAATACCATCATCTGATGTGTCATAGTCATGTCTTTAAATATGTCACTATTTTCTAGCATTCAAAATAACAATTGGCTGAAATTAGATTCCAAGTTGTATAGCCATTTTTTATTTTTAGACATAAACCTATAGCAAGCTGAAAGTCGCTGTCTGACTCAGACACTTTTACATATGTATGTTCTTATAGGTAATTCCCTGAATGAATGCCTTTATTTAAGAAGTAAACTTGTAAGGTAGCGCCAAAAGAAGCTATCGCCAATGAACTGAAAAATTCAAATCACGCCTTGGTAGCGAAAAGTACGTTGGTATAGCAATGACAATAACAATAACAATAAAGAGAATTAGAAAATAACGCGAATAAAGAACAGACTAAAAAAAGATTGTCAATTGTGTCCAGTCTCTAGTGGTGAATAGAAATAGCAAATATATGCGTTAAAGGGATTGTTTCACGACTACCGAACTTGGCAACTCTCAAACCGGCGCTGTATTCAAAGTGTTTAACGACTTACACGTTCAGCTACTATTGCGTTGGCATAGCTTATAACGAAAGCTCCAAGATAACTGCTAACAATTTTAAAAGTGAACATAATAACAGCTTTGGAAGGCGAGTAAAGTTTCTGTGTGCGTATAATGGGAGGTCATTTTGTCGCTGGACAAATAGTGACTACTGTTAGGGTACGTCGGGTCACCTTAGAAAGACAGAGGGCCTTGGTAGGTTCACTCCTGAACGCTCGGCCAAAGGACCACAGGAGGTTTAAATAGTTTTCGCGCGTAAAGTAATTCTAACGAATAGTACAATGAGAACTGTCTTTTCTGATGTCGACTTTAGCAAACGTTTTATGAATTCTAATTTAAGTTGGAGTCATAGGTGGGTTTGTCCTATCCTTAACGTAAGACAAAACCAACATGCAATTGGTCGGTAAGGTTACGTTACAGATAGTAGTAAAAATAATCGATTGCATTGTTTCTCATAAGGTTGGTGGAATCAGCTGTTTTATAAGGTTGACGATAACGCACCAATAATTCCAGCATAAAGGGCAGGTGTCTGATATTTAAAAGCGAAGCAACAGATACAATCAGACCTTTTTGCATCTACGTAGTAACAGTGGCCAGGTAGTTGACTACAATCTCTTCAAATTCATCATAAAAGTTCAGTTTATACCCTAAATGCTAGCAAGGAGATATTTATATGAAGGGGGTAAAGATTCTTTTTAAGATAAACTACGTAACAGACCCATAATTACTCTATCGCAACGACATAGTCCTACATATCGTGTCAGGTGACTTAACTGCCGTCCTTAAGAGTTTAGTGATCCTTATGTATGTACCTCTCTTTACTACATTAGTCAGACCGATACTTGAATACGATTCCATAATTTGGCGCTCGTGTTACCAGGCCCATGTAGATTGCTTAGAATCAGTTCAAAAACAATTCTTACTATTTGCCTTAAGAGATTTCCATTGGGTCATAAAAAATCTCATAATAATTATTTAATTTCAATGATCTTTTTTTGAAAGACTTTTAAAATTTTGAAAATGAAATAACTATTATCCGAATTTTGTTTTTAAAAATCTCGAAGCAATAGTTATTTGTGAAATCTATTTTTTGAAATATTTCAAAATGTTCAAAAAGAGCCGAACACGAAAATCTTTTTATATAATTCGTATTTCAATGATGTGGCTTAGTCTGTGTCTTCTAGTCAAGATATTCAACGAATCAAGCACGGGTCAAAGTATGGCAGAGCCATATTTCGCGGGGTATCCCATCTCTCATCACATAATTAATGTGTATCTGCCAGAACTATATTGGTGAATAACAGCTCAGGGTCGGCTTACAGATTTTTTGGTATGTTAGCAGCAAAATTTCTTTACCTTTTAAATGGAGTCCGAGGATTTGGTCGGACACAATAACAGGTTCCGGTCGAAGAAAAAATAGGTACCACCTTAAGATAATCATTTAGTTTTGAGGAAGGATGCTAAATTTCAGGGTCCTACTTCGCTACCAATATCGTGCAAACCTCAACTTGAAATAGATTGATAGATATCTTGGCGCTTTCAATTGGTGTCAAATATTGACTGGCATACTGTGAAATGTGCAGTAGTCAAGACCTCGAAGGCAGTTAAGCATCTGCTCATGAATAAATAGAAGCAGTCTCGGTTAGTTTCTCTTATGGAGCCCTGCCATTCATACATTCTACATCAAGATACATATATTCATTTTCAATTTGTGAAACAAGATTATGCATGTTTTTGGCTTATTTTTTGTCAGCGCGGGCGGCGATTCCAACGTTTGAAGTGGTTTAGAATGCTGGACAGATTTTGAAACAAAAACCAGCAGCACCGCGTTTTTTTCAGCAAATCATCTTGTATTTGTTTAGTTATTTATTTATTTATTCAATTTTTTTTCTTCTTCTTATTGTTTGCTTTGTATTGCTGTTGCGTGCGCTCATACTCGTTTGATGTGGCGTAATTTGTTTGTTTTTGTTTTTTTGACTTTGTCTTTTTTGTGTCCAAATTAAAAATATAGAAATGTCGTGAGCTTCGCAACCAGCCCTGGACGCTGTGTTGATTTATAGTTGGTACACCAATGCGCAACGAGTATCGGTTACTTTGATTGATATGGCACATTGATGGTGGCGCTTTCGACCAATCGTACAAACACACACACCCCAAATAAAGTTAAATAAACAAACAAGACAGGTACCTACTTAAATGAGCTAAGCAATACAGTAGCGTCAAAGAGCTTTAGTTGATTTGCAATTGAAAAAAAAATTTTTTTTTCTTTTGCCCTTTGGTTGAATAGATTTTATGATAATTTCGGCTATGCACGTCAAGTGTAAATTAACGGATGTAGAAGCGAATTGTTTCTGGAATCAAGCGGATTTGATGTGTCTAAACGATGAAATTTCACAGCTGTATGGATCGAAAATTAATGGTAAGATTAGATCGTCATCACTGTGATTTACAACAACTTAAAAGCGATAAAATTTCCATAAAACTAATTTGACAGCTAACGACAAATAAATTATTCAAGCCTTTTCAATGTTTTATTATGTTGTTTTTCAATTTAAAGCTATAAGCTTTTAAGAGCAGGTTGTAGGTGGCAGGTTTGGGGGAATGTAGTATGAACATTGCCAATAGGGAATTTTAGACATCAGACGACGTTGGTTCAGTTAGATCCCATATCTAGAATATTTTGCGATGTTCAGAATAAATTGCTATTTAAATCGAGTGGAATCGGATGCTAATAATGACCACTGTTTCTATATGAAAAATTTCAAAAATATCGCCAAATTTTTTAAAATGCACCTGACCTCGACCTGTCACTCTCCCACTCTGTGCTCTATTCTATCTATATCTAATTGTTTCTTTCGATCTTCACCAGATTCTGTCTCTCCTTCCTATACCCTTCCTCCCCATTACAAAGTTTTTAGAGAAACCCCTACGCATATTTATGTTTTTCGGACCTGATAAAAAACAGAAAAACAGAAAAGCATTAAAGGCAGATTTGAAAAACGTCATGTAGGATTCCGCACTAAATAACTTTACCCTAAGCAGAACTAACTAAAAAATAGTATTGTCATGACATTAAAGTTATTAAAAGCTTTTCGATCAAAAACAACAAATTCCGCCGAGACCTACAATTAGTCGTTTCTATGTAAACATAAGAATAGCAATTGCTATTACAAGACAACAATTACAACAGCAACATAAGCAGAAATAACACAAAACGCCGTGGCACAGCAGGAACAGCGGCAGAAGAAGGGGCTGCCTATCGCCACGATGCGCCACCAGAAACGAAGAAAAATGAGTCTGGGATCGATTTGTAACCGAAATGCCGCCTCCTTTGTATAGCCAACGTGGCATTAGCGGCGCTGGTGGTAACAACAACAACCCAAGCAAAAGTGACGTTAGCAAAGAAGGTGCAAAAGCGATTGCGCGCCCGTTAAAGGCTAAAGATATTTAGATGCCTCCACGGCGATATCGAAAATGCAATTAACCGTTTGTGTGTGCGCCACATACTCACCGAATAGGCAATGAAATTGCAGAAGTTGCATGCTGGCAAAAAGCAATTGAACAACAACAACAGCAACAACATCAACATCGATATGCAATTGACTGTTACAACAACGAAAATGCGCATTTAGAAATCGATATAAAGAGCGGAAAATAGCAAACATGCCAGAGTTGTGCTCCAGACAACCAGACATATAGAATATACATACATATTTTTATATGCACTACATATTTATGTAGTGCAGGGGTGGATCCAGGGAGGTGTAGCTCCAACACCCTCTCCCCCTTCGCAAATTTTATCTAAAAAGTCATATTTTGGATAAAAGATATCCTCGATATTTCAATAAAAAAAATTGGACCTTCACCTTGCCAAAATTCTGGAGCTAATGTAGCTATTTAAAAACTGTGCACAAATATTAATTTACATTTATGTTTAGAACTATTTAGCTGACCCGGCAAATTTCGTTCTGCCCAAAATAGATTTTTTTATTAATTTCATTTCAAAAATTGTTATTACACCGGTACTTTTTTTAATAAAAAATTAACGATTCTTCATTTCATTGCGTATGCAACTTATAATATTAAGGGCTCGGAACTAACAGGAACTAGCTGTGAGTTATACCCATACTTGTACAGTGAAATATGGTGTTTATTTGTTGAAAAATTAAGTTTGTATCGGAGGTGCCACGCCCACTTTGTCATTATCCCCAGTTTTTTGGAGGTGGTAGATATTGATTCCATATAACCCTTACCAAGTTTCAATAGTCTAACAAAAATACTTCCAGAGATATCGACTAAGAAGTATTGCATTCGTATGGAAGGTGCCAAGCCCACTTTTTGTTATCCCCAGTTTTTTTGGAGATGGTAGGGATCGATTCCATACAACCCCTCACCGCGTTTCAATGGTCTAACATAAATACTTCCAGAGATACGGACATTGAAAAATTCCAGTTGTTTGGGAGGTGCCACGCCCCCTATATATATCAAAATATTTTTTAGCCTGTGACCATCCTTAGAAGATATCCAGTGGGTGTGTAAAATTTGGTTACGATCGGCTTATTCGTTTAGGAGCCAAGTGTGTCCATAGTCAGATACATAATTTGAATTTTATATACATATGTACATACATATGTATACGAGTATAGATATAGATAATTGAGAAAATGAATTTCAGCAGCCCGTACACTGGATTTAAAAACCCTCACTAAGCCTAAACTAAAAAACCGTCACCAGAAAAGCTCCAGCGTCCTGGATGTGGATTCTTTTTTAAGTTCAAATAGGCACCACCATGATCAATAAATATGAAAAGGATATATATCATCAAGCAGTAAGTCCGGCCTACCACACCGAATGTTTGAGATTCCAGTTCAAGTACAGGTGACATAAAAAGTGGTTTCAGAAAGTTTTTATAAAATCGGGGACGCTTTTCAGCAAAAATTCATCTGATTTTCAGATTTCATTTGGAGTTCGGAATATTTTAAAGCATTTCCTCGGAGGATTATGATGATATATCCTCGCTCAATTATTTTGGTCCAATATGTTACAAAAGGTGAAACCCTTAGGACATGCGGGATGTCGGCACACCACACGAGCTCCACTAAGTTAACATTTCTAAGCCCACTTTCACTTCGCTTCAAACTTACTGAAACTGATAGTTGCCTAGTACCATCTTAAGCGTGCTGATACGGCTTATATTTTGCTCCAATTATCCAGGAGCATCAACTAAGTACAGCTATAAGAAAATTAGTTCCACAGCGGGTTAGGGAATTAGAAAATATCAACGATAAAGCACGTTTTTTTAAAGGTCAACTAAAATTCACCAAATATAGATTGAAGAAAACCGTCCCCTTTAGCTGGGTTAGGTTAGGTTAAAGTGGCTTCCAAAGAGGCACACTTAGGCCAGTAACATTAGGCCCGTTGTGATACCACATAAAGACACCTTTATACCTCCTCCTCTTCGAAACACTTGGAAGACTTGATGAAGGCCATCACATCCTTGATGTCATGCTGTGCAATTTGGCGCATGTTGTCCAGGAAGGGAGCACCCAGGCAGCGACGTCTAACGCCGCTAAGTGCGGAGCAGTTGCAGATGAGGTGTTCTACAGTTTCTTCCATTTTGTCTTCTTTGCAGCTCCTGCAGCAACGGCGGTAAGGCACACCCAGTCTCTCTGCTTGCCTCCCAATAAGACAATGGCCAGTAAGTACTCCTATTATCTTGGAAATATCAGCCCTTCTTAAGGTGTAGATCTGTTGGGATCTCTTTGCATCCCTTTTTGGCCAGGTTTGTTTGGATATCAAACAACCTGGGGCTTGAAGCCATCTTTCGCTGGCTTGTCGATAGGTGAATTCGTTTAGCATTAGCCTGCGCGTTGCAAAGGGTATACCCAAGCATTCTTTGTCAGGAAGAACTTTCTTGGTAGTACCCTGCCTAGCAAGCTCATCTGCCCTAATTTACCCTCAATGTCCCTGTGGCCCGGTACCCACTCTTTAGTTACCGTTTTATAATTTAGTGGGTTCAAGTGAGGACTGAAAGATGTTTCCAATTCATTTGTAACTGGGAGTCGGCGATTTCCGTAAAACTAACTTTAAAACACTAGAAGTTCAACTCGTCTCATAATAATCTACATAAGTAGTGGTATTTTGCATACTTCTCCCTAAATTATTTTTTCCTCTATCAGCAAAAGAAGGGCAGTACCGAGCTCAGCGGTCACTAAGTAAATCCAAATTATAAAGTACCAATTTACAAATTGAACTGCACCCAACATACAAATACTGAGCTGCAGTTGCAATTTTTGTTGTTATTGCATGCCACCATGTGAGAATTGGACTGACCTCTAAGGTCATTAATGTTAGAATTTGCCCAAAGCCAAGGCATTCGTTGAAAGGGAGTGGGAGTGGGCGCACTTGGGCAACACAATTCGATTGAACTTTATTTCATCACAGTTCAAGAGTGCAATGCTTTTGGAAGCGCCCTCACACGCACCACACACAGCGATTTGTTGCCATTAGCAATTTAACAACAAGAACAAATAGTAAAGGGCAGCAATACATTATGAACAATAGGATGAACAACAAAGTTAGATAAGAAGTCTATTTTTGGTGATTCTCCCTCAGAATGAACTGAGGAGAGTGTGGCTTTTCGTTTATTACGGAAGGCATAGGGTGCGATGATTTTTGTGAAAAGCAACATTAGAGCAATGAAATAGTCCGGAGAACATAACGATCTCGTTGGCAGAAAATTTTGTTGGCATGCCAGCTTGAATGTGGTCTAAAAGATTAGGGCAATATCGCACAGCTTATTGAAATATATTTTCAAGAAAGCAAACTCATTTAGATGCATAAAAGCGCTGCTCCGCTAACTATAAAGCTAATAAATAGAACGATTGGTTTTTATCTCCGTCAAACTCCTACTTCTATTTACTTTACCATATCTATGAGCAACTCTCGCCACCGCATTATCTATAGATAAAGTGCCGACTTGCTCTTCAGTTGAGTTTTTAGTTTTGTATTAACAATTCAACTGAACCCCTTTTTTGAATTAAACCCATATTATTAATAAATTACATTTAAAAAAAATATATATATATTAATAGTATTTCTCATAGAAAGGCATAACAACAAAGTTTGGACTTTTGCGAACATAATTATGAATGTCTAGTTTTCATAAAACCAATAAGAACAGTAGTTGAAACATTTTCGGTTGAGTTTTTTTGAAACCGAAGTTAAGCTTTGTTTGGTTTCAAATACAGAAAACTCTTTAATGGGATGAGATTGCAATTCCCACAGACAAGTCAAGTCTAGACTTCCAAAAATATGTGCATTGACCGCATGCCTACATTTATTCCTCAATTAAAATGATCTTATTGCTTGTATCTGAACAAAGTTTTTGCCAGCATTTCTTTGGAAAAGAAAATTTGTTTTACCCACACTCTTTGATAGAGAAAAATGGGTGCGCCCAGCCTAAAACCAGCAACAAATAATAGTTAAGGACCCAACCTACCACACGCAAATTCACAGCGCTATGTACATACATACATACACTCTTGGACAATAACAAGCAACAAATGCAAAAACAAAAACATTCCACTAAGAAATTTGCAATGAAAATATTTTAAAAGCAAACCGGCCAATAAAACCAAAATAAAATTATGATTAAGATTAAACAAACGCGATAATATGTATATTTGAATGGTCATTAAGTTTATATAAACAATGCAATGCACCTTAGGCTAAGTCCATCTTATGTGCGGTGCAGTATGGGAAACAAATTTTAAATCAACAAAATTATCAAGAAATGTATACATTTTTACCCATACATATACACACATACATACATACATACATGTGTGTATATACGTTATGTCGTAACAGACGAGATGAAATACCAATCGGAATACATATGTACCTACATAAATACATCGCACAGGCCCGACTGTTGGTTTGGTTGTGCATGAATGTGGTCAATGCTTGGTACTTCAAATTCGCATAGCCTCACCGACTAACTCACTGACTGACTAACTGGAAATTATTGCATGTGGCTCGCAGTGATGAAAACTACAAAAATATGTTAGGGTGATTCTATGCGAAATTTCTACCACAAAAAAAGAGATCAACCACCGCACTCTTTAAAATACAGCAAATTTGAAAAAAAGGATAGTAAGCAAATCTGCTTCTAAGCCTCGCTAAGTGTTAGTCGACGATGAATTCCAGATATACATAACTATGAAAAGACGACGATGTATACCGAATTGCATTTGTAATAGCTGAATTACCCACCGACGTGTAACGTACGTGTACGTATAACGTACGTACGTACTTTTGGGCGAACTTTTATGCCCGTGATGTTAACGCAGAAATCAGCCATTTGCTTTTGTTTACATCTAATACAATGTTGCCATTGATCGCTTTTCATGCATGCTACCAAAAACATGTATATTTTAATCGAGTATTTTTCATTGTATATATGTAAGACCGAAACTGACATAAAAAAATAATAATTAGTCAATTTATTTGAAATCAATTTTCAACAAAATTTATTTTGGGTTATTTCAATATTATTACCATAATTGAAAAGGTATTTTTGTAAAACAACTGAAAACGATCTAAAAAGAGCATACGAAAATGTGAGTAGGCAACACTGTCGTATGAGCAAGGAATCAGCTGACACGTTCATACGTAAAAAATCAAAAGTAGTTTGATTTCTACGTTACGTTCACGTACACGTACGTCGTTGAGTAATCACTTACATGGCGCTCTCATAAGACAGGTCGTGTCATCTGACACGTACTACGTGCTTGCGTCGGTGGGTAATTGAAGCATAATACATAGATCGCGTAGCGGCGCAACAACCACAATTGTTGGGCATGCGTCGGACACACTTGAGTTCTCATGTCAACACATGCGCTCATCCGACCAGACAGACTTTGTTTATGCTTTATACCAACTCTTCATCTTTGATTTTTTGAAATGGTTCTCTTGGTGCCACAGCGAGGACCTCTCTCAATAAAGTGAAATGAAATTTATTAGTCTCCTCGCGATGCCCAACTCTTCTTTTTAACTAATCCTATCTCATGAGATAGGAGAACAAAGCGTTGGGCATGGTTGGTCTTATATCCTACCGGAAATATATATACTGCAAGGAGAGCGAACTCTCTCTGTTAGATCGGCATATGTACATAATTGAACGAAGGTTTTTCGGCAAAAAAGATAAAATCAAACACGGGTTCGCATCCCAGTGTCCGAAAAGGGATCTGATGATGAGCCTGGAAACTCTAAAACATGGAATCCTATCCATCGCTGTTGATTTTTCTTTGTAATTTTTCTCCAATTATCAATTTTTCCCAAAAACTGACAATATTAATTCGTTTAGAATTATTGTTAACGGGTCTCGAGCTTGCTCATAACTTACAAATTTGTAAACAAAATAGACCGCAAAATCCAACAACAAAATGAAATCAATTTCACAATGATTTGATATGGAATTGCCCATATTTTTGGCGAAGTCTTTAGAAAAGTAGAAATGCCATGAAATAACCGATGAAGAAATTAATAGGATTTCAACAAAAATGTATTGATGTGAATAAACAAAAATAGTTGAGCCGCTGGTTGTACAACTGAGTTTTGAAGCAATATTCAGGTTCGACAATTTTTGATGAGCTAAATTTGAAAAACAGCAAGTATTTCTGTATTTCAAAACATTACGAACTGCTGTGCATTTTTTTTTTTTTCAAGGTATTAATCAAGATGTTTTATAAACATTTACATTGAAATTTTATAAATCATTAACTAAATATTAATAAATATATGTATGTATGTATATGAGAAATGGTAGCAGAAAAGTCAATATATTTGAAATATATACATATATATGAAATATATCAAAAAGCGATTGCATTTGAGAACAGAAGGAAGCTGCTGAATCTAGCCCGTTTCGGGCAAAACTTTCAAACATTTTGTAAACGAAAAATCTACGTTTTGCGAGCTTCGAGTATATTTCGGTAAAGTTGTGAAAATTTAGTTAACGTTTCGTTTGCTTTTTGGGATTTTATTTTAAATTTGATAAATATTTGAAAGATATTTTGGAAATAATGTCGAATATATTACTTCTCCCGCCCCTTAAATTCTTTGGCTTACATTGTATCTTCTATCAACCAGAAACATTTCTTCTTTTTTTTTTTTGTTCTATGGATTTGTCTTATGTGCATAATAAAGTTCATATTCCACATCCACCTAATGAGTACATATACATAAATATGTGTTCGTGTGTATATGTATTTGTTATAAATACACACAAAATGACCACGATTGTAACGAGCTGGCTGGGTTTTCACTTTTGCGCCTTAATATGGCACAAAGTGCTCTGCTATTATGGCACCTAAGGCCTAAGGACTATAATATACTGAATAGCCACAGACACAGCCCTTTTTACCCCTTTATATGAGAATTAGTCAGCCTTTTTCGCCGTCATTTGCCCTACAACTGCCAATGCTTTGAAACGCCTTATTGGCATCGAGGTTGGCATCAGTAACCCAGTAAGCTTTCAATGCACAATTTCGACATGAGTGTAGGCACCTCAGTACTTCGGGTGTTATTTCGAAATATTTTCTATAGGTTGTGATCGATTACTTTTATTAGTTGTTGCTCTACACCTTCCCCCTGCTGACTAACCAGAGTTGCTCCGAAACAGAATTTGGTCAGCTAAACTATCGTTGCATAGAACTGTCTACTTGGGTCCTTGGTCGATTTCATGGATGTTTTCTTATTGACCTTATAAGCAGCGTGGATGGTGTGTAAGTGCTTACTGGGCTATATACACACACAAATAATGCAACAACGTCTGTCTTATTTCTATTTACTTAAATCCTTTTGCACGTCTATTCATCGATGGTTAGGCGAAAAGTGAATCCAATCAACGCGTCATATCTCTTTTTTAGCCACAATCACGTCCAACTTATACTAATAATTTCGCTACACAGGTACACCCTAATAATTTCACTATCTACGATTTACAGTGTAGCATTTTGCAGCAGAAAAAAATTTATATTTTCTTCTTCTTCTGTTTCGCACATAGCAATGTAACAAAGCTCTGCTTAAACTTAGTGTTTATGGAGCTACAGATAATTCCACTAAAAACTTTGAGCAAGCACTACTGGCTAATCCCTCTTCCTAAAGAGGTGCTCTATATTCAGGGTCGAGCAGTCGGAAAACGAGTACTGACACCGTTAACCCTTGACTAGAAATTATGAGCATTCTTTGAATCCTGATAAAATCATATTAGAGCATACAAATCACAATAAATTGGAGAATCCAGATTCAAAGCCCTATAAAAATTGGTTCAGTAGTCTCTGGTCCTCCACGTGACCGACTTCGTCCATTTAATTAGTATAGCTGAGCCTATTCCTGTGAAAAGTCTCGATGGTTTTCAACTACGAATCGGTTTCACTTATGGAATCTGAATTAACTTAATTCTAGGAAATTTTAGTTGCCGCACTTAAACACAAATACCGCTACACAGTGCAGTGGCGCTGTGCCATGAGATCAAGAATCGTTAAGAAACGCACATAGAAAATTGCCGCTAGCTGGCAATAAAACTTCATGCACTTTGTACACACTTTTTGAGCGCACCACCAACCTATAATTTTATACGAAACGCGTGCGCATGCGCATCCTACAACGCACTTCTATAATAGCACAAACACACATAGCGCGTAGCGGCGCAACAACCACAACAACATAGCAATAGTCGCAAATTATCGGCGCGTAAAGTGGCAAGAGAAACACAGACGCAGCGCCACTGATTGTCGGCCACTGATTATGATGGCACAATTGCAGAAGACAAAACGAACAATTGTTGGGCATGCGAGCGCGCAGGGTTGAATGCCAAAATAAGAGGAGGTGGCGACGGTGAAGATGCCATGCCGTCGGTAGAAAGTGAAAAGGGCAAAATGATGAGCCCAAAGAGGTGTACAGATGGAGACGTGTTTTGTTTGTAAACATGCGTTATTAAGGTGCTATAAAAATAAAATTTGTAGCGGTGCTTGTGTTCGGGGGTTCGTTCTTTATTGTTGGTCATTTGGTTTGGCTGCAATTGCTATTATGTGCGTTTGTGTGTGTGTGTGAGTAGTTTAACGCCGCACAATGGCGCAGCACCAAAGACGATTTGATGTTCGAACTGGTCTCATTTGAGAACTTCGGATCCGTTTTAACGCGAACTATAGGGTATCATAAGGGATGGGTGGTTTTCTCGAAGGAAGCCTCGAATATTTTTAATTAGAGTTGAGCTGTTGGTAATGGTTTTGTCGTAATGATTTCGCGCACTTCAAATTGACCAAAATTAGAGGTCCGAATGTGGCAGTAAGTCCAAAAAATCCTACTACAAAGATAGCTTAAGCCATTGAGAAGGATAGAAAATTACCGCCGTGGTCTTTTTCCATAAAGACAGCACGATCTCTACAGTTAAATTTTTTGCATAAGTCCTCCAAACGACGACCCTGTTAAGTCCTGCCGAAGTAGCTCTTGCAGTTATACATTATCGGTTCTATCTTAATCTTGGAAGATCCAAGGCCAATGGCGAGGTTATGCGAGGTAGTCGGCATCCTTCTCTATGCCTTTCCAAATCGTTCCGGGGACCAAAAAAAACAAATTAAGGTTGAAGTACCTCATATTGAAAGGTACCTCTGGTGACCATCTGAAAAGCAGGCATCAATAGGTCGTGAAAAGCTGGTAAATTGCAGTCAAAGCAATTGGGATCAAAACCAGTTACAAAAGCCTTCAATATCCACAGCTAAGGACATTTTAAAGTGGACTTTCACTCTTTCAGGCAGCGACCAAACTTGCCTGAATAAATATTTAATCCATATTTAACTGCAACTCAACTTTAACTCAACCCACTGTGCAACGAATAGCCCTGAGTTACACGTGTACATACATGAGTTCTTCCTTTTATGGTTATTATTATTGGGCTTATCGCTCACACAACACGGCGTCTACACACAAAATTTACAAATACTTTTAGCCAAATCCCTGTAGCTCTTTTACTCCAGCTGCTGCTTATCCCAGCGTCCTGTTGTATTTGCTTTTGTTGCATTGTAAACCGATAATTTTCACATCAGAGATTAGCAGCGCCACTTATCGCCAACCATTGGTACAGATGGACGCCGGACGTTCACAGTCCAAACGCAAAAAAAAAATGCATACAAAAGATTCGAAGTGGCCTAAGTCTTCAATGAATTTATGTTTTACTTGAGGGTAATAGACACCGCCTTGAGCAGCAGGTCGCTTGTAGTCAGTACAGAGTCGAGGAATGATAATAAGCGTCTAAATAGAAAATGCACTACATGACGGCCGGCAATTGCATTTACTACGCTCGCACTAAAAACTCGAACGGCTGTGTGAATTGTTTTGTGCGGGAGATGCGGCGATATCGCGCCGAATCGTACAAGTGAAACCCGCTGCTTTAGTTTAAGTAGTTAGGAAACAAAAACAACAAAGTTTTGTATGTAAACCACTAAAGCAGTAGGCAACTGGCGCAATTCGTATTAGTTGGAGCTGGTAAAACTGGTAAGGGATTATTCATGATCACTTCGTGTTGTAGTTGCCCGCAATTTGTGACGTAAATCCGGCGATGAATAAAACTAGAAAATTTATTTATTTACCAACGAACAAGTTCATTAAAACAACCTCAGCTGAGACTAAAATAGCACAACAAACTTGCTAATAATAATATTCAAAAGATTCGTTTATAGAAAAACTAGACTGGCGCTAAGGGAAGGTAACGAGTTTGAGATCGAGCTGACTTTTGCTTACGATGTAAGTAGTTTGGGAACTCCTGTAGGATAGTATGATTGAGTTGAATTGAGCGTACTTAGGCAAGACACGGAGTACTTCATTGAGTTCGCCACAATCGGCGATATCTCGGCATCAGGCTTCACAATAGTCTTCACAATAGTGAAGCAGCAGTTTTTATTTATCTGTTCTGTTACAACAACAAAAATAACAACTGTATTGTATTGGAGGCAAAACGATCGGCATCCGTCCTGGACATCACGCATGTTTTCCGGGCTGGGAGCAGCTGCGAGTCAAGGACTTCGAATATATCCGATGTATGTATGTATCCATGCCTGTCGTAAGAGGATAATGGCTTGCAACTTGATGGATCTTAATCGCCTTAGTGAGACTTGCAGCGTAAGGTGTTAGTATCGGTGCGTACCAGGTTCCCATCAGGCAATGGACTGTCAATATTGACCACAATCTCCCAGGGACCCCCAATAACGATTAGTTTTGTATTTTTAATGTCAAATCTCAAAGGCTTCCTGCTATCGTTGAACAGTTTCAAGTACGTGAATGAGCATGTCTCTTCATGCTCAACCGAAATCTACAATGATTGAAAAAAGTTTGAGTAAATCCTATATAAATTACAACTTAATCATTACTTTTGAGTTAAATTTTTTTGGTCAAACATAAAACTTATTCCCTGAGTCTTATTATTTTGAGAGGAAATAAAATTAAGGCGAAGCGGCCTTTTGAGTTTTTTGATCTACTGTCGAGAAAAAATATAAAACTCAATGGTAACTTTTAATTCCTCTCAAAATAATAAAACTCAAAAAGTGATCATTCAAAAAAATAAAACTTAAGCGTAACGATTATTGTTGATTTTTATTGAAAAAAAAATCAGAAAATAATGATCAAATGTCGAGTTCTATAATTAAACTTATAACAGTTACTGTCCCTGCAATCTCCAGAAACCTGTGGAAGGGTTTCAGTTACTAAAAACTACGTAATGTTATATTGTAACCACTTAAACTTTATAACTAGGTGAATCACCCTCTAGCTCCATAGTTGACTAAAGACCTACAAAGCCTCTTCTACTGAATGTATGTAAGTATGTATTTTTTACGCAACTCGCTAAGCCAGGGAAGCTTTGTTGCTTTGAGGCTAGATTTTAAGCTTAACAACCCAGTGAACCCCCATCCTAACTTATGAAATGCTAATTAGTGAATATTTTGAAAAACCATGTTAATAGTCAAACTAAGAGAAGGTTTTATGTCTAAGATGGAGTTTTATTTTTAAAATGACCAAAAACGTAAACGAAAGTGAACTCACTGAAATCGCAATGGTAATAGAATCTTGCAAATTTGGTAAATGGGAGTTGGAAACTAATATCGGAAGTCCAAGCATGATATCAGCGCTTTAAGCTGATAGATTTCCGTTGGAACTCAAATTTCAAACAGTCGCAAGCAACTCAATCACCGCAGTATTAACTTGTTTAAGCCACTATTAGTACCACAAACACCTTATTAGCTTTTGATTTCCATTAGTTACGCCTACTTTGAGCGGCGCTAACAAATTCATTAAATTTAACCTTCGAAAAACAATGAAATACTCAAATGAAATTAAAAGCATTTACCACTTGTTAGCCAATTATTATGTTCCTCATTGCTTCCACTTTGGCCCAGCTTCCACCACCAAGTAACGCCTTATTAATTTCGACTGTGAAGTGACTGAAATGAGCAAAATTAAATAAATTACTAAGCATAAAACTGTCGTTCATTTATAACAGAACTAATAACAATGGATAAATAATGACTAGCGGAAATACAACAACTACAAGTACACAGATACATACAAACTTAAGTACAGACAATGAATAAAGCATAGGCAGGAAAATAATAGCAAATTTTCAGCCTCACATTTCCCCACCACATACTACAGTCTAACTCCCGCCACTTGAACTTCCATAACTCGAACGAAAACAGTTGGTAGTCGCAAATTTACTTCGGAACATCCATAACACAAAAAAAATCCATACGTAGCAATTCTCTAACTAGTCAGTCTATTGTTGTCAGGTCTTCATTATAATGTCACCTACACACATTTTAGAATGTTTGTCCAAGTCAAATTAAAATAGATTTTTAACTATGATTCCAAAATAAATATAATTTCATGTCTATCAGAGTCTACTTAAAATACATTTACATACAGAGTTTTAATTTCAAAATGACCAAAGCATCACTAAGATTTTAAAATCAAGGTTTGAGTCTATGGTCAAAGTGACAACGCTTTCTCCAAACATGAGTTTAGCTTTGTCCACTTATTGGCACAGCTAGGTTAAACAATATTTTGATATACATATATCGGGAGCTTGGCACCTTATTTATGTTAGATCACAGAAGTTGGTTGAGGGGTTATATCACATTAATCAATACCAATTACAAAATAACTGGGGATAACGAAAAAGGGGGCGCGGTAACTCCTGTACGAATGGAAAATTGCATAGTCCATATCTCTGAAAGTATTAAGGTTAGACCACTGAAATTTGGTGAGGGGTTATATTAGATTAATCTGTAACACCTGCATGAAAACTAGGGATGGCGAATAGGGGGCGTGGCACCTCAAATGGAATTCTGCAAAGCCCATATTTCTGAAGGTATTCGGGTTAGATAGCAGAAAATCGGTGAGGTGTTATATGAGGTTAAACAAATTTAATTTGTTTTATTTACATTGCATATTTTTTATAGAAATGTGGTGTGAAACCAACGGGTAAAGGCCGGTTTAAAATAAAAAAATATTATGACTCGAATTCTTTGTAAATAGAACTTTTGTAGGATCAAAACCATTCCATTTATGGAAAGTCCACTGTATATATGTACATACATAAGTATATGTATATGCATATATATTTAAAAATATACCCAACCAATTTTGCTAAATTTTAGCAAGCTAAAGTAGGTGGGGTTTTATTTCAAAACCACAAGGTGTAAGGCCGCTCAGTAAAGTATTGTTATTGATTCGCTGCAATTCTTGTTCTGAGGCAGACATTTACGGATTCGCAGGAGGCTTAGATCCAAAATGTTTCTGTAAAAACCTCAATAGATGTAAATTGAAGTAAAATCAAATTTGCTTGTGTTACACGTTGCCTGGTGCTGTATAATTTTTTCACTTTTGTATGTTCGATCACAGAGACCAATATAAGCGCTACTTAAGTTACAGATCTAAATTTTGATTGATAAAGGAATTTCGTTTCTAGTTTAGATTAAGGAAATTAGACCCCCTGTAGGTTCGAAGCTTAGAATATGCCTTGAGGTAGGCATACCGGTGGTATGAGGTAAGTCATATACACAAAGGTAATGATGTGCAGTACCGCAAGGGAGTACCGGAAAGCACCGGGCTTATATGCGGCCAAGGGCTGTTAATTCAACAACACTCCGCAAAATCTTTGGGGAGTAGTTTTGTCATAACCACAAGAACAGCAACAAGGATTATATTTCCCACAAAACTTGCACCACGAAAATTTTCATCTGGTGCGATGCTCGATCATACTTGATTTCACTTTTTTATTTTTAATTTGTAAATTTTTCAAAACACGCAAAAATCTATACAGAAAAAAGGAACATAAACACGGATATTTAACTTTTATCAACGATTTTGTTTTCGTTTTTCCGGAATTCCAAAAGTTAACACATAACGGTCCATATCGTTTTGAATCAGTTTGTGGGTGCTCTATTACTAAAAATTGGTAGCTCAACACCAAAAAAGTGATCAGCCCTACAATATGGATACCTCAGTATTTTTTCGCCATTATGAAGGATTATGCCAAAATAATTTAAAAAAAAAATTATTTGATACGGTCTAATGTATGTACATACGCGTATATACATATGTAGAAGTATTTAAGTGAATGAAGGTGAAATTTGCTGTTATTTATTAGAAGCTTTCTTTAAACCGTCACTCTTTGTTTCTCCCTGCATTGTTATTGTAAACAATCATTTTGCTTAAGCATCAACACCAAAGACTTTTCTTTCATTGACCTTGCTTGCTTACATAACGTTACTATGTTACAAATCATACGTTTGCCTTCATAAATAAAACTCGTAACACCTTTCCTGTAAATTATATATGTTTGTGTGTGAAAGTTTATAAATAAACGCGACTAAAACACTAAAAAGTAAGAAAATGAAAATTACAAAACAAAGCTGCACAACAATGAAAAGTGTCACATTCGCCATCTGCGCCAACATGTTCGGATCAAAGAAACATACAAAGATACATACAAACACAATTATTGAACACATTAGCTGCAAAAAATGTTATTAGTCTAGGAGCAGTCCGGGACGAGTCGCAAAGTAGGATGCGACTAAAACCTGTTCTAATCACTTTGTATGAGCTGGTCTGTTCTCACACAGTCTAGTTCAGTATACGAGTAGTCTCATGGATGCAGATCAAATAGGATACAAAATAAATCTGATAAAATCCAACGGTTGTAGAACAGGATCTCATAAGGATGCCTTCAAGATTTTCTTTTTACTAGGAAGGGTTAGTGGACCCGATCATAGGTTCGTTATTGGAACTTTAACGAATTCCGAGAATTTAATTGCCTGTATTTCACAAGTCACATTTCTCAAGTCATCATCCCGCCTTTGATTTCATTTCTCTTTTGCTTTCTTCTACTTTAACCTTATACCGACCTCGTCAAATCTTCACTCCGATTTCTTTCTTCCTTCTTCATTCTTTATATCTACCTATTACATTTACTTTCATTTAGTAAATACCTGTTCAGGTCTTTAAACGCATCCACGTTTTTATTTATTTTACCTCATCTTGGTAATTTCAATGGAACTATTTATTGGGGTATTCCTAAGGAGCTATTTTTGGCCGTTGCTTAGAAGCGAAAAATTCTCTTTTTCCTTTTTCCTCCTACCAGTTTCGAACTATTTATTGATTTATTTATTTATTTATTTCCTTCCCTTCCCACACCAATGATCGTCCAAATGCTGACTGGGACTAACTTACTTGTTTCTGCGCACTTGCACTATCGACAATTAGTCACGTCAATGTCATTTCTAATTTATATGTAAAAGCCTATGTGTATCCCCACCTCAGCCACCTTCTCATTTTTATAAAAACTGACTCCAATCTCGGCTACGATTTTTTCACTGACAGCTTTTTTGTTTCAATAAATTACCCAGTGGGAAAAGGTAATTAATGAATTAAAACGTACATATCGTAAGCACTCTGTCCTCATCCAATCAGTGCGAACTAGGAAATATACTCGAAGTAAAGCGTGGTCAACAAAATCGCTGCCGCGGCACTCGGACTGGTGTCACAACGCGCTAATACCGTAGGGTACCGGGCATTCATATCTGACGTCCCATTCTGCAATAGTCGTATTTGATCTACAATAAAAGTATAAATAATAATAAAGCTGCATAAAAATTTACTAAAAGGCTTCTAGAATAACACATAGTGTAAATGCCATACAGCCGAAACGATCTGTCAAACGATCGGAGAGCAGTATATACTCAGAGCACTTGTAATTGAGCTATCGAAGGAACCAGTTATTTTGCAAAAGCGAACTAGTTTTTTCTCTTCATCCAGTCTCGCGATTTTCCTACGAATTTATATGTATATGCATTACACCGTAAATGGATGGCTCTGCGGGAAAAACCGCTTTTTGAAAAGTTAAAGCCAAAGTTCTAGTGTCAAATCTGCTAAAACTAACACTTTTTAGGGTGAACGAGTCTCCATTTTGAAGAAGTAATTAACATTGTTATAACATTTACTACAAATACACCTACGCAATGTCACTACCAACTTAATTGCCATACTCCCTACAGGGTTAACACAGACCCGATCGTGTTTGTTTGTGTGAATGAGTAACGAATGGAATGTACTACATTTACTTTATTTCACGACTTTGCTGCATAATTTACACCCTCACGCTCGTGTTTCATTCATTTTTGTATATTTGTTGTGTTCTCGATTTGTTTAAAAACCCATTCTAATTGAGAATTAGATATAACTTTATTTTTGATTTGGAGATATTTGTTTTGCAACTTGTGCATTGCAGTCATATTTGACAGTTGAATGACGTAAACTTAAGTAAAATGTCAACAACTCAATAAACCTCAACTATTTCACATTGTATTTGAGTATCTGTCAGTTTCGTCGAATTGATTTATCGAAGTGATTTAACATCAGTGGTAAAATCAAAGATTGGTAACGCATGAGGGCGATTTAGTTAAAATGATTTCAATGAATTGTGAAAAGCTTTAATTGCAGCAAAGTGTTAACGTACTTATCTACAAGAGCAAAGGCCGAGCCTCCCAGTAGTGAGCAACTCAATCGTTGGTCTACGATTATAACAAATTTCACTTCAAACTAACTCAAACTTTACAGGGCTCTTTCTAGTACCAGAAGAAGCTACCCAATTCATGAAGCTTTGCTCTGACACCCTAAGCTTTTTTTTGCCACTAGTTTGCATAAGAGTACAGACGTTGTTGCTGCATACATATATATTTGATTTCCGAAAAATTAAATGTCGTACTTTCGAATTCGATTTTTGGTCCCAGTTTCTAATTGAGTGTGACTCGTATAATTTGAAATTTGTAATGCATTATACAGAAGCAAAAAAAGGGAAAAAGCTCAAAAGAGTTTCGACGAAACAGTAATTATTTTCTGTACAGCTCTGGACAGTCTTACATATACATATATGTCGAGCAGTATGTTTTGTTGCTATTTTCTCAATGCATAATATTGCTTGCATGTTTTTTTTATTATTTTTATGATATCGAATGCTTAGGCAACAATTTACAAAACCCATTTCTTCATATTTCAATTTTGTTTTCATTTGTATTTTTATATTTTAATTCATAAATTTATATAATTATATGAATTATAATTCAAAGTTCGCATTCACTCAAGATATATGTATGTATGTCAACACATTATATGGAACACCAACCAAGTGCTATTTTTTGGAATTTAGCAAATATCGAAATTTTAGTGATGTAACTTTACGATGACACATTGTCTTTTCTCCAGAATTGTATGTGGGGAAATTGTAGAATACATATATAGCAACATATTATACAAATGTTAAATGATAAAATGAAATGTAAAAGGGTCCCCTTATGAAAAAAAATTAAGTTGGTTGGTGGCAGGAAAATTGTTTTTATGTTTTGCAAAGTCACCCTGTGTCAACTTGTTTATTCACAAACCATACCGTAGCTGTAGCTATAAGTGGCAAGGCCGAATTCAAGTTTGATGAAATCGATATCAGAAACACATCCATAGACACAAACCATGATTTTAAAATATTTAAACGGCATTTTCGTCATATTAACAGAGTAAGAATGAAATAACTGCCCTTAGCCGAGTAAAAACATTCTAAAAATTCCAAGATGGCTGTCGTAAAAATGATCTTTTGTAAAGGTCAACTTAGTAGATACATTCATGCTGTCATATAACAGAGATTACTGAATGTCAAAGAAATGGTTCAATTGAACGATGTAAACGATAGTCGTTGGATTGAAAATCCAAAAAATATAGTTTTTAGTATACGTATATGTATGTATGTACATACATTTCGTATGTCGTAAAAATGACTCCATCAAACGGTAGCTCATGCAAAATTCAGAACTTCAGAATGTAACTGACTGTAGGTGCTTCTCGTGTGAATCCAATAAGAAGATTATGACTAACAAAATCAAATTAAGCCATAAAATAACTCATTGCAAGTACATATATTTGAAAATTCCTGACAATTTAAACTTGATTAATTAAAATCTTTCTAGAGGAAAATGCTTAATAACCGGAAACATCAACACCTGCCAGGAATTAAATACTTGTTATTGTTGGACGCAGTCTGTCAAAACTTGGTGTTAAAACAGAACGATTTTATAAATTAATTTAACTTGAAAATTTTATTTCAAAAACTCATAATAATAAAATGCAATGTCATAAATTTAATAAAACTTTAAAAGCTTCTTCACGTTCTGTTGCGTTGGTGGAGCAGTTATGTCCAATTTTGTTTTTGTTTTCAAGGGTAGAAATATCATCACGTTGACGTCAATGCGCACTTTGGCAATTTATTCACAATTGTTGTTTTTGTAAAAGCTGTCATACCTCTCATATGCTATAGAATTCTGTTTTATTAATATATTTATGTATTTGTATGATGTACACTAGGGTGATCCTTGAATGTATGCATTTTGTTTGCGATGTGAGATAATGGGAACATCTCGCATATATTAAATTGACAGCCAGTACAAATATGCACCGAGATGTTTCTCAAAAAATTAAACGAAAGTCTTTTCCGAGGCAAACCCCTTCGAATGATAATAGCACGTGCAAAGACATTTGAGTTGATTAGATGCGGTTAAGGTGGGGGACAAAACTCAGACAATTCTGGTAGGAAATTTATAAGTTTACCCCTCTGCGGCATATCTCTACCATCTTCTATCGAGACTCATATGTAATATCTTTTAATTCTATATTTAATTTTTAACGACAACCCTAATGTACATACCTGAATTTGCATCTTATTATAACCAGGGACCGTAATCAGTAGGTATTTTTGAAAGTCAGATTAATTTTGTAAAAATCAAATTTCTTGAATGGAATTTTCATTACCTAAATGCAATATTTTAACTTACTTTGGACTTCAAAAATTAGAGTGAGCCTATAATATTTATTTGAAAAATGAAACTCTAATTGTACGTCTTGATTTTGAAAATTTTAGCTTTTACTTTTATTTTTTATTTGAATATTGAAGACTAAAATTAATCATGTCTATTTTTATTCAGTTTAAATAGCTTTTACTTTTCAAAAATAAAAGTCAAAGTTTAACTTTCAAAATGTTAAAATTTTACTATTTATTTTTGGCTTGACATGTAAAGGCCAAGTTGGTGCTATTTTTTTGTGTTTAAAGAAGAATTTTCAAGTTTTAGCTTTTAAGAATTCAAAGTTTTTGGTGTTGTTTTTTGAATTTCGTAACTTTAGTCCTTAATAATTCAAACTTGCATTTAGTCTTCCTTATTTGGGTTTCAAGAAACTGATTTAACTTTCAAAATTTCAATTCTTGTACTCAAATAATAAAAGTCAAACATTATCCAAAATTTTACTTTTTCTTCTATTCAATTTGAATTTTTATTTTAGAATTCAGTTCACTCTTGCACTCTGAAATGCACTTTTAAAATTATAAAGCTTTATGTTTTATTTCAAAAGAAAATCCCCATTTTGACTCTGATAATCTATTTATTTTTGATAAAAAATTTAAAGTTCATTTTCATCTTTCAAAATTTTTAGTTTGAAAAAAAGCTTGCCTTTAACTTTCAAAATTTTAAAATTCTAGTTTTTACTTTTGGCTTATTTCTTAAGCTTCAAATTAAACATTTAAATTTCTTTTTTAATTTTCCCGTTTATAAATTGAAAAAGTTGTATTTTATTTTCTGTAATATAGTAAATGTTATAGCTTTCACGATCCCTGGATTTACGTATAAGTGTATAAGTAAATGTATGTATGTATATATGGACATACACACGCACTTAAATAAATTAACAGCCACGGTGCAAATGTATTCGTTTGTCACATTTTCTTGCTTGTGTTAATTGTGTTGGTGTTGTTGTTTTGTCTTGACATTGCGGCTACCTAATAAGGCACCAAAACCTGAGTGACGACGACGAGGCGTTGAGAACAAATCAATGTAAGGCGTTAAACGTCACCATTGACTGACCGTCGTCGCTACGGACATTGGCACGATACTGACTTGCGAAACGAGTGGTAAGAATTTCAATTTTATTATTTCTTAATGTTCTCATTGAAATAAATTTCAAACATTTCACTGTGGGTGTAATCAAAACGAAATATAAAAGCGAACAATTGAGAGACAGAAGAAAAATAAACAAATGTGTATTATCATTTGTTTTCGTATATTTGTTTTTTTGTTTATGTTGCAAGCGCCAAATGTGTAAGCCTAACAAAAGACTAAAGCAACGAGCTTGAATGTGTCACAGGAACGTATAAGATCGTTGACTGATCGCTTTTGCGTCTACAAAATCGTTCCAGCAAAGGCGTTTGTTTGATGCTTTCAACAATATTTTTTTTTTTTTTTTTTGTTGTTATATGCCAATGACTTTTTAATGATTCACGCAAAATTTGGATTTAAAATTTTTCAGTAAAATTAATATTTTATTGGTTGTTATGGTTACGGATATTGCATACCTAAAAATCAAACGCTTGACTTTAGTAGCTAATTTGCTATATAAGGTGTTACTGCTTTAATAGAAACTATTGGAAACTAGGTTGATAGTTGAAGGCAGAGCTTCTGTTCTAGCTTTTGAAGTAATTCTTACTTTCTCTTAAACTTGGTGTATGGCAATGGCAAAAGCAATATAAAGAGCAAAAGAGTTCCTCTAGCAATCTGCGGAGCTCTACTATAATGTGAATTCTTTAAAAAGCGCTTCAAAGCCAAATGTATATTACTTTAATAAAAAGCGACTTTAATAATTATTCTAAATTGTTAAATTATTTCTCCAAACAAACAAACATTTTTATACAAATGGAAGTAACAAGTCAACTTGTCAAGCAGTCATTTCTTGTTTTTCATTATTTTTATGTTTCAGTTCTATCTGTTGGCGGTAAGCGTGTAGGCTGTATTCGTTGATGATGTCATTTCTAATGCCAGCCATTGGTATACCACGAAAGATTTATGTCTTACTCAAATATGCAACTTTTGCAAAGCTAGAAAACCAACTTGAAACGCAATAAATGATCAAGATTAAACAAAAAAGTTAGAATCTTATCAAAAATCTCATCTCCATGAATTTAGGGCAGCTGTGGACGAGCATAAAGATTTACAAAGTGTGCACGGGGTTAAGCTGCGCAAGGTAAACTTGTACGCCTCTAGAGTAATCGTCTACTAAAAAAAAAACATTAGCCAAAACGGAAACTAAGAACTCTCGACAAACCTTATGCCGGAAAATTTACTTAATGCCGCTTTAAAATAATATAATACCTAATTGAAAATCTTTTTCAGAATGTAGAACAATTTTAAAATACATATAGTCAAATTTCATTTAAGGTAAAAAAATGTTTGCAAAATGAATTTAAGATGTCAAAAGCAAAAAATGTGATAAATTGAAGTGGTCCAATAACACGAATATTAAGAATACAAATTGTCTAGAGGCGAAAGTTTCTTGAGAGATTAAAAATGGTTTACTACCCAAAAGTCATTGAGATATGTAAGTCAAAGCCATTAATCAAGGCGCTAACGAGCCATCCATTGCGCCCAAAATCTGAGGAACGAAAACGCTCATAAAAAATTGATTGCTTAAACAAAAGCTAATGGGAAAATTCGAGCTCTCATTCAATAATAGCAGAGAAAAACTATATATGTACGCAACTATCCAAGTGAAAGAATTCTACATAGAATTGGTTTACTGGGTTGAGATAAACTTTTCAACTATTTTTTTTTTTTTTTGTATTTCAAATAAATCAAATTTTGCAAAAATTCAAGTCGAATACTGATTTCTCCATTAATTTTTTGGGCGCAAAAAGTTGTAAGCTTGCAGTTTATTCATTGCAAATAAACTGTTTTATGTATGTATGTAGAGAGCTTTCTATGCTTTCGGCATTTGTAAAAGAAAACAATCGCATGTGATTCATATTTCTAACCTCTTTTTAGCTTCCTATTCTTCACTTAATTTGGCAAAACAATTCAGTTTCCATCACTTTCTAATAAAAAAAAGCACAAACTCAGCACAAATTCAAATGAAAGCTGAAAAAATTGGCCAAAATACACAATGCTCTAAAAAGAGCTACGAATCGAATTGCCAAAAAAAAACAGACAAGGGCCGTCACTTGTCATACCTACTAGAGGCCAATTACGATATCCATAACTTCTATATCTTTGTTTTTACGCGCGTACCAAATCGAATTGAGCCTCTGCGCATTTGTTAAGCTCAAACACATCATAAAAATATTTCTCAGAATTTTTTAATTAAAAGTCGTTCTACGTCATTATCGAATATTTTCTCTACATGTGTATATATGTATGTATGTTATACAAAAAACAACCGAACTAGCTCCCGCTTCACAGAGTTAAAAGCATAAAACAAACACAATTTGTGGTCAAATATCTAATGTGTACCTGATAAGCGGATCGATTACCAACTTGACCAACCGATTAATCAATCTTGCATGCGCCACATGCTGTAACGAATTGTTTAAAGGGCAGTAGTAGGTATGCAATAGTGATGGTAATCCCGAAATAGAACTAATACAATATTAAAACTGTATTTGAAATTTATAAAATCTAAGTTCAACGTTTTGAGCCAAATGCTAAAATCTTCATCAAAAGTTTCAACAAAATCCTTCATGTAATTGTAAATTTAACTAACTAACATTAAATATCTTGGTCTGAGCATGTTAGTTGACATTTGTACAGGGAAACGCAAAAAGGATAAATGTATTCAATCACTACCTTTACTTGTACTCGACTACAATAAATCGGTACTTGAGTAGATTATTTGCCTATGTATTTGAAGTCGCTCATATTGGAACATCACTAAACAGTCAAATTTTCGGTTTATCAAAGAAATCCCGAAGCGAACCGTTTGTAGTAGTGAACGCTATATTCCTGCCATATTTATGGTGACTTCAATCGTCCAAGAAGAGTATTAGGATTTTAGGAATTATTTTGCTTTCACCTCTTTCTCAGTTTGCGGTTAATCAAAAGTGTTTATAAACGAGCGCTCGTCTATAATAGCATTGCAAATATCGACACACACATGTACCACCGTCTCCCAATTTATCAGATTAATGACTTTATTGAAAGCTCTAACGAAAAGCAATAAATTCGCCCATCATCCAATGTATCCGTTTTAGTTTTCGGATTAGATTAATCAGTAAGCCTCATCGTTTCGGTCGAATTTAATTGGCTTCATTGCGAACATTGATTAATTTTATGGTTGCAAAAGATCTTTAATTTAGCTAAAGTGCGGTACAAATAAAACCTGAAAAAGTTAAACAAGCCCTTGAGTTTTTGTTCTTTTGAAGCTCACATTAGTTTAAGGCAAAGTTGTTGAAACATCGATGTTTGCGAGTATTTATATTCTGATCTATGTATGCACTGTGAGCGATGGCGGATAGTTGATACAGCCAGCTTCTGTAATATGAATTTAGATTGGCGTTTTTAAATCAAGTTCAGAGATAGACTACAATACTAGTCATATTCCTGAAAGAGAAACGAGTGACCTAAATCTGTTTGAAATGTGTCACAATAGCAATACTGCTCTACAACTATTTCTTCCAACGGGATTATACTAGTCCAAGTACATTCGAATTTTCATGCTCCGGAACTTATGTCTTCTGATACATAAGTCATACGTTTCTCAAAAGTTGAAACCTAAAAATTCGCCCAGAATTTGTTTGATACTTTTTAAGCGCGTTCAAGACTTGCATATTTTTTCCCGAACTCTTAAAGTTCACATTTGACTTGTTAAAATTACTAGTTTCATAGGAAACAAAGGGCGAAGGGAGTATTTGGTTAAGGTTCGGCACTGGCTATAAGTTAGTTTAAAACTAGTTGATTGTACTGCTGGGTACTCCTGCAATGCCCTGTTACTAGACCAACTATTGCCTCTTTATCTTCATATTCATGCATCCTCAAGTTCGATCAAGTTTAGGTTTAGACTACACTGCATTTTATGCAAATAAGTTATACCATTGTATTTTTTTTATTTCACTTGCAATAGTTTAAATACACACAAACCGTTTACATGTAGGCCATTTCATATATGTATGTATATACAAACATACCAAATTTGTCTAGAACCACTTTAGTGACTGACATATGTACTTATATAAACTCATATTGACCGGATAGACCTTGCTGCCATTCCACTTCCGACATGTTCTCGCTGCCTAAAAAGGTAAGGTGCGTAAGCAAAATATAAAACAAATTTAGTTTTACAATAATGAGTTGAGTTGCGGCTGTAGCCATGGTAACTATAGGCATATACATATATGTATATAAGTCCATGGCTGCGCACGCATGTCGAGGAACCACTATATACCCGGATCAGTATATTTGGTACCCAACTTATTGGTTCTCCTCTTGCTTGTTGAGAGCAATGTTCGCTCTAACGATGAAACCACGCAGTGAAAGCATATTTTTTCCAGTGAGGAATGGGCCCAGCAAGGTATGCCAGTTGTAGGACGCGCCTGGAGGGTTTACCAACCAATGCTACGAAAAAAATGGTTTAACTTTAACTAGTGACCTAATGATGTCGATAAATTTGACCAGAAAATCGAGTGAGTGATTTGAGCTATCAAATGAGGATTTATGGAGTTCTCTCACTAATGCAATTACTATCTACTGACTGCCGTTAAAAGCTTAAAATGAGGAGCGAAAACTTCTCGTATTATTTGAATTGTTCCAGCATTCATAAGAAGAGTCTCTAAAGCGCATGGATCAACTTATGGTAAGACAAGGCCATACATCAGGTGTGGAACTTACATGTGACCTCTTCATTTTACAACAGCGATTGATTAAGATCCTCACTCAAGAAGGCATCACTTTTGCCCACAAGGAATGGAGAAGGAAAGTGTTATACACGAATTGTAAGATAATGTCGAAAGAAGATGAGATGTGTTCGAGAAAAAAGTTATTGGCAAGATTTGGTGGCTCAAATTGAATTACAGCCCAAAGACATCACTGACTCGGCCATGTTAAGAGAGAGGAATAGTGTTTTTGGTTCTTTTTTATTAATGTAAAATGTTGTAAAGCACACATGAAAACTGCTGGAAACGTGACATGCGTAAGGTATACGGATTGGTAAAAAAAAAAAACTTCAAATACAAAACAGCAACTCAACACGGTCATAATGCACTTCCGATCGCCCATTTAATATGACAATGCAGACACATAAAAGTGGTATTGAAAAAAAGACTACAACAAATCAAGTACAATTCAAAAATACAAAGCTTAAAAAAGCCAAAGAGTCAAGGGCAACAACAATAAACATTGTATGCACAATAAATAACCTTGAACCTGATTGTGTTGTTGCTTTATGCTCACATAGCTGCTTGAAACATGCAAGCGCACGCATGCAACCCATGCAGTAAATGACGTCAGACTCTTTACTACCGAGCTTTTTAAGGATATATTTTTCCAAACCAGAATACACATAATTAGGTTCGAAGCTTAAACTGCATTCTACCTTCAATTTCCTTTTAAGTCTTAATGACCTCAATCACAAGCCCAAATTCGTGCAGGGACGACAGCCAGACAGTTGATTTTTTAGGATAAAATACCCAAAATTGTGGTTCATTAAAAAGTTAAAAGTCAGTTTAAGATGAAGCCACTTATCAGTGGTTATAAACGCACACATGAATACACTTAGAGTACGCTGTCAAAAGCAAACTCATGTCTTATCCCAGTGCCAAATCAGTGTTAGCGTCCTTTGAAATTGGTTTTCGCCAAAATAAAGCACCAAATACAGTTTAAGGCAAGTCCATTTAAGCATAGGTCGATACAAAAATATATTAGACTTTGAGTTTATTCAGGACATTTTGATGTATGTATTCAGATGGAAACCGTGTTCTACATTTCCAGATGGCCCACAATCATGGTTAATACGCATTTTAATTAAAATCGTTACTCAACTTAAACAGACAATAAAAATGTTGGTCCCTTTATGGTCATATTAAACAAAGATATTAGTTAAAATAAAATGTAATAGGGTACCCTTATGAAAAAAAATTAAGTTTGAAAGAAATTGTTTATGTTTTTCAGAAGCCAAATTCATGTTTGGAGTAAGCGATGCAACGTTCACCATAGACACAAACCGTGATTTAAAATTTGTTTAATTAAAACTCCGTCTTTGGTACAAAATGTATTTTAAGTTGACTATGGCAGACATGAAATTATGTTTTTGGGTTATATTATTCTTATGCAGACCCCGGTATATATTTTCCTGCAATAAAAGCCATGCCTTGCCAAAATAAACCCGACATCGGAGATACCTCGAAATCGGAGAAACCTCGAAATCTTTATAAGGACCGACAATTTTAAAAGACCTAGCCAACAGCGAAGTTATTTTGAAACCGAAACTGTAACTCGAGAAGGCTTTCTTCAGTCGGTTTTGCTCAACAATCCAGCCCAGAGATATTGTTTTTCTCATTTTACTGAATTGTGTTTTTGGCTCTATAGTATTTTTAACTGTTTTTACCGTTGTAAGAGAAATATTTGTGTGAACTTTTGGTTTGAAAAATTCAGCTTAATATCACCCAATTTCAACAATTTTAAATCAGAAAGAATACCCACATTCCCTTGATAGATGAAATTCCATTCAAAAATAGTTCAACTGTGAATTTCAAAAATCGGGAACTCGCTAAAAGCACATAACCAATTAATCCCTAAAATATAGCATAACGATTCCATGACTAAGATTCAAACACTTTTGCTCAAATTACTTTCGTTTAATAGCCTTCCGGGAATTTAGTATTTGCACGAAAATAATCTTGCATGAAGTACTTAGAACAAACAATCATTAACATGCATACGAGTTTAGCTTCAGGCACTTAGCACTATTCATAATTAAAGCATTTACTTAAAAAGCAATTTGCGATAACGAATGAATGTTGAAAGATGTCGCAAAACATAAAAGCGATCATATCTAAGTAGAAGGAAAACAAAACGCGGAATTCGCAAACAACTCACACTCGGAATGCGATTGAAAAATCGTGTTTACGGAACAATTAAATAAAATCGTAAGTACATAAATGAATAATTGAAGTTTTGCGATAATAATTGTTTGTCATTACTGCGATAATATTAGCGATTACTTTAGAGTACCCATTAGGAATTTTTAATGTGGTGCGTGGGATGCGCTACACCCTATTAAACTGAGAAATCATAAACCGATGTGCCGACAAACAAGGTGAAGTAATCTACACGAAATTCAGACTGAACTCATAACGGAATTTTGTTGCAACCACCCAAATCCAAGCCAACAATCAAATATCTCACTCATGTGCTTTTTGCTCGAAATTTGTCGTAGCTCACTAACACGCATGAGAGCAAGGGGAACTTTCCAATGCTACATTTGAAGTGCCGGAAAGGTTTAAAGAAAAGCGGAAGACTTTCTAAGCTACTGCTACTGCGGCATACATAAGAACTAAAGCAAATATTTATTTTTTTTTTCAGCTATAGCTACGAACACCTTATGTCATGACATTCGTTAATTTTTAATATTAACTAACTAAAGTTGGTCGCAAATCAGTTCCTTATTACTATGTTACGCAGCGTTTCTACTTAAGTTACATTTGATGAAAGTTCCCAGTATATGCAATTTCATTCCTTCATATCAAGCATAATTAAACACATGTTTCATTCAAGATTTATACAGGGTCATTCATCAAAAGTACATATCGCACACTAAATCAAAAAGAGTCACAACTCAAAATCCGAGTAACTTTCAGTTAATTGCTTCTGGATCGCACAAAAGTGATTTGAATTTTAAAAACTTGACATCACTGTGCTCTTTAAAGAGTAACGATAATAGTCAAAAAGAAAAATATTATATGTACTGGCTGCACTACTTTTTATTAGGCAATTTATGCCAAGAAAGCGACCAAAAAAAATTTTGAGTTGTGACTGTTTTTGATTTAGGGTGCGATATGTATGTATGTATGCTTTTGTTTGAGATTTGAATAGTAGGGAAATTTGTGTAATGATTTTGAAACGTGTTTGCTCAACACGCTGCATAGTAAAAGGAATACGTATACGTGTTAAGATTTCAGCAAGAAGAAAGGTTAAAGTTCATAACCCCACTTAATACCTTGACCTTTTTAATGGTCCACCCTTTATTTGGCTAATTTTTATGCTACGTTAGTCCAAAATATTCTCAAGCACCAACTCATCTTTTAAACTTGTTCAAGTTCAAGTTTATGGTGCCCGTTGCTGCTCAAAAGCAATGAGGCGTTAAAGTGTCATTCGATACTCCATAAGTAGCAGCAGCACTTGGAAAGAAAACATCTACAAAAATATATGCAAAATAGTATCAGAAGGTGATATAACATACCCACACTTATAAAACATAATAGTGACGTGAAATGATTTTTAAAAATTCCTGATTCGTTTTTAAAATACAACTCGCCGGATTAGCTGTTTATTAATGAAGTCGACAACTTGTGTGAATACATACAGTAGTGTTGAAGAAAATAGCAACGAAACTAAGATTACAACTTTTAGAAATTACTAAAACAAAAATATTATTTTTCTATCAAAGCTATCCTATGATCTCTAAATATAATGGCAGATATTTAAGAAAATTGGCTAAGAGTGATCATTATTGAGCCAATAGAATCCAACTTAGCAGTCTTTAGAAATTTTGTCTAGCTATCTGTCTGCATGTTTAGTCGCGGATCACTCAACAACAGATAGATATAATCGAATTCAACTTTCACCCTTGTATTAGTAGAAATCTAACTTTAAATCTAGGGCATCCCTCATTTCGATAACCGACCCGTGGATCAGGGGTGGAATATGGGTATCAAAAGAAAGATGCTGCAATGATCGATGTAGTTTAAGCCCACATCTTAGCTTTAGTGGGAGATATAGTGATTAAAATCGGACTCAGTCTATTTTTAGTTCTGAGTCGCAGTGAATCTGGCCGGGCTACTTAAAAATGCATAATAATTTTGGAAGAATGATTATTTGCATTCAGTTGCCATTTTTCCACGCTTCAATGTACTTAATACAAAAATGCGCATATCGGCCACTTACTAACAAGATGTATTGAAGAACCAGTTTACACTTTGATTTCGCATTTAAAATTAAAAACTGATACAGTAAATGGTACAAAGTATTACTGCCAGCGTTTTGCTTGATTTCTGTATAGTAACAAACTGATTGGAAAAAAAATAAAGGAACGATACAATAACCTCTGTTAAGCAAGCAAAATAAAGCAAATTTAGAGTAGCTAAATATTCAATGTCAACTTAAGAGGAAGGCCAGCCACTTAGCCAGACAACATGCAGTCGGTGTAGATAAAGCCACAAACACAGCGAACTGATCGATCAAGTGGAATAGCGTGAAATTGCTTCTGGATTGCGGTTACTTAAAAGGCGTTTAGTAAAAATGGCACCAAAAATTGTAATACAAAACCTAAAAAAATAAAATAGTGAGTTATAGATAAGAATTGATTAATTCAATACAGATTTCACCAAAAAAACAAATTTTGATTTCCAAAAAAATTTCATTGAAACCACGACTCCCCTCATCCCTATTTAAGATACAAACCGGTTTCGAAAAACTCACCGATTATTCATTATTATCAGTTAAAGTATTAAGTTGCACTCACGAACCAAAGAAATTAGATTGAAGGTGACTGTACTCATTTTTTCAATAATGCAGGTTTAATATTTCATGCTTACTATATCTTTATAGAAGTTGTTGAGATAACGGTCATAAATAAATTATTTATAAATTTTACAGCGTTTTCTTATGCTCGTTTAGGCGCATATCTTTTCTAGTGTGGGTGATATAAAGATTAAGATAACGTAATATCAGGTTAGCACTAATTTCTTCTTAATACTATTTATCAGATTTGAAAATGTTGATTTGATTTGGCCCGCTGGTTTGATGAGATATCACATCATACGGCGTAGTGCGATACCATATCAGCTGGCATGATAACATGCGGTAAGTTAAGCATAAAAACTAATGTCAAATATGTGAAAACACAGTGAGAGCAACATATTGATTACATCTCCCGCACTAGCCCACAACAGGGTCTTTCTAATCAGAGTCAGAATTATTTGCAAATAAACCACATGTTAGTGACTGACATGATTTTGAACTTTTGCAAAAATCTGAACTCAAACACGATTAAGCTAATGACAAACGTTTGCTGAAAACGAAATAATATGAAAAAATAATACCAATTATTTGTAATAATTTAATTATACATATGTGTGTATCTAAGCCACGGCGGTGCCCAGGAATTAGCCTTGGGGGGGAGTTTAGTTTTGATTTGCATTCACATACATTTTTCGATAAGATAAACATATTTGCTGAAACAGATACCTAGACCCATACATCATAAATTTAAATGTTCTTTAACTTTTCCGAAACTGCATACTCGAATGCCTAAAATTATACCCAAGAAAATTGTTTTGGTTGTACAAATTTGTCTGTATTTGATAGAGAATTGGTTATATGGTGGCATATCCCAGCTAACCAAAAGTGCAAAAAAAGACTCCTTTCGGAGCCATAAAACGCTCATTTCTCAGAGCTTCACCCTCCAAAATGAACTCTTTTCGGAGCCCAAATGGAGCGAAAAATCGTTCTACGCGGGCACTTTAAACGGAGTCAAAAAATAGTCCGAAATGAGTGCGATGCAGATGAATTTGGAGCGTTTTATGACAATTTTTAAGTGAACTTCGGAGCCTTTTCGAAACCTTTTATTGGTGCTTTTCTGAACCTTTTTCGGAGCCTTTTATTCCTCCATTCTGAGGGTTTTTGGAGCCTTTTTGGACTCTATTCGCTTTATGCTTTGATGCTTTTCTGAAGCTTATTTAGGGTCGTTTTGTATTTCTTTTGGGTCATTTTGGAGGTCTTTATCGATATTTTTATGAAACTTTATAAATAATAAAAAATAAGGTTTATGAAGTTTTATTGACACAAATCTGAAAATATTGAATGTGCTATGTTTATATTTTTCTACAGACTGTTGATTAACATCCATGAAAAATGCGATCTTTATCTTCTGTTAGGTAAAATAAAAAAAACCTCAGAAAATGCTTGAAAACATTCACATAATTGAACGTTGTCCCTCATCTGCTCTTCAACGTTCATTTTCTCACAATTCTCTTTACGCCTACAACAAAAATTGAGCCTTGCAGTTCATTCGCTCTACAATATTCATTTCTTCTCTCAACTCTCAGTAAATCTTCATAAAAAAGTGTTTTTTTTATGTTTACAAAATAACACTCCGAAATGGCTCCAATAACGGACTCTTTTTGGATGCTTTTTTGGAGCGCTCCGACTTTGGTAAGCTGGGATTATTCGCACTTTTATGAGTACTTGGCAATAATTAAAGTCCGTTTAACATTAACTCTTCGAGGTACGGAAAAGAATTCTATCAAAAAGTTGAAGTCAGCTGTTCACTTGACACAACCATAGCATCATTTAACCCACAAACCCCCTCCCCCCCCCCCCTGCGCACGGGCCTGATATAAGAGATTGTGCTTTGGTTTTCATCTCAAAAAAAAAAGTGAAATTGTATGCCTAGTCCTGTGCACAAATTTCATGTTCGAACTATTTCGGATTTCTATTTTACGTCTCAGCGCAGGTAAATGACCACATTCAGGCGCGTAGCCAGGAAAATATTTCGGGGGGGGTTTTGGCCAAAGTCTCAGTAAATAAGAATTACCTGTAAATACATACATATTTACATATATTTTTTACATATTACATATATATACTTTTATTTATTTGAAATTTTTCTCTTTCTATACGGCTAAAAATTTGAGCCTAACTTTTAAACCATTCATTGGTTTACACAATTTTTAATCATTTTGGTAATAATTTCCAATTCTTTCAATTTCCTACAAAAATTCTCAATTTTTTAAAACTTTACGAGGATAAACAGCGAATATGTGTACTTTTCGCACAAAATTCATGGGTGCGCGGTATCTCACTAGGTAGAGCATTGCGCACTGATTTGGGGCACGTCGGTTCGAGTCCTAACATTTAAAAAAAATAAAAAATTGCTAACATTTTCGGTTTAAAATTAAAAATAATTTTATTTACGCGCATTTCTATAACAAACGGCGTCAATTTAATTCTATACCAAATTTGGTTTGGTCATACACCTTGACCAGTATGTCTGCGTTCAAAAGGTTTTTGGAATCTCCAGTAAAATTAACTTTAACTAATTTCATTATTTTTGTATGAAAGTATGTGTAAAAGCACAATAAAAATACAGCAACTCAAAGTTAAGAACTTTGTGGAAAATTCATAAAAATTTAAGAAAATTCGAAAGCTTTTCATCAAAATTTCTAACTTTTTAGTAAAATTTTAGATTTTTTCCGCGTATGCAGTTTTGTAGTCCGTTCAATTGTAGTGAACAAAGATACCAATCTTAAGCTGCTAGAAGATTTACTCGATTTTAGTAATTTTAAAAACTTTTACTAAAAAGTTAGAAATTTTGAAGAGAATTTTGCGCAAAGTTCTTAACAAACCACACTTTGAACGCAGACATTCTGGTCTAGGTGTATATGCAGCCCCAAAAAGTTTTAAATCACGGCTAAAACTTTTAGCCGTGTACAAAATAATATTTATTTTACTTGTTTGTTTTGAAATTTTGTTTAGGATTTCTTCAGGAGTTACTTCAAAAGTAGAGTGGATGTTGAGTAGAGCCAGCATCTCCTGGCGAAGTTTTTAACCTTCGAAGGGAAGAGAAGGACCGTTCGCTAGGAGCAACGGAAACTGGAAGCGTTGCAGCAATTTTTATATATCGATATATATATACCATAGGGAAAAAAGACACGGAACAATTATTTAATGCATAAATAAACGTGCTCGGTTGCTCCTCCTTTGGGATTGGAAAATATTTTTCTTTTTCAGGGCTTTGGCTGTTCATAAGAAATCCAAAAACTCTATATAAAATGACACCTATGAAACGCATAAGAAAAATTTCTTGTGTCAGAATCTCTTCTACTTTTCTACTGCTAATTTCTGGAAAATGTTTACAAAAACGAGACCTGCGCAACTCTGGCTTTGGCAAGAAATAAGTAGTTGTCGCTTTAGTAAACTGAAGCTTCGGAAAAACAAAAAAAAAATATAGCAAAATAACATTGAATTTCATAGAAAAGGCGGGTTATTTGCAATTATTCAACACGCAAAACGGAACGTCAAAACTTCTTGGCTATTCATGACAATTTCATGGTCAAGAAATAATTGAAAATATTTCATGAGCATTTTCTTTTCAAAAGCATACCGGGCTTTTACTTTTTTTTTTTCAATCCTTTTTTGCCAAATTAGCGTCACTTTTTATTATCACCCGACAAGTATAAGTACAATTTAATTGTCACTTGCTCTGGTAATTTAATACCACTGCGTTGTGTACTGCTTGGGAATTTTTGGTATTTTTTTTTTAACTTCTTGGTGATGATTTTGGTTAAGCTCATGGCAACTGTGACTACAATAACGAGATGCACTCATTCTTACGATTTTTGCCTGCTGTATTAATAACTCGAAAAGCAGTTAATATGAATTTCAACAGACTTGAGTTCGAATCACTCTTGCTATTGTTAACATGCTATGTAGATGAGAAGCTAAGTTGATCTTATGCAGAGCAAGTCCGATAATTTTGCGCGAATTTCTTAATGCGCCAAATGAGTGAACCGTTGCAGGAATTTTGTTGTGACCTCTCAGACTTGCTCTGATAATTGATTAGCGACTACCAATATCTTCTCTCAGTGTGAAATATTATTTAATTTTATTCTTTCGTGTTTTTATTTTGCAATTAATGCTAATTTCTTAACAGGGGTTTTAAAAATGAATAGAGTAATTATTATAGTACAGACGTATATTTTTTAGTTTTCGGAAATTTCGGGGGGGGTTTGAACCCCCGAAACCCCCCCCTGAATACGTGCCTGACCACATTGAATAGTTTATATACCCAAATGTAGTGAAAGCAAATAAAAAGCCACAAAACAAATTAAATCTCATGTTTACCTTGCCTTTTTAATTGTCAATTATTTTGCACCTTCTTTCCCGCATCGAATTCGATTAAAAACGAAAATCTGTGAAATTAGCGCTTAATTGCAATTTTTGTTTTTACAATTAATTCTCACTTACATCATAGCACAAGGCGCAAAAATTTGGTTAAGTGTGAGGCAAAAATCAATTTTGGTAGCATAGATATGTATGCATATACCCTGGGTATGTTTCGAATGTGGAGTTTTAGTGTTTCGCGGTTGCGGATATGGAGGCGATTGATCGGAAAAAACCCCACAATGAGTTATGCGTCAGTTGGCGAAGCCTACATCAAAATTTTATCGGCTTTTCAACGCAGATCCGAATTTCCTACCGCAGGCATATTCTGAACCCCTAGCCCGCAGGGGGTAGCTTCTCTGATAGTTTAAGTTTATTAACCATCACTGGGTTCTAAACCATGAAAAAAATACTGGAAGATAATCTAAATATATGTATATTTTCAAGCTTCTTTCCGGGAGTGTAAGCGGATCTCAGACACAACCCTGATAATCTTTTAAAATGTATAATTGCCACGCTGTAAATTATTGCCTATAAGGTTTGTTGTTGCAACCATACTAACCTAAAAACGTTTTACGATATTTCGCGGTACCCTATACATTTTCAATTGTTGCCAATACAGAAATGATTTGAAGCAAAAAATGTTTTCAACGAAATCGATATTACAAACTCCCAGCAGCGCTACAATTTAATTATTCAATTTATGGAAGACATATTAATTCAAAGTCAACAAACTTTAAACAAATCGTGGTAGCAATGCTTTAGAGCTGTCATCCAACAGCTTGCCCCCCACGGCTGTTCGCTAACACAATCTAGTCTACGTACATATTTAGCACATCTAGCAAAATATTAATAAGAATTTGGGGAAACCGAAAGGCCAAATAAAGCGCAACAGAACCAAATGTAGCACCAACTAATGATTAAACTTTAAAGGGTGAAGACAACAACAACACTAAATTTAAAAAAGGCACATATGTAGCTCAACTAACTAACAACAGCATTGAACGTTTGTAGCCCATTGCTAGAAAAAAAAGTAAAAAGCAAGTAAATATACGATTTCGACAAGAGGTTGGCAATTTGGAGCGTTGAGTGGGCTAAGCCAACAAAGAAATAGAATTGAATTTGGCGAAAACGAATAAATATAAGGTAAACAGGTAATATACATACATACAAACTTAGCTATTTTAATATGTAAACCGACATACATGCATGCTTATATTAGCAAATACAAACTTACATATACTAATTTCAAACTACATACATACTACTTATACATATTTCGGTGTTTAGTATTATTTTCACATAAAGTGTTATGTGCACAAATCTTGATGGCACACTGAAACACATACATACACCAATAAAGGTATTTACGCGTATCTAAAGACTTGAACAGCAAGTGAATGTACCGTGATATCTTCATAGCAAGTTTCTTTCTTAAGTCTTTCGTTGTTTGGCAAAAGGTTGGGTGTTATTTTGATTGTTGACCAAAGGCGCGAAATATAAATTAATTTGTAAACAATAAAGCTTAATTTTCAAAGCAAACAAAAACTCTTTTATGCATAATTACTACATACTACATATTTACATAGTTATTATTAGTTAAAACGGTTCAAAATGTTTGATGTGTGGGTTTGTGTAGATTGGCCTTTAAATTGTTGTATTTCTATATGTATTTAGATGCGGAAAGTGGTGGTGTAGAAAAACAAAAGGGTTAATAATGTTACAACTCTATTTAAACGATATGAGCCCAATAGTTGAGCGTTTCCGTTAGGTGACAAAACGACTTGAGAAGCACCATAAAATGGAATAGAAATCAAAACTACAAATACAACAATGAGTGACCCAATTATAGAATATTATCACTTCAAATCGTTAGAATCAACACATAAGCTCATTAAATCTGCAATACTTAACAAAGACATCTCAATTCTTTCTTTTATGCTAATTAATATTATTTGTATTGAGTCCTAAACCAAAACAAGGTAAGAATGCGCGGTGAATATGTGAGTGTGTATGTAGGCGTGCGCGGAATTATAAAAAGTACATACGTATATTTTTTGGTGAGCTTGTACAGTGCTGTGGAAAAAAATTGCATTCGGGATATTAAGCTGACTATAATATAGAGTCACAACTGATCCGAGAGAGCTACTGTTGAATTGCTGAATGTGACGCGTAACCACTTTCGTGACGCGTAAAGAAACAGAGATATCTAGTTCGAAAAAATAAAGTAGGAGCTTAAGATGTTTGGTTAATGTTGTAGCAAAATTTCTGAACAGAAACTGGAACCGCGTACTCTGAAAACTGATGCGAATTTCTAGATGCGTAATACTTTCTGCTGGGGGGGTTAAAAGCTTTTTCCCAGCTATAAGACCGGAACTGATCATTAACCTGGCTCTGCTTTCATATTTACATTTACTGCTTACATTAACTTGGCATTAAAGTTAATTTTGGCAGCGATTAGTTAACTTAAACGTCAAAGTTCCATGCAGATAATAATTTGTCGGAAAACTCTGTATCTTCAATAGATATATTCATGACAGTGGCGCTCTAAAATTTAGCTGTTTTGATGATATGTCCTGAGGTATTTAGAAAACTGTGGAACTTTTTGAGTTACTTCCCAATGAGCAGGAGCAGCACTGAAAGAGCTATTGATCTTCGGCCAATGCTGCAAGGGTCATCCAATTTGCTTTTGACAGGGCTCATGACTCCGCAAAATTCATCAGGAAAAGAACGATGAGGGACCTATAATCATGATCTTTGTTGACCTTTGTTGTGGGTAGACATACCGTGTTTGAGTATCAATATTTACAATTATAACGGCAACAATGCTCCGCTTTTTAATAAATAAATCCAAACAAAAGGAAAAAGGTGAGCTTACCTCAAACAATTTTTTGAATTATAGTTAATAACAGCTGATATTTTCAGTAAAATTGTTTTGCACAATAATTTTTAAGCAGTATTTTTTTTTTTTTTTTTTTCTTGTAAAAACAATTTTCTTTTTAAACTTAAACCGATTTTCTTTAATATTTTAAAATTGAGTTCACAATATTTTTTCTTTTAGTTAATTCAGCACGTACTTAATTCTTTTAAATTTTCAGCATAAGGATTTATCGTTTTGTTTTTTTTGTAAATCTTTAGAAACTAAATATTCTTTTTTTTACTAAGTTTTTAAGCATATTTTTATATCGATTTTGGCACAATCATAAACCGAGATTTTGTAATACTCAAAAATAAATTTCGTTTTGTTCCATTCACATCGGCTTCACATTTATTAGTTATCACCGCAATTTAGTTTTGTCACCAAAGCCAGTGTGGGTCAATATGATTTTCCTTTCAATATTTGCCTGTAATGAATTTCGCGTTTCTTGTTAGACGAGTTTCATCAAAGAGTTATTGTGTTGCATTGTCGTTGTCAGTTATTTGTAACTATGTACTTGTATTTATAATGGTTTCATGAAATAACAAATGTGGCATATACATGTGTATGTATGTACATATATGTGTGAGCATATTTTGTTTAACCTAAACACAAAAACGTCGTCAATAAGTCGTTTGGTTGACTTTTTTAAAATTCGCAAATTCAGTATGTTATTCACAATTTATAGTTAAATAAAAAAATTATTGCAAATTGGGACGTAAATAATATTATGATTCAAATTTTTAATTTTTTTTATTCGCTCGTTCGTTGTGATGCAATGCACTAAAATTGTTTTAATTGTGTTTAAATTTTTTTTTTTTTTCGATGCAGTTTACAGATTATTTAACATCAACACGCAACCCTCAATAATTCAACCGCAACGGGCAAGATCGAGCGAGTATACACGATCATGTCTAAAATGAGACTGTCGCCAACAAAGCCCAGCAACGAAACTCACCATAGAAAATAATTTTGAATAATTTCACCACTCACAGCAGCAAACTAACACAACACAACATTCACCACCGTACATAAGATACGTATCTACAAACTCATTAAAAAATAAAATTGAAAACGAAACAAATCGAGTTGTGTGCGGCAACAACAATTCGCAATAAAAGCACAACATTCAAAAGCCGGCCTTTGCATTTATCGATTCACTGCTTTTGTCGATTTGAGAATGAATTTTTGCTTTGAATCTCGTTAATGAAGCAGTCAGTACTCTTCGAGGCGAGTAACAAAAGTTCGCTCAGTTGGTTCCTTTCATGGGCGAAAGGGTAGTGTCGGATAGATACCCTTTGTTCCCCTACGGGTACGGTCTTACTTACATGTACCTATGTATATAAGGGAATACTTGGGATCAATTATAGCCCACAAGGAAATCGAAGGTATTGATCCCGGACGAATAGAGATCAGACGCACGATTTTTTGCAGCATGGCATAGCAAACCCAGAACAGCCGTTGCATTTCATTTTCTTGAACTATCCACGCTGTTGCCTTTCCCTTACTCGATTCTGGCTCTTAGGAGGACAAACTACGGTTACAACAGCAACCTGTCTGCGTATAACTTATCATTAAATCTTGTCACTTTCGAGACCGCTCACAGGTCTATAAATCTTTGAAGAGTTCTCTAAAAGGGTCAGCTACTTTTAGGTTGCCATCGTCTATGCTTTTTCATTGGGTATTTCGAGGGTTTTCGTGAAGATCTCGTCGAAAGCAAACTCAGCACCCTCATACACGATACTAAGCAGACTAGCTCCAAGGAAACCGACTCAACTTAAAGTATCGGTACTCTTCGCGTTGGCTACCTAATTCAATTTAGAATGTACTGTATTTTAAAGGTTCATTCTTAGCTATTTTGAAATAATTTATTAGCAAAGGAAACTTTTTTTGTTCCCCACGTGTAGACGAATTCATGGAGCAGCGCGTTGGCTCACGTGTTGGTGCTTATGGGGTTGGTGGGACCTGTAAAGCTGGTGCTAACTGCAATGGTTCGGGGATAGGTGAAGTAAATATTATGTGGTGAGTAAAAAAAACCTGCTCGCCCAAACATTCTTCAAATTGTTTTGAATCCTCTCCAAATTCACCACCAACTAATGTCTTAACGTATGTTGTTCCGACTTCTAAGCTCACTTATCTATTTCATATTTACGTTGGACCGTCTCACAAAAATACATTTATTTTATTCCCCTGAAGCACAAAGAAAACATGTCGTTGTTTATGATTTCCAACAAAACGAGCTGTAGAAAATTACTCTTCGACAAAGGGTGATAGACGACTCGCTGGCTGCGAAAAAAAATTGCATCAGTCAGTGTATCACCGTTGCTAGTAAGAGTATAATACTTCGAGGGTTTTCTTAAGACACGGAATAGGTTTGGTTGCTATCCAACGAGAGGTAGCCAATAAATGCCTCTCTGGGAGGGCCATCTTCTCTCCCAACCTAGCAATCTTTGTCAGAAGCAACTTTGTGGCCACCTTGTGGGATCTTCGAAACTAATTATCTTGTTATGATGTAAACCAGAAATCCAAGATATCTGAACATTGTGGCTTCGAAAAGATGTCGCCAGATCTTCGGTGTGGTAGGAAAGCAACAGGTATAATATAGCAATACTTCAGCGATCGAGGCTTGCTCGTCCTTTTTACGAGGTTGCCATATAATTTAGTTTGACATTGTTTGTGGCAACTCTACCAGATATGTTTCAGTTGAAGAACGATACTCATATCAGCATGTTGTATTTCATTACAAAATTAAATAGGTGGCAACCTCGTCAAAGCATTCTGAGTGACAACACTATCTGAGAACGCACCCCAAATCATATCCATATGGATTAAACGTTACTTAAAATACTTTGTTTTACTTTTACGTTACTTTTACAAAAACTGCAGCTTAATACATATGTAGCATTTGGCCTACCAGGATTCTGTTTTTTTTTAATTATTTTTAATTTAAGGTATTGATATTGATTATATATTAGATTTTGCAGTTTTAGTAGATTCTACGTCGTAGAAAATGTAACTGTCAATAATTTTTTGCAAAAATAAAAAAACACTACACGGCAAAGTTTGCCCCAAAAAGGAATAAATTCAACGGAATTTCTGAAACTGTCTAATCTACATGTCGGTATATATGAACATAGTTTATTCTTTCTTAGCCAAAGGTGAACTCGTTTCGGTACACAAATGTGTAGCACATACGTCTAATACCTGGATATGTCTGTATGTTTATGTGTAAATAGTTTAAACACCTCATTGATATATTTATTCACCTAGCACGAATGTTAGTTGGTATTCAATTCTTTCTAACTTCGGTAATCGTAAAAATTCAATGAAATATGTACATACAGACATTTGTCGGTATGTTTGGGCATAGTGTGCAGGTGGACCAGTTTGGCTTACAATATTTTAGCCCGAGCTGTTGATTGATGCCGTTTCAGAATGAGATAACATTTTTGGAAGTGGAATAGCCTCTTTGAAACTCAGATTATTTACAAAATTCAGGGCGCCAGTCTATTTTTAAAAACTTGTTTCAACAAAGTTGCTAACTTTTACGTTTGACAAATGTACTCGTGGAAGATGAGTGCGGAAAACAATTACTGTAGGTGGGTCGCGTGTTCTGAAAACGTTTCTTCGTCCCTATCTAAAATATTAGTTATGTTGCGCCTTTGCACTTTGGCGGCGTCGTGGTCTTATCAAATGTCACACCAAAGATTTGGGGTGGTTGACAGTCGATAGCTGGAGTGGTTGTGAATTGCCTAAATATTTTTTAATTAAATATAATTGCAGCCGAATTTAAACCTGGATATCTCTTCAATTCACAAAACCACCACAAAATATTGGGACTTGCTGGTTTTCTAAATATGGCAAATGATTTGTATTTAATAACTGCCAGAAATGACGGTGACATCACTCACACCTGACCTAATTTACCTACAAACACCTACATACATATGTACAGATATGATTGTTTTACTTTTTTTAATTTTTATTTTGAGAAGTTCAATACTTTCCCGATGTGAATGTGATGAATACATTTGTTATTTAAGTTGAATACCTAGTAAGATGATTGCACTTTAAAGCAATCAACTTTTGCGAACGCTGAAAGCTGCCACCCACACACACTGCACTTTGCAAATCGTGTTGAAGTATGAATTCGATTTGAGAAATCAACAGGTGTTCCGGAGAGCAAAACAAAACCGCGTAGATGTTTATATACGAATATATGTACATATGTATGTGAGTGTGTATTTTATTATGTTTATATATGCGAAATTTTTTTTAAATCTGCATGAAGACCGTGCAGTAAAACATCAAACTAGTCTGAGAACATACTAGTATACAACTCTTATTTTCCAATTGAAATCATTTTATGACTGGTATATTCCGATCGAAATCTGACAACTGACAACGCGTATTCCCCATTTTAAATACCAGTTGCTTATATGAAAATAAGCTAGTTGGCTGACTAGTTTGGCTTTGTGCACATACAACTAGTTGGTTTGACACGGCATATGCACATGTACCCAGCAATAAATTAAGCGATTAATACCTTTCGTCACCAGTTACATAGATATAATTCAATGTACAAAGGTAAATTTATATCTGTACAGCATGCTTATAAGGATGTATGTAGGTCAATTTTATATTTTGTAGCATGCTATTACGATTTGAAAGTAGCCGTTTGGATAGAAAGTGGATAAACGGGTACAATTGGTCTCTCCATATCAAATCTTGAAATGTGAACAGTCCAGCCCCTGCAAAGTGCTCAGAACTGGTCTTATTCGTATGCTCCTTTGCGACTCATCCCGGACTCATGCTAGACTTGTAAAATTTTTTGCAGGGTATATATGCATTGATACATATGTAAGTAGGTATGTATGTATGTATATCGGTAAGTATGTAAGCTTTTGTAATGGAAAGCTTTTCACCATGCCATTGCGCCAACAGAAAGAAACAAAGACTACGCAAAAATGGCGTTAAGAGACAAAACAAAATGCTTAGAAATGATAAAAGCATCACACCACAGTTTGGAAATGAAGTTCGGCCCAAACTTCCCCACGGGAATAATGTCGAACTTCTTTTTTATATAAAACTCGAAAGCAAAGAGCATTCATACATGCTCTTTGTCGAAAGGATATTATGTGCAGGGCATACGATTTATGTATACCGTTAGAACGATTATCGAAAATAAGTCGCGAGGTTTATTAATCTCGCAGGAACCTTTTCTTAAAGCAAGATTGTTGTGCTTTTTTTATTTTTAAAAATTTGGTAAAAGGAACTTTGATGCAAAAATTCAAAAAATCTTAACTGTAAATTATAGAAAATTTACTGTGTAAAACATTTTCAGAGTTTCATATCCACATCGTAATCGCAGTTAAAACGTTTTTGATAGCATTTAAAATGTTATTCTTGGAAATCAAATATTCCTTTATTGGAAGTCTGCTTGAATCATTTAAGTTTCAAAAATTAACACAAAAAAAAAAAAAAAAAAAACAATGTTATCCAGCTTTTAGCAGTAGGTATAAAAGCCTTAAAACATTCTTTAAGCTGTTTCTTTTTCTTATAATCACAGACACGTTACGAGCAGAAATGTCTTCTTTGATCCTTTTGCTTCGATTAAAAATATCCAAGGGCCTTTTAATTATCGCAATATTTTTTTTTTTTTTGTTTGGAGATACGAATATAACCTTAATTTGTATTACATACACATTTACACTTACTTTCTCAAGGAAATAGCTCATCTTATAAATAAAAATGAGTGTGTGGCTATGAATCTGAGTATATTTTATATGCGTGCAAAATACTCAACCGATCCTAATGAAATTTTCAGAGTTTATTCTTGGGTTCACTGGGTACAACACATTTCTGATTTGTTTATTTATTTTTTTATTTGTACTTTGCTTACGTTAATGATTTCCCATACTTACATTTTTTGACAAAAAAAGACAGAAGTGTTTAGTTATCTAGCTTGTCATTCAAGTCTTTATGGGCCACTGTGCAGACGCGTCTGTTTTTCCACATAATCCTGAGTTTCATTTTACATTGTTTACAGTTTCAGTGAGCATCCACAATTTGTTTAGATTATCTTGAATTAGTACCCAACAAACATCGACCAACTATTTCTTAAACCTTTGAAAAACTGTATGGTTCCAAAGTACTATGAGTGTCAAATGTATTCGGTCTAGTTCTCAACTTGAGATCAAGGGTAGCTCAAGCCTAAATGTTTGTTGGGTATTGTTAAATCGTGGATACTAGCTTTCAAATCCAAACAATGGCCACAATTCAGTCTTAAAATTCAATTGGGCAGCAAAAACTTTGAATTCAATTTAGTTTCTATATATCATCGAAATGGGCGCATTCTCAGTGACTTCGGTAAGGTGGCTGAAGCCAAAGTATAAGCATTTAGCCGAAAAACTATGCGAAAGACCGAATGCAGAAAATTTCTTTAAGCTAATAGTTTACGCAGAAGAAAGTAAAAAAAATCGCATTAAGGTGATATTGTATTTCCATGATAAATTTAAGAAATTCTCTAAGCTGAACGACCATGTGTGAGTTTTATCAAATCATTTATTATACAATATAAATTTATAACGCACTTTGTTTTTTTGTTTTTTCTAGAAACGCCAATTTTACTCAAGAAATTATTTTTTTGTTGTCTATATACTTTCATTCACTTCCAAACTTGTAATACATAATTCTATTTTAATACATAAATAAATTCATAAGTGCAGGTATTTCCTTAATTTGTGAAGAGTATACATATGTATGTAAAAAATTTGAGAGTGGACCAAATAAAAAACGATTTTTTTTAAATTATATTGATATTATTTTTCATAACGGAAAAAATACTGTAACTGCGTAGTAGGTGTGCTAGTAATAATTGTTTCCCAAATTTGGACAGTTTCTTGTTTGGATAAGTCCTCTAGATATATGTAGGATACAAATAATAGATACTAAAATGTTTTCAGACTAATTTGATTTTTCACTTACGGGCTAAAACATGAGCAAATATGTTAACTTCATTGATGATACAGTGCTTACAAAAACAAAATGGGTTTTTATTCAAAAAAGGCGTGGCAAGGAAATAAAAGGGAAGCAGAATCCACGAAACATTAAATAATTTAGTTCAAATCCAAGAACGTAAATGTACAAAGAAGGTCCAACAGCGAATGCAATAGAAACTGTCAAATCGATGGTAGGTAATTCACCACTGTACCTACGTTTCAATTTCTTAAATTTACCGTGTTTTAATTAAATATTTACACAAAAAATTGTAGTTGGAGTTACGAAAACGTTTAAATGTTTATTTTGTTTAAAAATAAAGAACCGAATAGCTTTTAAACTCGTGATTTAAACACACATTTCCCCAGTGCTGAATTACCTATACGCGAATTGATGATTTAATGTTTCCCACTATTCGTTGCATTGGATCTTCCTGGTGTTTTACGTTCTTTGGTTCAAATCATGGCATACTCGCTAAAACGTCAAAACTGGCATTCGCAAATACAAAATATGGAAGCTCATGCTTTACAAAGTTTGGCAGTTTAGAGAAAATAAAAATGAAAAAAATCTAATCAGCTGTTGAGTTTATATTACCTGTATGAGTATGCCATGGTTCAAATAAAGTTTTGTGTTTTGCAGCCTTTTTTCCGTTCTGCGCGGGCTGTAAGAAGTGAGAGAGAACGTGTGGCAAAAGCTAAAAGCTCTTTTTATGTTTGAAAAGAAAACCCCAAAGTTGTGCTTAAGCATGTATGTATACTAGGCCGGGTCGATTTGTGGGGAGGCAAAAAAATCGTCCATTGCTCTGTGGAAATCAAATTCTAGAGATCAAAATAAGAAACTTTGCCGAAGGAACCATACTTCTTAAACGAATTCTGATGTCCCCCAATTTGGGTCAAACTTTTTGGTAGGGGGCCATGGCGTACGAGTGACATTTTGGGGCTTCTCTTAGGACTATAAATAACAAAGTTTGTCTTTAGCTTAACAGCGGTGCCTTGTAATCATTTACATATTTATCGAACCAACACTGCCCAACGACGAAAATATCAATTCTGTACTAAAGTTCGCAACATCCCTAGTAGATTTGTGCACACGTTCTTGTCATATGACTTGAAAGCTTTTTTAAAGAAACCCTAAAAATGAGGGAGAGCTTTTATGTAAACTACTTTTAGGCGTTCAGTGTTTATTGAGTGGCGTGAAAAATCGGTATAAATAATTGCAAATGTAAACAAAATGTAATTTTGGCACAAGTTTGCTGAAGAAGAATTGTTAAAAAATGTGAATATTTGCATTAATAATATTGTAACATGTGCCTGTGAGAATGTGTGATAATAGATAGTTAATAAACAAAAATAAAAAGTGAATAAAACCGATTCATAAGGCATGTAACCAAGCAGTTTAATAATACACAGTTACAGTGGAAGCATAAAAAAGTTTCTTAGACAGTGAGTTTGAATACTGTTTTCATAGAACATAACATTTTTCTTTCCATCCCCCCCCCCCCTCCCAATTCGCCCCTCTTTAAACCGAAGGCCAACGTCAACCCCAGGGCAACACCTTAGAGTGTCAAGAAATTGCAGAATCAGGAATGCAATCCTCTGTGATTTAACTACACTGCATACCTTCTCTACCGTTCCGGCCAACTGTAAGCGACAGAAGCTGTCCGAGCAGGTCGATGATACGACATTCAGCACAATGTACGGTGACGCCAATGCCACAGTTCTGAAAATATTTCCAAGATTCTTGGACTGACGACTGATGCCCAGACACCGATTTCAACCATTGGGTCAGTTTTCGATAGCGCCTTCGCTGCTCTTTTTATTCCTTGTGGAGTGCGACAAGGATAACTAGTGTTCCAACCTAATTTAATGAATTGTTGCTGACTTATTAGAAAAATGCCCATGGGTAAAATTTTGGACTAAAGAATCGAGCAATTTGCCCTATGCCGATCCCATTAAATATATGTACTAACATTACAGGTCATACGAGTATGTAATTCGTAGGATCGGATCTTGTAGTTATATAAGTCTGGAATTTTTTAAGTTGAGAAGCATTTTTGAATTGGTTCGGTGCAGTCGTGGATCCAGGGTTTTCTGAAGGGGTATCAAAATTGTTTCTATAATATTTCGAGGACATCTTTTATCCACAGTTCCTGGAAAAAATGGCTTTTTGGTTTCCGAAGTGGGTGGGAATGTTTGTTGTATCTTAACGTAATACACTTTTATACCATACTAGTTACTATGTAAGTTTTATATGTACATATGTATATCTTGCAGCACCCCAAGGACACCATTTTGGCACACAGAATTGCACACCAAATGGCTTTAATTCGTTGTTGCTTCGAACCTGTGGAGTTGCCCGAATTTATTGATTCATTCATACAGAAATGCACAGATCCAACATGTAAGTGGCATAAATTTTTTTACCTATCAAAATTTAAAAAAAAATACGAGATAGACCCGTGTGCATCTCAATGTAAAATGAAAACACATGCAATCTACAGTTAGGGCCACTTTCATAAAAGCTGGTTAAGCCTAAACAAAATGTTTCAATTAAACTCCGATTAGCGGTTAGTTCCAATATTATTCACATGTTTAAAAAGCATGGTTTTACTTGAAAATACTTGTTCAAGCTAGGGCAAGGGCCTTGGACCAACCATGGCTAACCATGGTGAAACTCCGATTCCAAAAATTCACAAATTTTTACTAACACCAACGCATATTCTTAGAATTTGTATGGGAAACGACAAGTGCCTAAAAGTATGCTCTCACACTTACACGCAGAAATCTGTTCAACATGGGTAAAAAGTGAACCTTTAGGCCCGTTTTCATAAAAGCCGGTTAGCGCTTTATCGGAATTTAATCGGTGATTGGGCTAAAATTCGTTTTCACCATGCCCGGTTATCATGGATCAGCCGATTAAACACCGATTAACTTGATCGGCGATGGATGGCCGGTTAACTGCTGATTGAGCAAACTTTGACGTCTGTCAGCTGTGTAGAAAATAAAATTTGTGTAATTTCATTTGTGTAGTTTCAAAGTTCCTTGTGTCATTGAGCAATATTATTAAACAAAATATAAACATAAACCAATAAAAGCGAAAGCAATTGGTAAATCCTTATATATTTTCTGCATACCAAAAAGTTTTTGGTATTTGCAGTTAATGAATATTATAAGTGAATTCGAGCATTCAATCACTGAAGCAGTACTTCCAAAGAGGTATAATTTTAATCCAAAACTGAAGAGAATCGACACGTTTTTTTCTGAGATATATTCCAGAATGGAATTAGAGCATATTCAAGAAAACTAGAATTTTTCACAAGTTACAGTTTAAAAATAATAGAGTTTTTCCTTTGACTACAGTACTGCGGCAGTGATTGAATTCTCGAATTCACCTATAATATTGATTAAATGCAAATACCAAAAACGTTTTGGTATGTAATAAATATATAAGGACTTACCAACTCTCCAAAGAGGTTTTCACTAATAAGATTGATTTATCCGGTGGTGGAGAAAGGGCTACGCGCAAAGGCAGCAGCTCCGGCGCTGTTATTGAAACTATGAAGAATCATGGTAAGGGCATCTACTCGGGCACATTGAATCCAGCTTTACAAGATCGTTATGGACGTCCCAAACGCGATATCTCTACAGTTATACATATATTGAATGATTTTTTAGGCCCCACACCGCAGTATAGTCGTGGTGCGCGCATAAGATTTGAGGTACCAAGCACATCAGCTCGTCGGCCACAAGTGGTGTTGCTGGCACGTCGAGTACCAATGACATACGAAGCAGCAGCAAGCAGGTTAGTTTACATTTTTTGGCTAATAAAGTTTGCCTTAGTAATCCATATTTCATTTACTTTCAGCTCACCGCAAAACACCATCTCATCTTCACCATCAGAGCAGAGCAAGCAAAGGCGTGAGGCACGCAAATTGAAGGGCGCCCCATATGCCACACGTGGAGCAGTTGGTGCACCAACCACTAAAGCAGCGAGCACCACCATATTCAGCGCAACTGCCACTAACGCCAGCAACTCATAGAAGTCGGACGTATCTCAGGCCAAGTATCACACAGCAAACAACATTTCGACCAGTTTCTGAATAACTTAAACAATTGTGTCAACAAGGAACTTATAGATTCGGCAGCAATTGAATTCCTGCTAAATTTCAATACAAATAACAATCGGAAAAAGCTGACGAAATCAATTTTTACAGTACAGAGGTATGTATTTTTCTTGCCTTAAAAGTATCACTTTTATAATGCATTTATATTCCTATTACAGAACACGTTTGGATTTACTGCCCTTTCTTTCACGCTTTGTTCTTTCAAAGATGTTACGCAAAGAATTCAAATGGCATATACGTAAAAATAATCAACCCAATATCGAATCAAAAATTAAAATTGTACGCTTCATTGGTGAAATGGTTAAATTTGGACTATGCAAGAAATTCGATGCTCTCAGCTGCTTCACACACTCAATCCTGAAAATATATACCAGCTCCTCAAAGATCTTGGAAAACAGTATGAACCTCGCGTGCTGCTATAAGTAAGTATAGATGCTGTTAAAACAAGTCTACTATTTCTACAAATATTTCTATTTAGGAACCACATGCAGCTTTGAAAAATTTAACCCGCATATCCTTGCTAACCGATTTAACGCTTATGGTTGCATGGAGCCCAGAAGAGGCAGGCAAAATCATAGAGACTTACAAACAATTTGAAAAACGTTCGCCGGAATGGATTATGGAACGGGTTGAATCAAGTCCACATCAGAACCAAATTGCCGATTCAGAAAATCAGCGATTAAGGAATCGCCGATTAGAAATAATTTAACCGGCTTTTATGAAAGCGGGCCTTATCCTGTTTTTTGGTAAGCGCGATTCAATGATTATCCAGATTTTTATCCGATCATGGTAGGCAGGGCAATAGGTAATGAATAAACCATAAATATATGTACATACATACATACGTAATACGTATGTATGATCCCTGCCAGGTTCACTTTTTACCCATGTTGAAAAGATTTTTGCGTGTAAGTGTGAGAGCATACTTTTAGGCACTTGTCGTTTTCCATACAAATTCTACAAATATGCGTTGGCATTAGTAAAAATTTTTGAATTTTTGGAATCAGAGTTTCACCATGGTTAGCCATGGTTGGTAGGGTAAGTGGGCGCAGTGGTGTAGTGGTAGTGTTGCTGGTCTACCACACCGAAGATGGTGGTCTCACCAAGAGGCTAAAATGCTCAACGTTCGCGAGCATGCGGAACTTTTAAGTAGGCAGTTCCTTTTGAACTGTCATAGACCCAGTCATCCAAATCGACAGCTATTGGATGAAACTCCGCCCCCCAGAGACATAAGGGAACATCTCCGAAAGCATTATGATGAGATCCGGCATCACATCTCGTTGCCGTTTGATCTGCGGGACCATAGGCTGGCCCTAAAGGACCTCCACACTGAGTCGGTGGACAGGTCCCGGCCTGTGAACCCCGTTATTGGTGCCCAACCACCCGTTCTTGCTGAGGAAGAACGTGTCCTTCCTAGGGAGACTACAGCCATGCTGGCTCAACTTCGGTCTGGATATTGCAATAGGCTGAACTCCTATTTGTCCAGACTGAACCCCACCATACCGAACACATGCCCTGCATGCGGTATGGCCCCCCATGACACGCAACATCTCTTTTCGTGTTCTTCGGAACATACTCTGCTAACCACCCTATCACTTTTGTCCAACCCTGTTGAAACAGCGCGTTTCCTTGAACTTCCGTTAGAAGAGCCCGATGACAACTAGGAGTGTACTGGCCCTTTGGGCAGGGCGAAGCACTGCTAACAACAACAAACTTTTAAATCTTTCCCTTGCCTCGGTCAGCTATTTTTCACTTACAAGTTTTACTGGGTGAAATTCCCATAGCAATAGCTTAAAGTTCAATCTGCTAATGAAATGTCAAAATGCGCTCTCTCGCTGCAAATGTTTTTCGTAAAACTTTGCATCCAATGTCAACTGCTAGTACACGTCTAAAAATATCGGGAGGGGTATTAAAAGACGAGTTTTGACCTCCGTACAAATAATCCGAAGCTAAGATTTTAGTTAAGACGCATGACGCAACGACTATGATTACATGTATCATGCCAGAAATATTGAACAAATCCCATAGGCAGGTGATACCAGTGTATATTTACTGGCGAAATCAATGGGTGGTAATGCTTTTTTACGGTGTAGCATGCAATATTGATTGATAGTTAAAAGTAACTCAGTACATTTTGCAATCCATCAATATGGATCACGTCAGAAAATATTGACCATGTACCCGCTACCATGAACTTATCACCTGACAGCGACTTTGGTTTGCGAAAAGAACAGACTTAAAATTAATCATCGCTGTCAGTAATTTTAGTAACTCGAATGCAAAATTTATTGACATATTTTTCTTTTTTTAGTCTACTTAAAAGAGTTATTTTGTGTTAATTTTAATAAGATTACAAATCATAAATGTCGGGTATGTGTATGGAATATAACTATGTTGTCATCTCCTCCAAAATTAACCATTTCGACGCACCTTCACACTGCGTCGATACAAAATTTTAGCCTCACCTCGAAAATCATCAAGTTACTGGCTGATGGTACTTGATATGGTAATTGTTTACGACCGCCACCGAGAGGAGAGGTATCAAAAGACACGTTTCGGTTTTTTAATTGTTTACGAAGCCCACCGAGTGCTAATATTTATCCGGCTGCTCCTTAGAATGACAACCCTCTGCCGGTCCAGCATGCGCATTTCGGCACGAAGAACGGTTTTTGCAAGCCCTCATCTTTGATTACAACCACATGAAAATAATAGAGAATTGTGAACTTTGATTGCAAATATGGTAATTGTTTTCGACCGGTGCCGAATGCTAATACGTGTCCCCATTAACAAGGATATGCCTCCGAAGAACATTACAGCTTCGGGAGTGTGAAAAAAGTAAAAGTACTGGTGCAGTTTATGGGCCCCACCCAAAACTAGACCAAAAAAGTTGAGTTGGGTATTAAAAGACGCGTATTCACGTATAGATTTAGAATCTGAAATGAGATTTTTGTGTTTTCAACTGTTCAAAAGTTATGAGGGTAAAACTTTCCATCGAACGTCAAGTGTTAATACACGTCCAAAAATCTGGAGGGCTAAAGTTAAAATTTTCTGTCATTTTCATGTGGAAAGGTGTTCTGCACATAAATACCATGGATCACGACCCGAAGTGGAAAGTTTTACCCTCCTAACTTTTGAACTGTTTAAAAAACAAAAATCTCATTTCAGATTCTAAATCTAGACGTGAATGCGCGTCTTTTGGGTGGGGCCCATAAACTGCACCATTACCAAAGTAAAAAAAGTGTGCTCGACGTATACTGGGGATCGTGTAGCCGGTGTTGGACCGGCTGAGGGTTATTTCTTTGAAGCGCGGCCTCGGAAAGATGTTCTGCACATAAATACCATCTTTGCACACAATATGTTCTGCATCCCCCTGTTCACAAGTAAATTAGACGTATCACCAGTGAACGCCAATGCCATTACCACCAATGATTTTAATGGCCCAGGCGGTGTTTTTATTCTGATGTTAAAAATACACTCCCGAATGTCGAAGCGATTTGGTATGACCAGTGCAACCTTCCAGGTCATAATACCATTTGTTCCGTAAGGAAAGATAATATGGGCAATGAGAGGTGAGAGACATCATATCCGTAGATCAACTATCGAGTTGCAGGTCATTGTGGTGCCACTACTAAAGCCTGGAAAGACAGCCAACGTGAGGGAGTCGTTTCGACCGATATAGCTCCCCTGGCCAGTAGTGAATATCTTGAAGACGGTCTTGGTCCCTTACTACACCCCTCACTTGCGGCTCGCCCACCGCGTCAGATAAGTTTCAGTGTCAACCAAAGCTCCCATCTCCTCTGTTCTTGATCGGTCCTTTCTCTAACACTCACCGAACAAATCCTCGGCCATAATATGCAGGTGAACATGAAATGATGCTTCACCACTCAAGTACGAACCGCAACAAAATTCTCAAGTCACAAGCCAGGGAAAGTTATAGCAGGCTATACAGCATGGCTGCCCTTTGGGCAGGGCGAAGCACTGCTAACAACAACAACAACATGGTAATGTTAACACATCTTATGAAGGTAATGAAGCCAAAGGCATACCCCACACATGTTTACTAAGTGTAGGTCTTACCCAGATATTCGAGTTTGAAGTTGATTGCTCTGTGTGAAGACTTTTGGGGGAAGTGCTTATACTTCTGAATGAAAACGGTTCATCGTTTGATAGGCTGGGACTTGCCCTTTCGACAAACACATCCGCTTGCTCGTGCATCTATTACAACCGAAATTTCCGCTTCGTTCCTTTAGGTTGTTGTGGCTGCTGTTCAGCGTTACGCCCGCGGTACAAACGTTTGGTAGATAACATATTTCCAGTTAATCCAGAGGATGGTCTCGTTAAGTCAAACATGGAGAAGTTAACTTTCTATTCGCTTAGTTCGCCCGATAAGCTGGATCGAATCGGCGAATATCTATATCAAAAAGCGAGTAAGGACATAAACCGAAAACGTTACAAGTAAGTACGCCATATAAATAGTACATAATGTATTAAATAAATAATGATAATTTTGAAATAGATTTGTAGAAATCGCCATGGAGGCTATGGACTTACTCCTGCAAGCGTGTCATGCACAAACTACATTGAATTTGTTTGTTGAGTCCTTCTTACGCATGGTGCAAAAGTTGCTAGAGGATACAAATCCCAATCTTCAAATTATGGCTACGAACTCGGTAAGTAAGTTGAAAGTAAATAATTTGTTTTGAACTAATATTTTAGTGGAGCACGTTTTTCTCAAATTAGGATATTTTAGTTATAATTGTATTATTATTATTATTATTATAGCAGTACTTAGCATTGCTTAGTTACGCCCATCCATTCATGGAATGGGACGTGGCGGGCCAAGCAGGGTTATACTAAACTTGTTAGTAATGTCCCAGTTTAGTAGACTGGTACGCTCCGTTACAAGCACGTTGCGACACCAGCCCTTCTTGAATACGCAGTTTTCTTGATTTTGATATATGTACATGGACACAATTTTATGATGTTTTATGAGTTTTAATTTATTTATTCCAGTTTGTTAAATTTGCCAATATAAATGAAGACACTCCATCGTACCATCGCCGTTATGATTTCTTTATTTCAAAATTCTCAGCTATGTGTCATGGAAACCATGACAACATTGAGTTAAGGGATAGCATTCGCTTGGCTGGTATTAAAGGCTTACAGGGTGTAATACGAAAGACCGTTTCGGATGATTTAGTGGAGAATATTTGGGACAAGGTGCATATGGAGAAAATTGTACCATCGTTACTATTCAATATGCAGGTAAGCTAAATGTGGCAAGCAAATGTAAATAAATTTAAAGTTGCATGTTGTTTTTATATAAATATTTATATTAATTGTAATTTTGTTTGTTTATTACATATCAATTTTTTCTTAATTTTGAATGCCGCTTAAAAAGTTTTGCGTGAACGTTTTGTTTGTGAAGAAAAATTTAATAGCGGTAACAAAAATTACTTTTTTATATCACAGCAATTTTGTCCATTATCAAAATGCTATTATGGGATGGTACGAGTCCTATCTCATACAAAAAAGTGAGAGCGTGAAATCCCACAATAGTTTTATTGTTAATGAACAAAACTAATATTAGTTTTAGTAGAAAGTAGTGTGGTTGACTTTTAGGTTGGTCGAATTCCCCAAAATGCATACAATTATGTATGTGCCGATTTCACATGCAGCAAAAGTAAAACATAGTCCTCACCAATACCATTCGTTAATCGCTTAAAATGGTCTATCTAACTTAACGAGTCGCCTTTGTATATGTTGTTATTAACAGTGCTGGGCCTTGCTTACTCTCACTCTGAGAATTTTCATCAAGCTTTTTTAACGAAAGTCCAAGCAAACGCGCATTTTCAACATGTATCTTGAGGGAGCATACCACATGCAGAAGATAGGGTCAGATTTCGGTCGGTGGAAAAGCTGGAAAGGTCTCGACTGTAACAGTTTTAGGTCAGAGTTCGTCAATGGAGGGACCGTTACCCCAAGCCATAATAAAGATTCCCTCTTATATAGGAGGAAGCCTAGAAATGTAGAAACCCTGCAGCAAACCTTTTTTGTTTCATTGAGGTCTAAATCTAGTCTTCGTTATCTTTTATAAGCTTGTCTGTAGTTGGCGATGCACGATAACCCTTTTCGCTTTCGTATATGGCATTTATTATTTTTCTTCTTGAAATGTAATTATTTCGAACGTGATAAATAAAAAAATTGACCAGAGAGATACAAGTCAAAATTCATATAAAGTGATTCTATTTTTTTGTACTTCTCGCCGACTTTAGCAATTTTTAAAATACCGATACAGTTAAAACCCTGCAACCTACGGGTTCCCACGACAGCCGGTTCTACGTACCGGAATGACTCGGGGTTCCCCGACCAAGGGCTGTTATTTCGCTACCCCCCTGCCTAACCCGTCAGTTATCCAACCTTCCCCCCTTTATTCAACTGCTTATGCATTCCTACAGCACTAATAAAATATTGCAGTTTGAAATTCACACGAATTGATCATTAGTTACCTTTGCTTTTACAGAAGTAAATACTAAAATAGACTCAATTTAGTACTTATATACTGCATAGATTTATGTTAAAAAACCATATTTTTTATATAAACCTAAACTATTTATCATATTTAAATACAATTTATAGTCTGGCGATTTAACACCCGTGGAAGATGCTACTCATATTACACCACCAGTTTTGGCTGAGGAAGTTTTACGCGAATTGGTTGGACGTGCATCCTTTGGCCATATTCGAAGTGTACTGAAACCATTACTAACGTAAGACAATTCACAAATGTTAGCTTAAGTGAAATAAAAATCATTTTTTATATAGTCATTTAGACCGACACGAGTTATGGGTGCCGAATACATTTGCTATACACACTTTTCGCATTGTGATGATTTCGATTCAACCGCAATATTCATATACAGTAGTGGAGACATTAATGCAACATTTAGACAACAATTTTAAATCGTCTCCAAAGACACGTACATCTTTAGCTGTCGTTTTATCAAAAATAATAGCTATAGCTGCTGGTGAAAGTGTTGGTCCTTCTGCATTGGATATAATCAACAATTTACTAACACATTTGCGTACAAGCGTTAGTACAACAACAGAAATAACTAATGAAGAATCTCAATATCAAGAAGCTCTTATTAATGCACTTGGTGAATTTGCTAATCATCATCCTGATTATCAGAAAATTGAAATCATGTTATTCATAATGAATACAGTACCTGATCTTTCAAAGAAAAGCAAAGGGGATCAGATGTTACAAAATATACTTCTTAAATCTCTACTGAAAGTTGGCACACAATATAGTACCGTTTCATTTGAGAAAGCTTTCCCGGCATCATTCCTACAACCTTTACTAAAGATGGCACGTGCTCCACATGATCCTACACGTGTAATTGTTATGCAAATCTTTCAAGCTTTACTCGATCGTCATCAAAATGAAAAAGTATTAAGCCATGTGACTGTTAAGACTTATTCAGCATTGTCGCAGGAGCCACCATCACGGTCTGACATAATATTCACACATAAATATGGTGCTAATATAATGCAAGCATTAATCGACAGCATGGCTTTATCTGATCGTATTGAATCGCTTATATCCAGTTATAATACAGCTGCATTGTTAATAGTTGAAATGGCGTGTGGAGAAACTGTACAGGAATTCTTGTTGTTCATTCTCGGGTGAGTTTATTTAAGATTTTAATTTGAAAACTTATAACTTTTCGATATACTATTTTCTTTATATTTGCGGAGTATGTTGTTGTAACACTCCCCGAATGTTACCGTTATGAGCACTGCCGATCCTACCTACTGGAGCTGAAAGAATTGGTCCTGTTTTGAGGCTTTTCGCATATGTATTTGCTTTTTCTCCTCGTTGTTTTTTTTTTTAAAACAATGTCACCTATGAAAATCAATTTGAAACAGTTTTTAGGCCGGGGGTAGCGAAATAACAGCCATTTGGTCGGGAAAAACCCGAGCCATTCCGGTACGTAGAACCGGGTGTCGTGGGAATGTTGAAACAGTTTTCTTTGTGCATAAGCTACTCTCCTGATTAAGTTTTCCTGGCTTTGCTATTAACAATTCTTCGGCCTGCCTAACGAGCACGATAAATCATAGCTGAGGTGTTTGAAGAGCTGCATGGCGATACCGTCGAGTCCGACTTATGATTATAGTTTCCTTCACGTCGGCGACGGAATGCATTTCTCAGTTTAACCACACAACACCATTTCACTTCTTGATCATTATATATTGTATCCGAACATTGTGATTCATCTCAGGCTGATAGTTCCCTCACGGAGGTGGTGATATAATATTCCTTAGAACAGGCTTTTTCCGCTGCTTTCGTATGCCTATATTTAATAACAAGCTTTTTTAATTTTTCTCAGCATTCAACAAGTCGCTCTTGCGTCTGACTTAGAATTGGAATCGCTGCATAAGTGTAATTTACATTGCATTGCAATCGCTTTAATGTCACTGATTTCTCGTGTTACGGGCGTTAATAATTTGCTTGAATACACACAAAAGATAGTTGATGCACGTAAAGAGGAAGCACCATATTTCTTACCACCTTTACTAGATCCCAAAAAGACAACATCTACAAAGATGAACCTGTGCTTACCACATCTAACTATAGACAAAATGGCTTTAGCCGAAAATCTTCAAAACGCCGGCATGGATTCAAATCGCTTACAAACCGGTATACCATATGCTTTGAATCAAATGGACAATCCAGCCCATCGTCACTCTTGGGTAGACACAGTTAGTAATCCTCAATTACCACAGCGCAACAGTTCGGCAGACTTGACGGCATACAATGCAGATGGTGATAGCATCACCAGCTCCCCAGGGGTTTCAAAGGTGTGTATGGTGTCGTCTTTAACTAATGTGTGGGCATACATTTACATTTTTCTATTTCTAGAAAACACTGGCACCTGAATATAATTTTGAAGCCATGAAACGCGCACTGGCCGAGCCATCAGAAACAATGAAACGTGAACAACAAGAAAAGCAATTGCAAATAGTACGTACATTCCGCGAAAGTAACTTTGACGAATTGGTACGACGCACTGAGCCAAAGGTAAGTTAAAGTCGGAAAATTTGCAAAGGTTATTTTACAATATTTATAATATGGCTAAAGTTTTCATGTTGAGTTGATATCCCAATGCACCAGTGCAGAGACAATTTTTTAGAAATAGCTTGAAGAAACATATACCGGTACCAGTTTGAAATTTCAAAACGAATCATGTAACATGACCGTTGTTTTCGACAGTTGGAAACGATGTAGCGCAAACACTATTTCTAAATATTATTAATTGTTAAATTTTTTATTTTTCTAGCATGATCTGATACAAAATCGCCTCAATGATCTATTTAACTCGTTAACAGTGGAACGCCAGATAAACCAAAATGATACAAAAACCCAGCAGCTGCAAGCTGAGAAGCCTATTTATGAGACAAATTTTCCAGAGTTATTCTATTATTAATTGAAAAAGATGAATATAAAATATAAAAGCAAATACAGTTTGCCTAAAATCGCTGTTCGAAACCTACTTAACTTGTTTGGTAATAACAGTGTTAATCGCTAGTACATTGGCTCGTTTATTCACTAAACTAGTAGTTGATGAGTATTGTTTGCTTAGAAAATATTAATATTACGAACAAGTGGTCCCACACAGTGTAATGTGCTTCCAATTATATTTTTAAATTGAATTATTTCTAGTTAGAGAAATTTGTTAATATTTCAGTATTCATTTTGTATCCTTCTTTCAGCTTTTGTTCCAAATGCAATAAAAAATGAAGGGAAAAAAATTATGATTAATGGCCATAAATCTGCGTTAGAGAATCTTGTAAATCGGCTAGCATTATACTAACTATATTTCGTTATTACTAACATTATTAGACAATTGTATTCATCTAATATTAGAAAAGTTATTTAAATAAATGCAATGGTCGCTTTATAAAAGCATTAACGGCCAGACCGTAATAAATTACATGACTACTACAAATGGCCTGCTCCCATTAATGTCCTCTACAACAAAAGTGACTAAAATAACCAAAGGGTAATGGGGTGATACGTCTTCCTTTCCTTTCCTACTGGCGTTCATTACTCGTCAATCCATACATTTGCCCCAGGGAGAATATCCTAAAGCGTCAAGGTACTGGGGTTCGGCCAGGCGATGTCGATCTCGAGGCTTAATATACATATGTATACTTACCTCCTGTCACCTAACAATCGTCAGTGCGTGCCCAATTGCATTGACTGCTGATCGATGGGGAATCCTGAATCAGATCATTTACCAATGGTTTAACTATATGGCCGCAAAAAAGAAACCCCTTCCCTAGCTAAAGCGGAGGGTCAAACAACTTCGTGGAATTGATAAATTTTGAAAAAGTCTTGACCTCGCATCTTGAGATCTTAGAAAGGTCTAATAAAAACGATCGCCTGGATGTCTCACATGTTGAGATGGCTGACCATTTTCCATTAGCACTTCTTATAGTCATTTCCCGGAAGGATGTGGTCAGTGGTGCCAATCACTGTTATGGAGAGAGGACGCCTCCCTGCGGGGTGCCTCGATTAACGAGTCGTCAATTACGCTACCACCTAGCACTGTTTTAATCCGTCTATCTGTAAGCAGAAGAACGTGTGTATTCCTTAAGGTCAAGTGACCTCTCTATAACTGACACCAGTGAGTACAAGGCAGTATCAGTTGACCTGATCTTGATATAGGCATGCTGAGCTTGCGAAAGAGATATTGGATCAATAAACCTCCGGATGTAGGCTTTCAGTAAAGTATTTCGAGGGTTTTAAGAGGGAAAGAAGATAGGCTTAAGTTTAGGCCTGTATTCGCTTGATTTTGAGTGAGAGGATTTTCCTGCTTCAGGGATAAGGACCACGCTAACTTACCTCCACGATTTTGGTACACCTCAGACAACTTCAAGCTTCGTGGGAACACAAGCACTATTAGAAATGCAAATGAACTATGGTCAGTTGTTGTTGTTGTTGTTGCTAGCAGTGCTTCGCCCTGCCCATCCCATCGTGTGAGACGTCCGGGCCAACGTGGCGCACAAGGGCACTTCTGATTACATAAATGAGCATTATCATCCCTAGTTAGGGTCCTGACTGGGCATTGCTTAATAGGCACGCACGGTGCAAGAATGGGGGTACCGACCTTCGATTAGGCATACTGAAGAGGAGGAGAGTGTCCAGCACCCCCTCTGCCTGTGTTCAGCACTTAGCAGGCGTTGTTTGGCCATCCTGAGTAAACCTTTCCTACTTGACCTTGCTGAGGTCTCTAGTTGTGTAGTGAAGCTTTAAGGAAGTTCATTGATACCACGAAATGGTTCGACCCGTTTTCGGGGACGTATTCCCATACAATGGGCCCATTGGTGGCCTAAGTATTGAGCAGTTACCTTGGAGTTTCAGCTTTGCCCTCGCAACTTAACCTAACCTTACTCATAAACATCGCCTTTAACCAGGGAGCGAGGAATATTCCGTCCGTCATCTATGACTTCGTTTATTAGTTGATCAGAGGATAGCCCTCCACCAACGATATTTGCATAAACGCTCTCGCATGTCGGAAAATGTGTATCCGTAAGCAAGTTTTTAGTTACAGTGCATCTCCGTCCAATTTCCGTACGACTTTGGACGTAGCTTAACTGAGTAGGAGATTTCGATAGCACTTTCCTTAGTTTCTAGATTCAATCTTGCTGCTAAAATCCACACAGGAGCTTTTCCTTCCAAATAGCTTTCTTATACCTGTTGGGTTTTGTCTTGTAATCCGCCGGTGATACTTCCAGTTTGTCATACTCGTACTTTGCTTTGTTAAAGGCCATCCTACTGAACTTAAGCTCAGCAAAATCAGACGAGCACCGTGATGGTTGTGGGTTTGCGTTGCTTTCCCAAACGGGCAGGTCCTATCCAAAGCAGTCCTGCATTGCTGACTGAAGCTGTTTACGAGCCCATCCAGCTTATGTTTGTTCGTTGAGGTTCGCCCCCATTTGTTAGATTTTTATCTATGAGCCTTTTATAGTAGCCCCAGTTTGTTCTTCTAACATTTTTAAAAACCATAGGATTTGTGAGTCTCCGATACACAAAAACTGATATACCTGTGGTCTCAGAAGAAGTGTTCCTGTAGAACCCTCCAAGATACACTGAGATCACTAAAGGAGTCCATAACTAGAGTAATGTCTAGGACCTCTTCCCTGTTTCTTTACATATACTAAGATTAGTAATCAAAAAATAATAATTATAAGAAGACTCACCCCAGGCATTTGTACCGGGCTGCCCCACTGGGCATGATGGAAATTCGCGTCGCATCCGAGAATAAGTAGATCTGTAGTAGAATTCACTAACTTATTGCGATTCGATTAGGTTCGATTTTTCGAGATTTTCAATAGCGATTCGGTCGCTTGCACTGTCGAATATGCGATTCACTAAGTAACTTATCTATAACGATGCGGGCAAAAGATTTCTCATCTCGCTATATAACATACTCTATGTTCTCAAATGCCATTTTTTAATGATAATAATATGGATATAGTATTATTATTCCAATTTTTAATAAAAAATTCAAATTATGGGCATTTTATTTAACGACATAGAAAACAACTGCAATTTGTGTGTCGCTTAGTTTGCGAAACAGCTGATTGGGAATAAGCGAAAATCGAGAAAAAATAGTTAGTGAATACCAAATATCGTGATAAATATCGGTATGACAAAATGTCGATTGCGAATGTCGTAATCGAAGTTAGTGAATTCCACTACTGCTCGTGGATTTGATGGTTCCCACATTTGTCGCGTTTGGTATTCTTAAAGCAAGTAAACACATCCGTTATGCAGGCTTAAGTACAGTTACTGCTACAACACTAACACCCTGAGATGTTACGTTAAGAAGCTTTGAAATTAAAAAAAATGATTTCTTTACGATAAAGCGAATTACATATATTTTATGTATGAAGACGTAAGTATACATTTTTATATTCCAGTATGTATGTATATATATACATAAGGTAAAGAACGAATTAGCACATATGCACTTATTGATGAGTTGTATACATATAAATATTTGTTTTTTTAATCCAATATAGTATAAATATATTTACAAAACAAAAATTGTATTTTTTGAAGCATTACTTTTGTCGATATCTTGAAAAGATCGCGAACAACCTTTTCGATTTCTTCCTAGAACTGTATATGTGCGTTTTATCCAAGATAGTATAAATATATTTACAAAACAAAAATTGTATTTTTTGAAGCATTACTTTTGTCGATATCTTGAAAAGATCGCGAATAACCTTTTCGATTTCTTCCTTGAACTGTATACATATGTGCGTTGATATTTTTACCAAAATTTAATGATTACATTTTTTAAATTTACAACGATGAGTTCAATTTCAATAAAACAAATTCGTTTTCGAAGATTTTTATAGGAAATAAACAACAAGAAATTTTTAGAATTTCTTATGAAAAATTTAACGCAGTTAATACATATATTGGCATATGCACGCTTAAAACTGATTTAGAGAATTTAAAGTTGTTCAAAGATTCAAAAAAACAAATATTCTTAAGAGCAAATATGGCGACCTTCATAGTAAAAACATTAAAAAAAACATATTGATAAATTTAAAACGAAAGCTAATTCTTAACACAAGCTTATTAGCAGATTAATCACAAAATATCCTCATCTACACACACATATATAGGTAATTACATTTATTTACACAAAATCCGATGCCGATGATGATGACGCCGCCGATGCTACCGATACAGCCGATGCAACCGATGATGTTGTGGATACCGTCGATGTTGTTGATGCTGCGCGATGAGTTGGTGGCAATATATGAAACGATGCTGCAGCATTTGGCGGTGATGGTGGTACCACACAAACCGCAGAATCATCACCTGCCATTAGCATATGCTCTGCTGATGTGGAAGCATTTGTTGGTGTAATCGGTCGTTGTTGCTGTTGTAGCGATGATGTTGATGCCGTATCACCACCAGCTGGATTACAATTTGCACCAATTTCCGATATAGGAACCGCTGAATTAGAAATTTCTTCATTACTGAGTATGTATTGTTTGAATTGTTGTGACGTTGGTGGTACTACCAAAAGATTTACTGAGATGAGCAATGGATGTACCAACTTTGTGTCCATAAGCATTATCGTAACTTCTTGATTCTTCTCCAAGCTCAGTGAGGTTATTTCGGTTTTTTGTGTGAATGTAGGCTGCCGCTGTGAATTGATTGATGTAACTGATGTTCTATGAAAGAAACAAAAAGTAGAATTTAAAGTATCCATGACTATTAATGAACTTTAATGCAAATTATTACTGATTTTTATTTCTGTTGTAAGTTTTTAGTCAGTAATACAAACCTATGACGCGCGACCATCAAATGGTAAGGGCTTTTTGAGATTCACCAGTGACGGAATTCACTAACTTATAACGAAGCGATTTGGGCTTAGGATCTCTCATCCCGCTACGAAATGATTGCTAAGAACTCAAATGTAATTTATTTTATAATACAAAAATTAATAAGAGTTGCGTTTTCGCTAACAACCTCAAATTAAATGTATACGTGGAACGAATATCGATAAAAAAAAGGGTTAGAGAGTGCCGAAGTCGTTATAGGCCTCGTTAAGGTAAAATGTCGATTGGGAATATCGTTATCGAAGTTAGTGAAGAAAATTTGAGGTGGAAAACGGAGTGGTACGAAAGTTCGTCATCTCCCTATTATTGTTCGATTGAATCATTCCCAGAAGGATCAATGTGCCCCAAATTAAAAGAATGTTTGTCCGGTATGTGGTATGTTCCCCCTTAAACTAACTTTGGTTCTGACTACTCAACGGAGCAGACTCTTTTAGTAGTAGTTTCACTTTTTTTCGCCGGCTTTTGGTTAAAAGAGATAGAATAGGTCGATTAGTCAGGGCAAAATATCGTAAATAGCACAACAGAAACACAGTGTCCAGTTATTAAAATATTTAAAATGAAACGTTATTAAAAAAGCTGTGTGAACATAAAGCTATCCGACTATCAGAGGTATCCTTAATGAGGAATTCGCCTAAACCTCTGCGGGCGAAGTCGGGTAGGTTGACAATTGAAAAGAATATAATGATGTGAAGTCACTGCATTCATTTTTGTACGTTTAAATAGTACTTACCGTATCATGAATTGTCGCTTTGTTTGTAGGCTAAGCAAACGTTCGTGCTCGTTGCGATGATGCCGTCGTATACTTAGTAGACGCGAGTCAGCGACTAACACTAGATCCAAACCGAAATTGAAGCCCGTCCAACGCCATTTCTGATAGCCAGGCTCGAGTAGTATACGGCCACAGCGCATGCAATTCTTATTGAACACATCCGGATCCAGATTTTGTGGGCTGCAAAAAATATATACATACATATACATTCATGTAAAATTGTTGAAACGAAATAATTTTTTTTTTTTTTTTGGATACAAATAAAATAGTAGGGATGAGCGATTCAACCAACTTATAAGTAATAATTTTAATAAATAATTATAGCTAAACGACCATTAAACTAATTCATTTCTTTCGAGTACTTTCTTTAGAAAATAAACTAAAGGGGCAGGCTTTTGTCAACTGATAAAACTCGGAATGGTGTGTTTGCTAAACGTAAAAACTGCTTAAAATTTTAATTTTCTGAGTTGAGTTGTGATTACAATCAGAAACTCACCAATCATAAAAGTATGTGCTGGTCTACCAAATACCCCAAGTTCACTTCTCGGATAAAGTATTCCCAACAAATCGTCAGAAAAAAGGGTGTCCAAATGCGGTGTCTCCCTTCGACAGTTCATGTCAGCTTCCCGAGTGCATTTGCGCATTAAAAATCTTCTCAGCAAACCTTCGGGGTATTGTTTTTGGCACCACTCAAACAAACGAAAAACTCAATAGACAATCAAGGAACCATTATCGGAGTTTTGGTAACGAAACTGTGGGTTTGAAGCGTTTCGGCACGATCCGCATCAAAGAGGGATTGACGAACATGTCGTTTTTGCTATTATACCAGTACATCGACATACATAATCGGCACGACTTTTCCATGAATTGTCAACAATCTCCTCTAAGCTAGCTCCTGGAAAACTATTGGTTTCCTTAGTGAGTATGCTGTTATCAGAGTCAGCTCGGTTTAGCAGTTAAAGAGATAATATGTGTCACGCTGGGAGCACACTGCATGTAGGCATGCATTTGATAAGGCAGGATCTATTCTAGATGAGTAGGATTTTAACCTATTACAATATCCGTACCGAAGTTTAGGCAAAGTGACTCACATCTTCCTGCGAACTTGCTTTTGATTGTTCGGAGCTAACCACTTGGAAGTTGTTGAAAAGCTGCCGGTGCACGTTTTGGACAAAGTTACTTGATATTTGTCGTAGATCTATTTCTTAGGAGCTAAAAAAAACAGCACGTAGCCAATATGTTTTTTTAAAACTTGATGGGGTTTTTATAGTAAAGGCAGACGTAAAAATCTAACGCTCACCCTCTTCCATAATTATAGTTTCTGTTTGGAGCACTATCATACGTACACTAACGATTCCAAAAACGATATCCGCATTGAAATTACGTTAGCTCTTCCCTACGGTTAGATATGCAATCTCGCAAACAAAACCAACGAAAATTTGCTGACGCTATGCTTTTGAATTTGTCTCGAAAAAAATAAGCAGCCAAAGCATTAGCTCTTTCTTTTGCTTGAAAACAACGACCAACCACCGCAGCAGCATGAAAAATGCTGGGAAGCAAACAATTCACGAAGGTTTGCGTTCTACTCACTTGCGGTACATGCCCGACTGTTGGAGTAGTGATGTGATATGACCAGTGGAAGCTTCTACGAACCAGTGGAACTTTCTGTAAAAAAACAACAAAAAGATGGGAGGTGTGAGGTATTTCCACCTCCAGCATAAACAAACACCTAATGCGTGTGAGCTCATAGAGGGCAGTTTCAGTTGATCTGCTCTTCATATTCCACCTTTAAGGCTTTAGCCCCTGTTATGACTGTCCTTATATGGATTTGGAAAATTATTGCAATAATAGATAGTATCTTTTATTTCAGTCTTAAAACATGCAAGCGTACATACATTCTCACAATAAGCGGATCTACATATAATTTATATAATAATAAAAAGATTTTCAAAATGAATTAAAACAAACAAAACGATCGAATATCTAACAGACTCACCCTTCCTCCGGCAAATGATCGACCTTCAAAATTGAATGCCAATGACTCAGCACATGGCTATGTAGCCAATCCTTTGGAATGATATTGTCATTAAGTACAATTTTTATATCCGTATGATGATTTGTTAAGTACTGTGTACGTAGCGATTGGAATGGTGGCACAAACTGTTGACCTTCGAGTGTGGCCAGGAATGGACGTTTTTCACTGCGATTCCCAAAGAACGCTTGTATTATATCAGTAAGGGTGGGCGTTTCACCACAATTACTACTGCTACTACTACTACCGCTTCTACCCCTCTCATTTTCAGCTGAACGTATAATATCAGACGGGTTTTCGGGATCATATTGGGGATGTAAACGTAAGTACATCCATGTACGTAGCAAAGTGTATAAAGAAAATTCAGTCTGCATAACATACAAATCTGGACTAGATATTAATTTTGTCATTAGTTCTACACTTATTTGACGCAATAACTTTTCATCTTTGGGATAAATGCATAACAAATTTGTTTCCAACCACACCATAGCAGATTTTTTCACATTTACACTGCCGTATTGACAAGCAGCTTCATAGTAATTAATGGCAGTCTGTAAATAGATAAGGAATATTTCTTAAATGTTTGACATGTACTTCATTGCACTTACATCTGCATTTATGGTTTCAATCATTACTTCAGCACATTTATCAATTATGCCCTCCAAATGGAAAAGTGTTGCTGTGGCCAAAACCGAAATAACAGCCTTCGGATCGATTTCGATCTCGTCAGAGTACATTGAACCGAAAACTGCATCAAGTGCTGAGATAAAAATAGAATGTTATAAATAAATATTAATTTTTAACATTTTGGTTAGTGAAAAAGCGGGTGGGTTAAGAGTCTAAATGAAGGTTTCTGCCTTAGTCGTAGGAAAAACCAGAAACAGTACATCACAAAATTGTCACTAAATGTCATAACTAGTAATTATGGACCTCTAAAACAGTTATTAAGGACTGAAGCTTTTGCAGTATTGCTGAAAAATAATATCAGCATTATTTTCAAAAAGAATTTTTTTAGGGTAAAATCTAATATTTTGTAACTTTCATAAAAGCCTTTTAAGCCCAATTGGCGGTTAGTTTGACAGCTAATCGCACAGAATACATCCGATAAACTCCGGATAGCGGTTACCAATTTTTTTTTTTTTTTTGATTCATAAGCTTTGCTACTAGTCGATTTTAACACGGTTGACACATATTTGAACATTTTTAAAATTAAGTGATGTATGCTATATGGATATGCAACGAAAGGTAATATATATCTTAACTTCCACTTTAACACGCACGAATATATGTACATAGACTCTAACACTCCGTTACGTTTAGTCAAAGATCGCCCTTCTTGCACATAACAATATATAAACACTTTATTATATGACTTGTTTCACTTACCTTCCAATGTAATGCGTTCGTCTAAAATTTTGATATGCACAAAATCCTGGCAGGATTCCTTCCATGAGCCATTGAACATACTATAAAAATATGGACTTTGGCAGAGGTACACCTTGTGAAGATTCCACACTTTACCCAATGCCATAACGGCGATATCTGAGTTTTTTTGCTCCTTAAAAAGTGCTTGGTATATGTATTGTGTGGTGGTGAGTAGCTTTTTCCTACACGAGAAACAAGCAAAGAATATGGATTAGGACAGCTTTTTATGAAAACGCGGGTTATTTAGGTCTTAAGATACATTCAGAAATACTAAGAAATGTTGTAATACTAATAGATAATGCGCCGTTTCAAAAGTAATGAGCTTCTTCGTCCAAAAGCTAATTAAACGACTGCTTGTAAATGTCGAGATGGCCTACGGATTACACACCCACACTTAAACGAGTTTTCTTGTTACTGAGTTATTTTTATTTTCTGTTTTTCCGACAGGGTGAATGCTAGATTTATATTGGAACGATTTTCCGTCATCCCTTGTCAATTTTTGTTTGTTTACAAACCGGTTTCGGCGATCCGCCATCTTCAGTGTAAGTTTTCGTTCTCCTTGTTTTCTTGTTACGGTTGCCTCTAGGCGATAACATGCAAAAGCAGGATTTAAGCATGCGAAGCGGATGAGTTGAGTAGCCAAGGAAATCTCTGATATTATTGAATAAACTGCCAGTTTTCTACACTGCGGTGGGGGCATCGCCGTCTAATGTGCTGAATCTATCCATGTATATTTTGTGTTATATACGAACACACTCCGTTTTCAAAGTTAGCTATCGAGCAAAGTCTAAGAAGACTTTGGTGGTCGAAAGTTCGTGGCAAGTCACTCTATGTGTGGCAGTCACTAACCCTCTAATCCATTCTTACTTAACCTATCCAAAAATTTCGTAGCAACCCGTATATAAATACATATATAAGCAAAAGTATTAGTACTTACTTCTTTGGTGATTGTGTCTCGCTATTTTTTAGCTCATCTGAAGAACTATTCGAGTCAATTGAACGTTTGCGTTTACGGCGTCCAGCTAATATATTCGCCACACTGTCACTACAATGTTGTAGCGGCTCCGCCAGTTTTACCATAAGCTGGCCCATTGTTAACGCTGTCCAAGTTGGAAATAAATTCCTTTGTATCTCCAACGATTTTTACACCGCAATGATCCGCTCTTGAAATTTAAGAACAAATATAACACAACAGTGAGATAGGAATCAGCTTGATCTGATATATCTTGTAGATATAGCTTTGACACTCCACTGTTCGGTCAAGCAATCAATTTAAAAGATTACAACGATTTTAATGGCAATAAAATAGAATTTTTAGCTCAAGGAAAAATTGAAAATATTCATTTATGTCAAAGGAAATAGAGAAGATGCGTTTCAAATAAAAGTCGATAGAAAATTAAGGGACCGAAGATATGTACTATGTACTACATGTAACATTTGCCATTGAATTCTGTGAAAGATGCACTAACCAGTAGCTATTGCTAGCGTGTACCTAGTTGGCGAAGGGGGTAAAACCCTGCTCCTACTGTCCGAAATTTTAAATTAAAAGAACAACTCGTCAACAATACCAAATTTAACAGAAATAATTTGTTATTCTCAGGTTTACCGTAATGGAAATTTCGAAGCATCAATAAACAAAAAACCTTTTTATTTTTGTTTTGTTTATTGATAGTATTATCGTTATGCGGTTAACGAAAAAAATACTGTTTTGTTGAATATCAAAAAAAAATTATCAAAATAAATTTCGTGTTGTTAACTATCAAAAAAATCAACAAAAAAGATTTTGAATTCAAGAGTTTTTATTGAAATATAATTATTTATTATGGGTCGCAAGAAGCAGGGGCAATTTGACTTTAAAATATATTGTAAATGATAACAGATCAGCCTTGAGTGATGAACTTACTGAAGCAATATGTATTAATATTTCGATTTAATTAATGTGTGATTCATGTTCTTTTTAGTATTTATGTTTCTTTATACCGTTGTTTATTGAAATATTGAATTTGATTTTCGACCCAGCTTTATTTGCATACTTACACATACCGATCAACAATAAAAAGACGTTAACGAAAAAAATTTTTTTTTTGTTAATTTTCATTTTGATAATCAACAAAAAAATATGTATGTTTTTCGATAATTATCAAAACGAAATACATATTTTTTGATAATCCCTTCTAGCATTTGGAAGAGCGTTTTATCGTCTATGTCAAATAAGTGACGTCTGAGGCACTTCTATATGAAAAAGCGATAACTTCCGCGATGAATGTCAACTTCTTGAAGTTACTTTATTGGCACTTCCACAATAGTAAATGTTTGCTGGCACCAACAAAACAAAATATTTTTGTACATAAAGTTAAGCAGCCTGCTTTCATGAATACGTATAATATTTGTAAGTGTCCGAACCTTATTTACAATTGGCAGACAGACGGACATGGCTAAATGGAGTTAGCTATTCGCCCTGATCAATTCGGTATACTTATAGGTGGTCTATCTCTTCTTTTCATACTTACAAACATCGGGCCAAAGTTACATATAATACCATTTCATATTCATGAAAGGTATAATAATTACCGTTAAGACGGAGGCCCATGAAATCTTTGAGCACGCCCGACTTTGTCCTTCATAGCGAAGTTATGACACACGAATTGCAGGAAAGTGCATTTGATGAACTTTTATTATCTTATTTACTTAACTTTTTTCATACTTGTTAACCAAAAATATCACTTCAAACCACATGAAATACATATGTACATATCTATTAAGCACAATAACTATAAGACATTACTGAAAAAGCCTAAAAGTATACGCACACGGGAAAACATATTCAACATGGTGAAAAAATGAGCCTCGCCAAACAAAACTGCCCAATTTTCATCCAGTTTTTTGGTACACGCGACTCACTCTTTATTGCCACGGTATAAGCATATATTTATATGTACTTATTTATGTATGTCGATATGTACATACATACCTACACACATTTGAACTAATCAAGTTTATAGCTTCTGATGTTATTATGGAAATTGTGTCAAGGCCGAAATATTACTATATTTGGATTCAGTTAAACAAAAGAGCTTTTATAGCACAATGAAAATACTTTAAATATGTATGTATGTATAAACAGGTAAGCTACTAATTAGATACATTTTTTTGTATATAGGTATGCATATACATATTTATATATGTATGTATCTCCATTAAGGCTAATTATTTGAAGAAATTTTTCGTTGGACAACAAGACTATCCTTAGAATTATTCGTTGGGTTATGAAAATTTAGTATAAGAAAAGCCGAAAACGAATAACGAGAATGTTTATGAAATACCACAATTACTATGAGCGTAGTCAAGTTTGGCCTAATGACAAGAGAGTATAAAATTAAGGCTAAATGTAAGGATATGTTTTCTCTTTGCAAAATGACAAAAAGTGGTAATCGGGTAAAAATGTATGGTCTGATTACCGCGGATTATGTATCTCTGGATCTATTGAGATATTCAAATAATATTTATAAAAATGGATTTAAAAAAGCTAAAATAAAAATTTGTTTACAAGTGAAGAAATTGTATGAAAAACTATAGGAATCCAACATATTTCGCAACTTCATATTGAAGTCGAAATATCGACAGATAAATTAGTTAAAACAAAGCATTTCTTCCGGACTTAAAGCGCGTAAAACCTAAAACGATATCGCCAAATCTTATAAACCGTTTATTATTTCTTACTCTCAAATTGGATATCCGTAAGCACGCAGCCAGAGCTGGGCAATCATTCCCACAACAGCCGGTTCTACGTACCGGAATGACCGGTAGTGTAACATGTCTAATGGATTGCACCCAAAATTACATTTGGTATCATTTTGTCGATCCATTTGAACCATAGGATTGTAATGTTCAAACATTATAGGCAAACGACCCTTCTTTGTATACTTGTTTTGAGTGTTTCGTGAAATATTCAATACTAACGACGGTTTCGTTAACGTTCAACATACCTATGTATGTATATGCTAATGTTTTCAATCCTTTGCCAGATATGAATCTGCACTTTAGTTGTCTCTTATGACAGTCCTTGGGCATATTTTTACGCCCGAATCCGCAGGGTCGACACCTCTTACTTCACCAGCAACAATAGAACAGTTATTCTCATTGAAATCGTAATCCTTATCGCCCAGCTCTGCACTAAAGGTCTATTTTAAAAGTATATTGTAACTTAGGGAGTTTAGACTATATAACTAGCTGTACATATTTTAATAACGTTATAAGTCTACAAGCCTAAGTCAATTGTATTCATTTTATTTCACAGCTCCAATACTAGCGTTGAACAACATGAGTAAACATTATTATTTAAACGAAAACCCATAGTTGATAAGCTGTTTATTTACTGTTTACAAATTTAGCTTTTTTTAAAAATACTTGATTCATATTTTTTATATAGAAAACATTTTCCATATGGGGTTCGAACTTACGTTTCTATGTTGTAGGCACTAAAAACGAAGTCTTTACGCACTACTCTACATTGGTAGTTCATTCACAGCAATCTAAAAGCATAGGGTAAGCAAGCAGACTTCACAAAGACGATGAAACACAATGGAAATTATATATGTACATGCATACGTTTGTTGATACCCTGCCAGAAAAATAAACACTTGTTCTTATTATTGTTTTACTGATTTGGCTTATACATATGTATGTAGATAGAAGAGTCCTTGATAATCGACTTATCAATTAAGCGTCAGTTATTTCTAAAAATCGACTACATTGTTGAAAGATTCGAATATCGAAATTATTTTTTTATTAATATTTTGTGGCCCTACATATGTACATACGTATATTTATGGACGGGTTTCATCACCTTTACCTGCAAAGAGGGGATAAGCACAAGTACCTCCGTAACGGCAGGCCATTCGTATATTGCTATCCCTCTCTTCCTTTCATGGCGTATTTCTTCAATTACTTTGTGTGTACATTTTTCTATTTAAAAAGTTTGTTAGAAGTAGCGAAATTAATAAAAACGATCACGACTGCTCAAAAAATCATGAATCCAAATGTGAAGAAAATACCATACACTTTTCTTATATATCGCTTAGGGCAAAGGAACAAAGAATCCAACTGAAAAATATTAGTTTATCGATTTAGTCCGAACGTCATAATTCAATATACGTCAGCGGCACATACCTATGCAGAATAAGGAAATTGACTGGTTCTTTTGTAGTTGCTACTATAACTGTTCTTTTTTAGTTAGGTATAAATTATCTCTCGCTTTTCACACTGATCGCTAATATAGGCCCATCACATTTAGATTAGTCTAATTGCCTGCAGGGTAGTTATTTGTTATTCACATTTTGTAGATGGATGCGTTGTACACATGTTTACATATCGCAAACTTACCGTGCAGTAAGGCGAACTAGTTGAAAACTACTTAGATTTGATATCGTTCGATGAAATAAGAAGAAGATGTCTTTTTAATCATTTTAATTTTTAGTATAGCGAATTCTATAGCGGAAACCACCGAAAAAGAGATTAAAAAGTTTATACAAAGTTCATAATAGTTAATTTAACTTTAAATAAAATGCATCAAAATTTAAAACTTTTTTGTTCAGAATTTATAGAAAATTTTTGAGTACGCAGTTTTCAATTATACTCTAACAATGGGCAAGTTAAAAATCGCTAAAAATGTTCCCTGATTTTTTAGAATTTTTTTTGTCAAGGGTGTTGGGTATTTTTTTCCATACAACGCATGAACTAAATTTATTTTTGTATTCACAAAAAAAATTCTGAAAACTCAGGGAAAATTTTTAGGAATTTTAGACTTGCACATAATGTAACAATGTGTAATAAAATTTAATGGGCTATAAAACTGCGTACTCAAACATTTTTTAAAAAATCTGACAAAAAAGTCTCAAATTTTGATGCATTCTATTTAAAGTTAAAACTTTTTAATTTCTTTTTCGGTGGTTTCCGCTATAGAATTCGCTATACTAAAAATTAAAATGATTAAAAACACATCTTCTTTTTCATTGAACGATATCAAATATAATTTCAGTGCTATTATTTTGACCGCAACTGTATACATACATATGTATATGACAAAAAACTGTAAATTGAAACGATAATTTTTACATGATTAAAACTGGGGCTTTGCAATTAATTGATTAATCAAAATTTCTATTACTCCATTCATCGATTAATTATGATTTTTGATTAATCAAAAAGGGAGTTTACGCGATTTATCAAGATATTTATTTATCAAAAAGAAAATTAATTGAATAAAATGATTAATCATATATTTAAACGGCACAAATTTAGATGCTCCTTGATACTTCAACCATTTGTTGAAGCTTCGACATTTTGCCCATTAGCCATCGGAAAACACCTCAAAAGTTTCTTAATTTTTTTAATTTTTTAATTTTTTTTATTTTCAGCTATTTCAAGGCAAACTTTCACATAAGAAATTATTAAATTAATCAGTTTTTGATTTAAAATTTTGGAAAATACTCGAGTAAGGCTCGTTTTGATTACTCATAGTTCTGATTAATCAAGTAATCGATTAACTGAAAATTTGATTATTCAACTTACTCGATTAATCGAATAATTAAAACATGTATTTCAGATAACTACATCAAAATCCGTCAGCCAATCTTGTCAGCATCTTATCTTTTCTTTTTATAAATTTACATTTCTAATCAACATGTGTTTTCTCACTGTAAGCTTGAAAAGGAGTGGAAATTAGTTAATGGACCGCAAATCTATATTATCGGGTTTCTGATATAAAATAGTTAAGACTTTTAGAAAAGTTTTAAAATTTTTTTTTTCACTATGGCTATAAAATCAGAATCCTTTTTATACAATACTAGCCACCATATATGTACATATATTTTAAAGCCCATTTAATGGTGGCAAACTATAACGCTAACGCCATAACCATACCATAGACAACCAATTGTATTTTGGTTTTTCTGTCATATCCTGACACTGTCCCCGACTAAATCTACAGCGACCTTATTCACTACGTGGAATGCGCAGATGGGGCAGGAGTTGAATGTCCACGTAGATGGTGTCCCACTACCTACAGTCAACCACCCCAAAATTCTAGGGGTTGCATTCGACAATAGCCTCACCTTCGCTAATCATGCCACCGCAATAGCTTCAAAGGTACAAAGCCGCAACAAGATCCTCAAGTCACTGGCCGGCAGTACTTGGGACAAAGACAAAGAAACGTTGCTGGCCACCTATAAGGCTATTGGCCGACCGGTTATTGATTATGCTGCGCCCATATGGTCGCCAAACCTTCACGACACCAACTGGAGGAAATTGCAGGTCTGCCAAAACACCGCAATCAGAACCGCGACGGGCTGTTTGCTTATGTCACCTGAGTCTCACCTTCACCAGGAGGCTAAAATGCTCAACGTTCGTGAGCATGTGGAGCCTTTAAGTAGGCAGTTCCTTCTGAACTGTCATAGACCCAGTCATCCAAATCGACAGCTATTGGATGAAACTCCGCCCCCCATAGACATAAGGAAACATCTCCGAAAGCATTATGATGAGATCCAGCATCACATCTCGTTGCCGTTTGATCTGCGGGACCATAGGCGGGCCCTAAAGGACCTCCACACTGAGTCGGTGGACAGATCCCGGCCTGTGAACCCCGTTATTGGTGCCCAACCACCCGTTCTTGCTGAGGAAGGAGACTATAGTCATGCTGGCACAACTTCGGTCTGGATATTGCAATAGGCTGAACTCCTATCTGTCCAGACTGAACCCCACCATACCGAACACATGCCCTGCATGCGGTATGGTCCCCCATGACACGCAACATCTCTTTTCTTGTTCTTCTGAACACACTCTTCTAACACCCCTATCACTTTGGTCCAACCCTGTTGAAACAGCGCGTTTCCTTGGACTTCCGTTAGAAGAGCCCGATGACAACTAGGAGTGTACTGGCCCTTTGGGCAGGGCGAAGCACTGCTAACAACAACAACAACATGCAGGGAAGTGGAATGAATTTGTTGTTGATGATGACGTTTACTATCTACTGCTGTGAGCAGTTGTGGGAGTATGGTTATGACTATGGATAAGCAGTTTGTCTGCGTTTTTAGTCTGATGATATATGTATATCGATAGCTTTAATTAATAAGGTAACTTTATCGGAATTGTTCAGACCGGCACGATACGTCGGTTTAGCATAGTTTATTTCTTTATATTAAAGTACAGTAAGACTTAGTCTTTTCTTTGCACTTATTTCTGCGCAGAAAAACTAATTTACCTTATTTATATACTCAAACACATGCCTATGATAAAAAAAACTCTCAAGGACCAAATGGTGTTTAAGAACACTAATTTTTAGGCAATAACTCAACCGCGCCAAGGCCTCATTTGAAGGTACTAAATGATGATCAAAGCAAAAGCATATGTACATATGTATATGTTTTCCATACATACATATGTACATATGTATGTTTAATACACACAATCATGCAACACTACGAGCGCTGCAGTCAAATAACTTGGCAGAAAATATTGCTATCTTACAAATGGAATTAACTAACTCAGGGCAAGTGTTTGGTATAGTGGGGTTCAGTCCGGATAAGTAGGAGTTTAACCTAATATAGTATCCAGAACGAAGTTGTGCTAGCATGAATCTAGCCTCCCTTGGAGGTTCAGGTTCTGCTTCAGCCAACTCAGATGGTTAGATATCTATAACGGGATCACAGGCGGAGATCTAAGGGATCTGTCCACTGACTCGGTGTGGAGGTCGTTTAGGGCCCGCCTATGGTAACCATAGAGATCAATGGCAAGGAAATATGGGGCCGGATCTCGAAGATGCTTCCTTATGTATGTTAATCTAATATATGTCGGTTTGGGGCAGTGCACTCTAACAATGAGCATTTTAGCCTTTTGTAACCGTAGTTTTTTTGGTCAATTCGTACTAAGTAGTGTGACCCTGGAATGTTATATGATATATAAAAGAAAAAGACCTCGCATAGCGCCTTGAATATTTTATGAATTTATTTATATTTACAAATTTTTGGGAAATAAATAAATAAATATACGAGAATTTCCGATCTCGGATGATTGATGCAGAGGTCAAAACACGGCTTTCATTTTCAAGGTATTTTAGCAGTTGTCTCCTAAAGCACTGGGTATATACATATTTATTGAGCATTTAAATTAAAATTTGTATATGTACTTACATATGTATGTATAACTAACTATTGATAAGTTTGTAGATATTTATTAGGGTTTTTAGTTCTGCCTTCAAACACACAAAAAACAATTATAAAAATTCGAATGCTTATTTTAGTTTTTTTTCGCACTGCTTCACAGATCAGTATCTGTAAACATTAATTAATTTTAAAAGTACAATTTTATCTTCGATTGATAACACCGAAAAACGTTTCTTATATGGAGAAGTTCAAAAATGATCTGTGAACACAAATTAAATATGTACTATTTTGGATTTCTGTTTTGCTTACTTTCTGTGTAGCACACGACTTTGCTCATTTGTAAACACAATGATGTCATAGTTTCTCAAGTAAAAATAGTGGATATGTCTGTAGACTTATAATTACAAGCACATACCCAATAGGAATTCCGAGGAGTCGAACGAGTGAGCATACATTTTTTACTTAGCTGAAAAATTATTGAAATTATGGAGTAGAGGGATTTTAATAATTTTCTGAAATAGGGGGATCTTCCATTAGTTATCAATTTCATTGCGCTCTTTAACTCTGTGTCTTACTTCACTTATGCTCAAAATATTAAGTGTAGGTATAAACGTTGATACCGTTCCATGGCTTTTTAATAAGCATTATGTCCTGAGCAGTGCAATTGAAAGACTTTGGGCGCACCTCCGCACTGGGATTCTTAACTTGAGGATCGGCATAATGATCGTTTGTCAATTCCGCTACTTATAATTCTCCCTTTCGAAATGTATTGGGAAGAGACCGAGTCAATGATCATTCAGAGAGCTTGTTTCCCTTCCGGTATTTCAACGGAGGTGGGTGGATATACTCACAAAAACGTCCGCAATCAGCTTTGATGAAGCTGGTGTAGACGTGATTTTCTTACCCCCAAAAACTTGAGAAAATTTTAAGTCGTTACAAACAACAACAACAATCATTCGTTTCTTTTTAGTGACCACAACAGCCCACTGCTGTGGTAACTATTTCGTTATCCTAACTCGGGGTCAATGTGCATTTCAGTCGCTAATTAGGACAGGCTTGCCTACTACCCCGCGCACATGCTAACTCCGCTAGGCCGTTGGTGGTTTTTTTTTGTCAGCATCGCTTCTTTGCATTTTCCCGAGTTCCCAGCAGAGACTAGTTATTGTTATTTATTATAATTTCATTCTGATTTCATTTCATTAGTGTTCCCCATATGATGAAAATGGTGCAGTGAAATAACGCCCGGGGAAATAACGCCCGCGGGCTTTATTTCCTTTTCAAAAGGGAAATAACGCCCGCGGGCGTTATTTCTTTTTGTCGACGGGCGCTATTTCATTTTAGAAAAGAAATAATGCGCGCGGGCGCTATTTCCTTTCAGAAAAGAAATAATGCCCGCGGGCGTTATTTCCTTTTAGAAAAGAAACAAAGCCCGCGGGCCTTATTTCCTTTTTTCGGCGGGCGTTATTCCCCTTATTTCTCCGGGCGTTATTTCACTGCCCCGCCCGATCCATGTTTTTTCTGTGCAGAACACCTTTCCGCGTAGGCGGCCTTCGGCCGCGCTTCAAAAAATAACCCTGGGCTACGCCATTCCAACTCCGGGTGTGTGCCATAGCCGTGGCTACCGCCACGGTGATGTCCTTCTTAAACATAGTTATAATTTGCAAACTGAAAATGTTAGCTTTGCTGTGCCCATAACTTGCTCCGGCGCTGTAAAATTATTTTTCAAAATGGAAATTAGGCCCGCGGGCGTTATTTCCTTTTTGAAAAGAAATAATGCCCGCGGGCGTTATTTCCTTTTAGAAAAGAAACAAAGCCCGCGGGCCTTATTTCCTTTTTTCGGCGGGCGTTATTTCCCTTTTGAAAAGGAAATAACGCCCGCGGGCTTTATTTCCCCGGGCGTTATTTCACTGCCCCGATGAAAATAGTGAAAAATAGTTTTATTTAAATTGTGAAGTTTGTCTTTTTCCAGGATGTGTAGTTTCTTGGCCCGGAGCTCGGTTTAACACATGTCCGGGGAAAATAATAGAAAACATTCCAGCTGCCCCCAGTGAATGCAGTGTTGCAGAGACGCATAGAATGCATTGACCAAAATAGAATCATTTGTTTATAGTAAACCAGAAAAATCTTCCCAGAACTTTGGATCAGTTGTTTAATAGTAATTATATTATTAACCTCTTTGACTTATAGATTTTTAAGAATATTAATACTTACTTGTTTTTGATCTGTTGGTATTAAGTGATTTGGAAGAACTTGGACACTACACTGAAGCTACCCTCAACTTTAAATAAAGGATCATAGCTAGCCAAAAAGTATAACCTTTTGGCATAAGAGCTCTGGAATTTATATTATGCACAAACAATTTTTCAATTCCTGGAATTTTTCTCAAACTCAGATGCGATATTTGGTATTTGTTTCCTTTGGCACTCAACTACTAATAAATTAGCTAAAAATATGATAGGGGTGTCAAAAGACGCGTTTTGACCTCAGTATTAATGATCCGAAGTCGAAACAAATACCCGATATTTTTATATTGAGACAATGTCTGAAATGTGTATAACTTCTTTTTTTATGATAGAATATTTTATAAATCAAATCTCGCGACGATCCGTGAATTTTTCTACGCAAGATTTTGTCTGCACAAGCGAGAAAATACATACGAAACGAAGTCAAAAGAAAAATCAACCAAAACAAAAGACACAGTGCGTCCCATCAACATTTTATTTTACTACAAAGAAGTGCTGCCAAGTTCGCCCTCATGAATAAAAAGCCCTGCAGAGAAGGAAGTGTCTATTTGCACATGACCGTATACGGATCCGTATAAACTACGGGTCGGAAAATTTCCGTAATTTTACTGATACGTATACGGGTTGGGAAATTCCCGTATTTTTTACTAATCCGAGTACGGATTAGAAAATTTCCGTATTTTTTACTAATCCGTATACAGGTTGGAAAATTCGGTACTGGTGCAGTTTATGTGGCCCACCCAAAACTAGACCAAAAAAGTCGAGTGGGGTCAGGTGGGGTATCAAATATGAAATGAGATTTTTGTTTTTTCAACCGTTCAAAAGTTATTTGCAGTAAAAGTTCACAATTTTCTGTCAATTTCATGTGGTTGTTGAAAAAGTGTGGGAAACGTGGCACGCTGAAGGACATCACCGAGGCGGTAGCCACGGCTATGGCACACACCGGAATTGGAATGGCGTAGCCCAGGGTTATTTTTTGAAGCGCGGCCGAAGGCCACCTACGCGGAAAGGTGTTTTGCACAAAAAAAACATGGATCACACCCCCCTTTTGGCATTTGACCTACATAGGTCATTTTTTGGTTTTTGCACATATTTTCCGAAATATTGAAAATATTGGAACTCCGGAGACGGATTCACATTGCTGGAACCGAAACGCGTTTTTTGAGACCCCTCCTGAAATTTTTGGACACGTATTAGTACTCGGCCCCGGTCGGAAACAATTACCAATGCTTTAATTGGTATTAGTGACAATGAAACAAACATGACTTCATTTAAAAAAAAAAATAAGTTCAATTGCAGTTAAAATAGTTAATTTAACTATTGTCATTTCAATTCTATCAAAATGCACATCCCGTATACGGAACTTTTCCGTCCGTACAAAGAATACGGGACTTTTGCTCCGTATATACGGGTCAGTATATTTTGTACGGAAGTTTTTTTAAATCCAAGTATTCGGTTCCGTACAAAATGAACGGATCCGTATAAAATATACGGAAGCGACCGTATTTTATATGGGTTCCGTATACGAGTCCGTACAAAATGAACGGATCCGTATAAAATGTACGGAAGCGACCGTATTTTATACGGTCATGTACAAATAGCCACAGCCTGCAGAGAATCTAGAATTTTCCTCTTTGATTTCAGTGGTCATAACAGCGGGCACCTGGGTTGGCAGGCTTTAGTAGTGGAACCACATTTGCCTGTCTCCATCTTTCCGGAATATCAAAGGAGGTCTTCGCTTCGGGTTAGACAAGTATTTCACCTCGTCGGACCATAATTTGTCAACTTCGGCAGAGAGGTTACAGGTCCTTAGGTGCTCTTCCCACTTCACACGTTTGTATTCATCTACTAGACGTCTGATTTTCGATATGAGATCCTTGATTTGGGGATGCGTAGTGTCCGTAGCGGGCGCACTTCCTTTATTTTTTCTGACAGAATGTATTGTTGGGTGGCTAAAGATAAGACCATGCGAAACGATTTTTGCCCTTCTCGTACGACAGACGGTTCTTTTATACGGGAATGACTCGGGCTTTACCCCACAAAGGACTGTTATTTCGTTACCCCCTGCCTAAATCAGGACCTTGTTTAGGCAGGGGGGTAGCGAAATAACAGCCCTTGGTCGGGGAAACCCCCGAGTCATTCCGGTACGTAGAACCGGCTGTCGTCGTCGGTAATTGCTGTTCCATGGATGACAACTAAACAGGGTTATTTTCATTTAAAAGATGGTTTGATAAGCCCCTCTAGGTATTTTCAGCACATAGACTCGGTTTCCTTTTATTGATTAGATATCTTCTCATTACCCTAAGTTATAATGTTCTAATTCCCAACTGGGACTGGGACTACCAGTTTTCAACTAAAGAATTTATTGTATACATTAATACAATTTAAATAATTCGTAATTATAACCTGATAAATTAAAGATGTACGTAATACATTTCTATGGTTTGAATAGTTCTTGCAATATTAAATGATTGAGTGCGTAACGCTTCTGATAACTTTTTTTCTGTTTTATCCAACTCGATTTAATTGATTTCCATTTATTTAAATGAGCACCAAGCAGATCATTGCTATTATTCAATTTCAATTCATCACATCTAAAAATTTCAGCATCAATATCCTTTGTACTTTGTACTTCGCGTTCCATAATGGGTATTTTAGATACATTGGCAAACTTTGGGGCTGGCATTGATTTAATCTCTCGAATTTCTCCACGTTGTAGCTTTTCGAGTATGTCAGCAGCATTATTATTCCGCTTTATGGGTGAAGGTGATCTTCTATCACGATAGCTACGAATATTTTGATTTCGCGGTTGATTGGACATCCAGGCGCGACAAATAGGATACAAGGCTGTTTGTTCAGTATATTTTGAAAGATCTAAGCTACGATCGAATAGCTTCATAACAAAACTTTCTGCTTGTATTTTGTGTGCGGTGTGCACAGTTTTTACAGCGTCGAAGTCATCTCCGCTAGCGACAGATGCTTGATCGTCACGTCTACGCCGCTTTGTTGGTGTCAAATACTTTGCCGGTGATAAACTACTATGCCGTGAGCTACGCGGTGATACAGTGTCTCTTTGCAAACTATTAAGATTTTTTGGAGGGCGTCCGCGATGTGGCAAGTCTTCTTCTGTAGCATTTCCTTCATCATCAGATTCGGGCAGCGTCTGATTTAATATATTCCTAAAACGGCCTCTTAATTGCTGACCATCATTTTGTCCTCCCCTGAGTTGTGGTGGAGTTTTCATAGTTACATATATAGGAAATAATTTCTTTGGTTATTCCACAATTTTTATTCCAATGCCCCGGAAGTTTTAAATTATTTTTTCGAAAAATTCCTGTTGCTACAATTTTTTTCACAACTTTTATGTTATTTCTTTTGCCCTAATAACCACTGTTGCCAAAAACCGTCCAAGCTGTGCTTCTTCGTTTATTTTCGGGCTTTTGTAAATATATGGAAGTGTCTATTTGCACATGACCGTATACGGATCCGTATTTTATACGCGTTCCGTACAAACTGAACGAATCCGTATAAAATGTACGGGAGTGACCGTATTTTATACGGTCATGTGCAAACAGCCACAGCCAAAATATACATATACCAATGATTACTTGATACTAAACTCAGGTAATACTTTCCATCGAACGTCAAGTGTTAATACACGTCCAAAAATCTCGAGAGAGGTATCAAAAGACGCGTCTTGACCTCCGTAACAATAATCTAGGGGGGGAAATCGGATATTTTTTAGAAATTTGCGAGATATTTGCATCTGTCACTTTCATGTGGTTGTTGTAATGGCACATTAGGCTGAGCCAAAAAAGTGAAAAGTGTGCGTACCGTGGCACGTTGCCACCAAATATGACTAGATACGAAACTTCACGCTCTCTGAGAGTGCTCAAAAAGTCACTTTTTATAACATTTTCCAATGATGCCAGTATGGTGAAAACAAAATATGGGCATTTTGAGTAGCCTCTTAGGAATTTTGCAATTCTCACAGACCAAGAGGTGTGCAAAAAGGTGCTATCGAATTTATTTTTGAATTTGTCTTGCTCGGAACGTATAAAATGGGACAAGATATATTTAAAATAAAATATATGAAATAATACATAATTCATAATATAAAGTTAAAATTTACAAGATTTCTTAAAATAAGGTAAAATCCTTAATGATGTACATTTCGTAATGAAATAGAACATGGTAATGGAATTAATATGGTTTCAAATAAAAATAATTATAATTAAAATAAATATTTGAAAATAATACAAAAATAAAATTCGTATTGTTTGTATCTTGTAACCTTTTTTTATACCTGTGAACCACTCAAAAGCATGGCCTTGCTCAAAAGCGTAAAAAATATCATTTTCTACATATATTTCCTGCAGCTATTTTCTTAGATTGTATTATTTCATACTTTAGGTATTTTTTCTCAATCGTGCGATATTTTAAGTTTATCGAAATGTTCACTTGTTTGATTTTCCCAAATTTGGTGCGTTTTTTGCTGTCTGGCTCCTCATTGTTTATGTATCCAAATGGTCCTCGATTGTGTAGTATTGCCAACTAGCGCACACATAAAAAAGTAGGCAACACTGCATAATCGAGGACCGAAATGAGAGAGCGGGAGAGAGTTTCGTATCAAGTCATCTTTGGTTGCCACGGTTCAGGCAACCTCCCGGAGGTGTAATGGCGTAGCCCAGGGTTTTCTTTTTAAGCGCGGCCGAAGGCCGCCAATGCAGAAATGTGTTCTGCTCATAAATACCATGGATCACGCACCGAAATGGGGATCTGACCTGGGTCAATTTTCCGTTTTTCACTAATAACTTTTGCTGAAACAAAATATTGCTTTTCCCCCTTCGGATTATTTTTACGGAGGTCAAGACGCGTCTTTTGATAGCTCTCTCGAGATTTTTGGACGTGTATTAACACTTGACGTTCGATGGAAAGTTTTACCCTGGATCATTGCGCACCTACTGTCAACTACCTAGTGCTGGTGCTACGCACTCATTCCCCCGACAGCCGGTTCTACGTACCTGAATGACTCGGGTTTTTTCCGACCAAGGGATGTTATTTCGCACCCCCCTGCCTAAACCGTCAGTTATCCACCCTCCATCCTCCGAGCAGCTCCTTGCAGCAGGGCGGCTCAAGACTCTTTTGCTCCGGGCTGGTATTGAATCCAGGCCGGGCCCAAGATTATGGATCTACTGTATATGCTGGAAGAAAGTCCCCTTTTACACCAGGCAATTCTTGCTTTCAACTCTGCCGGCGTTCTCTTTTGTGTTTTCTAATCGTGTCTATACTTGTCAATTTTTCTTGAAAGCAATTATGAAACAAGTATGAAAGTGATAGCAAGAAAAACTTGAAACGAGTTGACGGTACGCTTTTAAGTGTACTCTTCCCCTCGCTTCTTACACCCTTCGCCTATGTCGCGGCAGACTTAAAAGCAAGAATTGCCTAATGTAAAAGGGGACTATGTGAAACGCTCACATTCAGTACAATGCTCCAATTGTAAAAGATGGTTGCACAAAACTAATTGCTCCGGACTAAATCCCTATACACACAGGCCCGCTAGTTTCTATAGAACTTTTGTGGCACCTTGCTGTTCACGTCTTAGGACGTCCAGTGCCCGTCGCCGATCAAGTATCGCTCCGCCACACTTCCTATTTGGACTTGAGCAATGCTGAGCGTCCACCGACTCCCGTCCCATCAGTAAGCCCCTCTTCTTCCAGCACCAGCCCGAATACAAGTCACAACCATCAGCTCCTGGTTCCTTATACTACGTACACTGTTTGTCGGCTAAGATTATACACGCCTGCGGCATCAGTCAATTGAAATACCTGCCTTGGCCTGTGCCACCTGCTTACGTGCTCTGCACTCGCAAACAGGAACCTATGGACTGATACGTACGTTGCGCCATGCTGTCGAGCTACGCAACCTTCAACGTCGTCTGACTCGCCGCTACCTTCTAGTAATGCGATTCCTTCGACTTCAAGAGTGCGCCGTAGTGCGCCACTCAGCCTACTATCACCTTGGCATACGCACCAGTCCTTGACCCCCAGCATCAACTTTTCTCCCCCTTCTCATTTCTGTATCCTGCAGTTAAATTGCAACGGCCTAACGGGTAATGTCTCTGAAATTGTTAATTTCATGAAAAACAATAACATCAAAATTGCGGCGATTCAAGAGACAAAGCTCGGTGAACGGTCCGCTCTAAGGACCTGCAACGGTTATAACATCACCTTAGAACGTTAAGATATGGTTGTCCTGTCAGGCGATGTCGACCTTGAAATCATAAACATATACATACATACCTCCTGTCACCTGCTGTCAGAGGGATTACCACCCCGACATTCGTGCGTTACTCAGGGGTGAGAATCGTGTCATCCTTGGTGACTTCAACGCACACCACGACCTGTGGGACTCTAGTCTTCAGGCCGATGGTAGGGAACAGGAGCTGGCAGACCAAATAGACGATTCGACGTTCTGCACGGTTAATGGGGATGCCCCCACTAGAGTGGCGATTAACTGCTCGCAGGCCTTATAAACTGCGTTGAATGGCAACCGATGTTCTTTGTTGTTAGCAGTGCTTCGCCCTGCCCAAAGGGCCAGTACACTCCTAATTGTCATCGGGCTCTTCTAACGGAAGTCCAAGGAAACGCGAAGTTTCGACAGGGTTGGACCAAAGTGATAGGGGAGTTAGAAGAGTATGTTCCGAAGAACACGAAAAGAGATGTTGCGTGTCATGGGGGACCATACCGCATGCAGGGCATGTGTTCGGTATGGTGGGGTTCAGTCTGGACAGATAGGAGTTCAGCCTATTGCAATATCCAGACCGAAGTTGTGCCAGCATGACTCTAGTCTCCCTCGGAAGGACACGTTCTTCCTCAGCAAGAACGAGTGGTTGGGCACCAATAACGGGGTTCACAGGCCGGGATCTGTCTACCTACTCAGTGTGGAGGTCCTTTAGGGCCCGCCTATGGTCCCGCAGATCAAACGGCAACGAGATGTGATGCCGGATCTCATCATAATGCTTTCGGAGATGTTTCCTTATGTCTCTGGGGAGCGGAGTTTCATCCAATAGCTGTCGATTTGGATGACTGGGTCTGTGAAAGTTCAGAAGGAACTGCCTACTTAGAAGTTCCGCATGCTCGCGAACGTTGAGCATTTTAGCCTCCTGGTGAAGGTGAGACTCAGGAGACATACGCAAACAGCCCGTCGCGGTTCTGATTGCGGTGTTTTGGCAGACCTGCAATTTCCTCCAGTTGGCGTCGTGAAGGTTAGGCGACCATATGGGCGCAGCATAACCAATAACCGGTCGGCCAATAGCCTTATAGGTGACCAGCAACGTTTCTTTGTCTTTGCCCCAAGTACTGCCGGCCAGTGACTTGAGGATCTTGTTGCGGCTTTGTACCTTTGAAGCTATTGCGGTGGCATGATTAGCGAAGGTGAGGCTATTGTCGAATGTAACCCCTAGAATTTTGGGGTGGTTGACTGTAGGTAGTGGGACACCATCTACGTGGGCATTCAACTCCTGCTCCATCTGCGCATTCCACGTAGTGAATAAGGCCGCTGTAGATTTAGTCGGGGACAGTGTCAGGCTCCGCTCTGTGAAGAAGCTGGAAGATCGCGCAAGTAGTGGTTCAGTCTTGTACATAGTTCATCCGTGGAAGGTCCTTTGCCCGTGGCCATCACGGTGCAGTCCTCAGCGTACGAAACGATGGAGACCCCCTCTGGTGGAGGAGGGAGGCTCGAGAGGTAGAAGTTAAACAGAAGGGGTGAAAGGACACCACCCTGCGGAACCCCTTGTCTAATTCTTCTAGGTCTACATCTCTCGTTTCGAAACTGCACTGACGCCAGCCGACCGTTTAGGTAGTTGGCGGTCCATCGTTTTAGGCCGGCAGGAAGCGGTGTCTCCTCCAGGTCTTTAAAGAGTGTGGCGTGGTTGACTGTGTCGAAGGCTTTCGACAGGTCAAGTGCCACGAGAACCGTCCTGTGGTTTGGTTGGTGTTGGTTCAAACCGATGTTAATCTGCGTCGTGATGGCATTCGGTGCTGATGTTGTGCTGTGATTTTTACGGAAGCCATGTTGATGATTGGCCAGCTGCAGGTTCGCAGTATAGTATGGGAGCAAGATAGCCTCTAACAACTTCACTACCGGCGAGAGGAGAGATATCGGACGATAAGAATCTCCTTGATTCGCCGGCTTCCCAGGTTTTAGGAGGGGGGCCTCAGTCGCGTGTTTCCAGATATCTGATATAACGAAGGTGGTCAATGAGAGGTTGAATAGAGCCGCCGCCTCGTGGCCGAGGTGTTTCAGCATCTTCATGGCAATTCCGTCGGGTCCGAGTGATCTAGAAGGTTTCGCCTTCCTTATAGCTTCCTTAACCTCTGCGATGGAGACGACAATGGGCGCGGCTGTGTGTTTGTGTTTGTGCGCACGTCGAATGGCTTTTCTTTAGCCCTATCCGCAGGAGAATGCAGTATAAATTGCCGGCAGAATGCGCTCGCGCACTTCCTGGGGTTGTTGTTGTTGTTGTTGTTAGCAGTGCTTCGCCCTGCCCAAAGGGCCAGAACACTCCTAGTTGTCATCGGGCCCTTCTAACGGAAGTCCAAGGAAACGCGCTGTTTCAACAGGGTTGGACCAAAGTGATAAGGGAGTTAGAAGACTATGTTCCGAAGAACACGAAAAGAGATGTTGCATGTCGTGGGGGGCCATACCGCATGCAGGGCATGTGTTTGGTATGGTAGGGTTCAGTCTGGACAAATAGGAGTTCAGCCTATTGCAATATCCAGACCGAAGTTGAGCCAGCATGACTCTAGTCTCCCTCGGAAGGACACGTTCTTCCTCAGCAAGAACGGGTGGTTGGGCACCAATAACGGGGTTCACAGGCCGGGATCTGAGGGATCTGTCCACCGACTCAGTGTGGAGTTCCTTTAGGGCCCGCCTATGGTCCCGCAGATCAAACGGCAACGAGATGTGATGCCGGATCTCATCATAATGCTTCCGGAGATGCTTCCTTATGTCTCTAGGGGGCGGAGTTTCATCCAATAGCTGTCGATTTGGATGACTGGGACGGTGGCAGTTCAGAAGGAACTGCCTACTTAAAAGTTCCGCATGCTCGCGAACGTTGAGCATTTGAGCCTCCTGGTGGAGATGAGACTCAGGAGACATAAGCAAACAACCAGTCGCAGTTCTGATGGCGGTGTTTTGGCAGACCTGCAATTTACTCCAGTTGGTGTCGTGAAGGTTAGGCGACCATATGGGCGCAGCATAATCAATAACCGGTCGGCCAATAGCCTTATAGGTGACCAGCAACGTTTCTTTGTCTTTGCCCCAAGTACTGCCGGCCAGTGACTTGAGGATCTTGTTGCGGCTTTGTACCTTTGAAGCTATTGCGGTGGCATGATTAGCGAAGGTGAGGCTATTGTCGAATGTAACCCCTAGAATTTTGGGGTGGTTGACTGTAGGTAGTGGGACACCATCTACGTGGGCATTCAACTCCTGCCCCATCTGCGCATTCCACGTAGTGAATAAGGCCGCTGTAGATTTAGTCGGGGACAGTGTCAGGCTCCGCTCTGTGAAGAAGCTGGAAGATCGCGCAAGTAGTGGTTCAGTCTTGTACATAGTTCGTCCGTGGAAGGTCCTTTGCCCGTGGCCATCACGGTGCAGTCCTCAGCGTACGAAACGATGGAGACCCCCTCTGGTGGAGGAGGGAGGCTCGAGAGGTAGAAGTTAAACAGAAGGGGTGAAAGGACACCACCCTGCGGAACCCCTTGTCTAATTCTTCTAGGTCTACATCTCTCGTTTCGAAACTGCACTGACGCCAGCCGACCGTTCAAGTAGTTGGCGGTCCACCATTTTAGGCCGGCAGGAAGCGGTGTCTCCTCCAGGTCATCAAGGAGTGTGGCGTGGTTGACTGTGTCGAAGGCTTTCGACAGGTCAAGTGCCACGAGAACCGTCCTGTGGTTTGGTTGGTGTTGGTTCAAACCGAAGTTAATCTGCGTCGTGATGGCGTTCAAAGCTGATGTTGTGCTATGGTTTTTACGGAAGCCATGTTGGTGATTGGCCAGCTGCAGGTTTGCAGTATAATATGGGAGCAGAATAGCCTCTAACAACTTCATTACCGGCGAAAGGAGAGATATCGGACGATAAGAGTCTCCTTGATTTGCCGGCTTCCCAGGTTTTAGGAGGGGGGCCACAGTCGCATGTTTCCAGATATCTGGTATAACGAAGGTGGACAGTGAGAGGTTGAATAGAGCCGCCAAGTACTTGTGCCCCTCGTGGCCTAGGTGTTTCAGCATCTTCATGGCAATTCCGTCGGGTCCGAGTGATCTTGAAGGTTTGGCCTTCCTTATAGCTTCCTTGACCTCTGCAGCGGAGACGACAATGGGCGCGGCTGTGTGTTTGTGTTTGTGCGCGCGTCGGATGGCTTTTCTCTTAGCCCTATCCGCAGGAGAATGCAGTATAAATTGCCGGCAGAATGCGCTCGCGCACTTCCTGGGGTCCGACTTGACGTTATCGCCGAAAGCAATGGCGACCTTGTCATTGTATTTGGTCGGGTTGGATAGGGCCTTGACTGTCGACCATAATTTGCCGACGCCGCCGGAGAGGTTGCATGACTCTAGGTGTTCTTTCCACTTCTTCAATTTATGATCATTGACAGTCCGACTTGGATCTGCGGGGTTCAAGAGTCTCACTTGGTCACGTTCTCTTGCCATTGCCGCTGCTTCCGCAGGGAAATTCGGCCGAATTTCCGGGATTCTGCCAGCAGGGATGAAGCGGCCAGAGGCTGAATCGATGACTTTGCGAAACTCTTTCTCACCTTTGCATACGTCCGTCGGTGTGGGTAGGTCAGCGAAGGAGTGCTCTGTAAAGTCCGTGAAGCGGTCCCAGTCCGCTGTACTAAAGTTGATGTACGTTCGTTTTTCTGTCGTTATGAAGTCGGACGGTCGTTCGATGTCTAGTAGGATGGGTAGGTGGTCAGATGCCAGTGTAAGCATAGGTTGCCAGTTAACGTGGTTGATAAGGCCCGCACTTGAAATGGAGATGTCTGGCGAACTGTGGCAGTTACCTGCCACCCTAGTGGGGGCATCTCCATTCAATGTACAGAATGCCGAATTATCGATTTGCTCTGCGAGTGCGTGCCCTCTGCTATCTGCTGGCAAGTTGGAGTGCCAGAGATCGTGATGTGCGTTGAAATCACCTAAGATGAGGCAGTTATCGCCCCTTAGCAACGCACTAATATCAGGGCGATAATCACGGGGACAGCACGTAACAGGGGGAATATATATATTTAACACTCGCAGGTCGACGTCGCCTGTTCGGACTGCTATGCCCTGGCATTCAAGGGTAGAGTCCCTGGGGTCAATGTCCGGGGCAAATAGGTTATACTGTACAGTATGGTGTGTGATAAATGCAAGGCCGCCCCCATGACCGCTGGGGCGCCTAACGTTAGTATGTTACGGCATAGACGAATCGAGATAGATATTGACTTATATATGTACATATCGTATATCAAAAAGTTCAGGAGGAAAAGAGAACATATTTAACGCATCTTAATGAAATTTGGTATGCAGGTTCCTTGGCACTTATCTCCAAGCGCTATTTCAAATGGACGAAATCGTTTGATAGACACTCCCACTTTTAATATATATAACATTTTCGAAAATAAATTGTGATGTTTACAGTAGCATTAAGGCAAAAAAATGCATTTTTCAAGAAATTTTTGAAAATGGGCTTGGCACCGCCCCAAAACTTTTTATGCCGAAAAAAATTAAATTTTCTTAACGAAATTTAGCGAAAATAATGAATATTATAAAAATTAGCAAAATCAGATAATAGCCACGCCCAGTTTCCTTAGCTGCAAGCTATACCAATAAGGTTTTGCGTACATAATTCGACTCCTGGTTTCAGCCTGGCAGTTTTGTTTTCAGTTATTTTGTATTTTCGTTTTGAGTTTGTTTTGAATATTTGAAATGTCAACGGTCTGTCCGTGGCATCCGGGTTCAACCAGATGTTGCTTTAAACGTTGTTTTGGCGCTGTTTTTGCGTTTTTCCCCGTGTTTAAAAGGCATGATTTGACCTTTTTCTGTTTATGGCGCAGGACAGTAAGGTTGGCAAGATCCCACCCCAGCCAACAATGACTAGCCACAGTGCGAACCTAGATCATGCCGACTGCCTTCCTTACTGCTCCATTTTAACCCGTTCGCCATAACATCTACTATTTATAAGCAGACCACGCCCGAGCACCTCAACAACCCTTGAAAACATTAAAGGAGCGAAGAAAATGATTTTAGATATTCGTCGAAACACTATGAGACAGGTTGCTGATGATGTTGGCATATGGTTCGGCTCACGTGAACCAATTTTTAGGAATAATACGTACGGAAGCGAAGATTGTTCCAAAATTGATAAATTTTGAGCAAAAACAACGTTGCGTAGATATGGCTGAGGAGCTGTTGAACATCGTCAACGACGATCCAGATTTCCTTAAAAAGGTCATAACTGGTGACGAATCATGGGTGAATGGAAGAGCCAAGACCTAAAAAGGACCCCAACTTCGACCAATTTTGAAGGAGTTGTTGGCGATACCAAAAGTGTTTCGAAGATTGGAAAAGTGTATTATATCTGAAGGGGATTACTTTGAAGGGGACAAGATAGTTATTAATAAATAAATAAATACTTTTGAATAAATTTAAAATAACTGTCCTTTTTAGATCAGGCCTCGTATAATTCTGTATCGTATCATCATAAAAATTAGCAAAATCAGGCCGGTCAGTTTCAAGAAAATAGGTTTATAGCTTTTACTTTTATAATGGCTCTTGAAAAAATTGTACGTGGCCTACTTCACAAATGAAGGAACAATCCGTTAATATACACACAATAAGCAACTGAGTTACACCTACCTACCGGTTTTTTATAGTGTCGTAAATCATTGTGTTGCTATGTATGTATCTTAACTTTTTTGTTTTCCCCTTTCCTTTACATACTTTTATTTATATTTATTTTTACGTGTTGTTTCTGCATCTAACAAATAAATTTTGAATATATTTTAACCACTTGTATGGTTTTGCTATAAAAGATCAAATAGGAGTAGTGACAATAAATGAATTGAAATTTATGTAGGTTTATTCGACTAGTTTGGGGAATTACACAAGTAATATCATACACAGAAAATTTACAAGCTCAAATTATTTTAGTAGTCAATTTCAAGAAAAATGGGGGCGTTTGAGTTTAAATACCACATTTATGCCAGAAACTTAGCTTTCATTTTCAATAGATTTATATGCTTTTATAGTGCACAATACGATTGTACTTAACAGTATCAGTTTTTTAATCAAACATACATGTTGATGAACAAAAAACTTATTGAATGCATATTTACATGTACAGTAGATATCGACCTATCCTAATAGAAAAGACGTATCTCAAAAAAAAATTTATAAAAGACGTATTTCGTCGATTTTTTTATAAAGGCCGTATTTCAAAATTTTTTTTATAAAAGACGTATCTCGGCGATGTTATTAATAAGGTCGTATCTCAGAAACTCGCTTAAAAGGGTTGTAACTAGAAAAATTAGATTTTTACAGGAGCGATTTAAACATTAAATCCCTTTCCACAATTCGTTAAGGACTTGAATCTCAAAACTTGATTAATTTTCATAAAAATAATGTGCTAAAGAATAATTTTACTTCTACATATATAAAAATAAAGGTTTTAATCAATGCCTATTACCGTTGTTTAACGGATGTGGCCTGAACGGTTGGAGATTTTGATCAAAATTTGGATCAGGGTGACCCAGAATGTCTATAGGATATGGCTATCAAGTGAAAGGTGTTGACGAGAGCTTCCAAAAGGAGCGGTTTTCAGGTTTATTTGAGTACTCGAGGTGCTTGTCTATATCTGTATATAAAAATTGAACCCTATTTCCCTTGGTTCGGATTTCACGCGTGAACAGATTGGCCGATTTCACTAACCCTTTTCCTACCCTGTTTTTTATGGTCAGTTGATAGCTTTTATGAGAGAAAAAATTAGGAAAATTTTGCGGAATCCAAAGATATCGACCAAGATGTCGCCCAGAGGTGACCTAGAAGTTGCTTTTCAATGTGGGTATCAAATAAAAGCTCACTTCTGACTTCACTTGAAGGAAAAGGAAGCGGGAGAGGAAAAGTGGGAGGGGTGATAGTTAGTTGTGCACTTCTTTAAAAGTCAGTTCGAATTATATAATTATCGTTTATCGTCATACAAACAACATCTACGGCCCCATTTGGTCTTTATTTCCATATCTCGGAAACGGCATTAAGAAGGAGTGGTCTATAGTCCTATAAAGGAGGGACTATAGACCACTCCTTCCTAAAGCCCTCAACAACACTTTTCATTTGATATCCATATAATACAAACACCTTCTGGGGTCACATCCAGTTTAAATCGGGTTTCAAGACTTTAACCACCTGGGGATATGAAGTATAGTTCAAAATCTATTCTCATACCCATCAACTATTCTTTCAAAATTTCGTGGAAATCGACCGAACCGTTTCGGAGATCTTGTATAAGTACATAACACCGTGACAAGACTATTAGAGAGACTAGTTCTCATTGACAGAAGAGAATTTATTGGATGAAAATAACAACATTTCTCGCCATAGATTGAAGAGTAACTTACTTTTCCCAAAACATTTTAATCAACTTCCAGAGAAACGACTTTATCAATAAAATCGCTGAAATACGACTTTTTTCGATGGAAAATTTTTTATAACTCGCAGAAGGGAATATTTAATTTCGCTTATACTTTTTGAGTGCAAAAACGGTTTAACATAATTTTGGCATCACAAAAATGCAAATTTTTCGCGCTATTTTATACATTAAAAAGCTCAATTTGCAAAAAAATCAAGTTATTCCCCTTTTAACCAAGATCCTGAGATACGGCCTTCATAATAATTTCGCTGAGATACGTCCTTTATAAAAAAAATTTTGAAATACGGCCTTTATAAAAAAATCAACGAAGTACGTCTTTTATAAATTTTTTTTTGAGATACGTCTTTTCTATTAGGATAGGTCGATATATATATTCGTTTATTATTATGTACTCTATTTTATTTTTAAATGTATTTCAGTCGTCTAGCAGCATAAAGAATGTACGTTTGCACTATTATGTACTTTTATCTAAATTAATATAAAGTAGTTTACATGCTCAATGGGAATAGACAACTATTGGTAGTATCAGTTCATACTTATAAATAATATTTCCAGCCTGCAAGGACCATCATATTAAAGTCTGAGCTTTACATGAATTCTCCATTCCAATCTTTGCATGAATAAAATGCCAATGTGAATATTTAAAAATAATAAAGTTACATGTATGCTATTTAACTTCGTATTTTTTGTATTCTATAAATTGTACTGAAACTATCCACTGTGTAAAAATAATGCGTTTACTCGAAGAACCCCATAATCTCAAAAACCAACAATCGAAAAACTGGTATAAACAAAGATTTCCATTGACATAAGCTCCCATAGTAAAAATAAAAGGAATTATCTTATTATGAGCCACTGTCGTATCAAGCTGTGACGTTTTTATACAACATGTTGAGTATTTTCTAAATTCGAATTGTGAGTTTCTTTCAGAAAACGTGAGTTACTAATTTATATTTGTTATGAAGTATTTAAAGAAACCAATACCAACAATTTAATTATACATACATACATGTATAACCGTAATCTTTATTTTGTATAATGTATAATTATATACCGCATTCACCTCCATGATTATAACTAACCAACTTAAATTATATCGCGCGGCGCGCTTAGGAAATGGATCGAATTGGAAACTTGATGAGTTATTTCACCAAGAGTTTCTTTATGAACACCTCCAAATAATATTAATTCACCATGTCCGGCAACCATTGTAGACAGTATTAATCTTTCAGGAGCTCCGGGTATGACACCATAGTTCTTATGTTCTATCCATTGCAAATGAGGATCATTTTTATCCATTGCCTCAGAGAGATCACATACAAATAAGGAAAGCACATTACGCTTAATTCGCTTGGGTGATGGCTCCTTTATCGCTTTATTTGGCTCACCAACAGTGGCATTGCGACGCGAATTTCTTAGTGCATTCATCTTTTCTTCCATACGACGTATACGTTCACTATGATCTTTTGAAACACTACGAGGCCTGTTTTGCACATTAAAGGCTGCCATTCTAAACGGATCCTGGAAATATTTACATCAAAAAGAAACAAGCAATCCAAATTTAAAAGAAAGGCGATTTATATTTGTGGCAAAATGTTAAAATAGCTTTTGTAGCGTCAGAATTAAAGATAAACTTAAACGAACGTAGGGCACCTTAACACAATACAACACAAATTTTTTACTCACTTCATACAATTCATCGAATCGTTTGGGCAATAACGGTTCGTTGTCCCTACAGCGTAAGGCTAAATTCCGTTGTAAACGATTTGCTGCTTCTATATCTTTAGCGTTATTTCCAACCTTAGAGACTTTAACTGCCTCATTACAAGGTACTACCGAATTCTTATCGTTACTTGAAGAACCATTCGTGAGGGAAACAGATGCAGATGATGATGTGGACGATGAACCTTGTGCAATGGCTTTTGAACATGATGGACGGTTTTGATTGCGTTCCTCTACATCTATTGGATTCAGATTTGATGAATTGCTCGTACCATGCAAATCACTTAGTCTACCACGCCGCGGTTGAAAACAATTATTATTGTTACTGTGTCCATTATTGTTATTAAAAATATTATTAGCTGGCTGTTGTTGATTTTGTTGTAATATAGCACGTCTATTGGCATAATATTGTTCATCAGGGCCGACTGGAGCGTTATCGAGCCTTTGTTGCTGTTGTATGGGTCTTTGTGCAGGATAAGGCTGGTTTTGTGGCGCAAGTGCAGCAATTTGCACTCCTCCACCCATTAGTCGTTGCTGTCGTTCAAAAATATTATTACGGTTATTTTGTTGTTGTACCGCACCATAACGTGGGGCTGGCATTTCAGCTGCATCCTCACCTACGCCGATTCTCTGCGCAGCACCAGGCCTTCGAAAACCACCAACTGGTACACGCATTTGTTTCATCATCTGAAAATCTTGGGGTAAATTAGGTGTGGGACCCAAAACTACTAACTTTGATCCTATTTTACAAGCAGGATTACACCACATGTGCGTTGCTCCAAATTTTTTGTTACGTATTGGTAAGGCTCGCCACACCCAAATCTCTTGTGACATATCCAATATCCAAGCATCCGAGTATATACTGTTTGGGCCCCCACAACCGCCCATGATCAATAGATGATGTTCATCTAATACTAATTGAAATTGACCATAGCGTGGAGGAGGCTTTGTATTTCCAATAAATCTTGGCTGCCACCATTTTAATTCGTTTAAGTTCAAACACCATGTTTCATTTGAATTGCTGTTAAGACCATCTGCGATTTGATAGCCACCAAATATAATCATTCGATCGCCATGCACACTAGCTGAATGCCCTGCCATTGGTGGAGGACTTGGCAAAGTTATGCGTAATGTCCAGCGATTACTCTTCAAGTCGTAGAAATGAAGCTCGTCAAATAGGCACCAGGGTTGATAGGGAGGATGCAATGATGGATACCGCCATCCTCCAAATAAAACCAATTGTTCATCCCAACATACAATAGAGGCACTACCTTTTGGGGAAGGGTAGGAGCCCATTGACAATGGGCGTTCCCAACTCATTGCGGACAAATCAAAACGCCACAAATCGTTAAATGTTGTATCTGAAGATGACCCTCCCCCAAAAACATACATTGAGTTGCCATGCCTCACTGCCGAATGTGAGAAGCGTCCAGCAATAATTGGTGTCGTTGTAGCAGGGCTTGTTAAAATTGTTCCGATATTATTACATCCAGCAACTTTAACAGCCGCTTGCTGGGAAAATACTTGCCATCTTAATCGGTAGTCAAGTAAACCCTTGTGGAGGTTTAATTTCGAGCGTCGTATTAAATCTATAAAAGACATGCGTTTGTATAAAATCACTTTTTTATAAAAAAAAATAACTCTTTTTACTTTTAACAACAGCATTCCAACGTTTACACACTAGGCTGCAGCATTCTAAATCTCGGTATGGTGGAAGGTATGTAAGTATGAACTCTAATATTTCATCAGGCAAAGCATCCAAACTTCTTGTGGCTATACAATTCGACATTGAAGCAACATCCTTAGGTACCATATTATCGATATTGAATGTGTCCTTGTAGTCAAAGCCCTCCTTTCTTTTGCTTTGCGTTTGGCTCTCATTTGATAATGTAATTTCATTTTCAATACCCTCCATAAGCCCCCTAGGTTTGACGAATTCTCCAGAGGTCAATTGTTTACTATTTTGCAGTGTTACCTCCTCTAAAGATCCTTTCTACAAGACAACTGAATAATATTATTTCTTATTCAGCCAACTCCTGAATGTATTTACAACTTAATTTTAATCTTTAATTCTTTAATACAATATTTTTCTTCATCCCTGCTTTTGTGTTATTCGCTGACTGTCAATTTAGAAAGATGCCAGCAGAGAATGCCAGCTAGATAAAATAAATTTAGGAGTTTTTTTTCTTATTGGTTTTTCGGAATGGTGGGCAATGATGCCAAGTTAGTGTATTCTTTGGAAAAAATTAATAAAAGCTTAACGTCAATAAGATTAAGCTTTCTCAAGAAATATTGACGTGAGCTTGTTATTCGAGAAGATCAGTCCCTGCAAAAAACCGAAATACTCCGTTCCATACTCCATAGAGTACTCCTTAAGGAGTATCGGAGTACTCCAACACTTATCCTCGCTCATATAAAAAAAGGAGTAGGTGGTCCTCAAAAAGAACACATACTCCCTCTCTCGCTTTACTGCAGAGTACTCTATAGAGTAATCGTTTGGCAGCATAAAAGTGCTCGCACGTAGGTGTTCCATAGACTATTCAGCAGGGTGCTCCGATATGGATTAGGTGATCCAATCACCGGGCATGGGCTTATAAATCGGACCACCTATTTGTATGAATGAGGATAAATGTTGGAGTACTCCCATACTCCAACGTTTTTTACAGGGTTGTTGTCGAGAGTGAAAATGATTTGCCGGATATGAACCCTTTGTCAATAATCCGAAAGCGGAAATTAAAAATTTTTTTTTCTATAAAAGTTATCGCCAAGAAACAAATTGCCCTCAATCGGTCCATAACCGGTACCCTGATCAGTGGTATTTATGTACGGAACACCTTTCCTCGTTGGCGGTCTTCAGAAGTGCGTTAAAAAATTATCCTTACCCAATCTAACTTCGGGTTCGCCATCCCCAGTATTTGTGCGCAGAACACATTCTGCACCCCGTCGAAACGCTCTCTAAGAAATATCTCTTAATAGAAATAAAAAATTCAATTTTCAACTTCATAGCATTGATGTCAGGGTTAAGACGCTTTTTTGATACCCTTATCGTCAATTTTTTATGAAATTAGGCATAGAACCGGTTTGTAAAATAGTACCCGATTCGGTATGAGCAGTGTAACCTTCGTGGCCATGTCAAGATGGGTAATGAGAGGCATCATATCCGTAGGTCAACCAACGAAATGCACGTCAATACCTCACGATAGGCATGCACAGGCCTACCCTAACCAAAAGGGTGATGGCGGCCTTGTTGAGTGCATCCATCTCTTGGACAAAAGTTGTCATTTCTAATCCAAAAATAAAATGTCAGTGAAATCAATTATTACCAAAATTTTTCTTACCTTTGCCAGAGAACATACACATAAGCATTAATTGTCTGGTATTTTACCGACTGTATGCGCGAATTATCACCTTTTGGGTTTGTAAGATAATTCTCGCCAAAGACATGTATATCTTCATTATTTCGAGCAATACTGCATGAATAAATTTTCCCACCAATGCAACACAAATTTGATTTAAATGTTTTTATTTAACTTTCTACAAGGTTCCAGTTTTTCTTGATATACATACATATATTGCATAAGTTTAAGTTATCGAAAAAGAGATAGGGATTTATTTCAAACTACTAGGGTTAAATAATTCTTAGTGCTTTAAATGCATTTTATTACATAGTTATATAAATTTCATTGTTTCTTATTTAGCATGCCTTTATAATCCGGTTCAACTGGAAAGACACAATTTTTTTGTACTCAATAGTGAAGTGCTTACTTTTAGAAGAATCTCTAGTACTATTTTCATAGCATATTTTTATTGTAAATATGTCGGCAACTTCACATTTATGAGAATCAGAATTACATACATACTTGTTTATTAGCAAAATTACATATTGGTATTTAGATGAATATGGGTTTTTCAACAATATACTTATCCGCATTTCTTCACATCCCAAACTCCTACATTTTTCAACATGTACATATATATTGCGCCAAATTATTCAACTTTTAATAGTTCTACGTCAAAAGTTAAAGTTGCATTTGGAGGAATAACACCAGGATGTCCGCGGTTTCCATAGGCGTAGTCTGGTGAGCAGACGAGCTTGGCGCGTTGACCAACAGATAACTGGGCTACACCTTCATCCCATCCCCGAATTACTTCCCCCTTTCCGAGTGTAAATTTGAATGGCTTATTGCGGTCGCGTGAAGAGTCAAATTTAGTGCCGTCAGCTAATGTACCAGTATAATGCACACAGACCACCTGTCCGGTTTTTGGAAATGTGCTACCTATTTTAGTGAGAAAATTTGTGTTAAAAACATTAAAAGTAGGCTGGAATTTTATTTCTGCTTACCATCTCCGCTTGAAATAGGGACTACCTGTACACCCATGTTTCTTTTATAGTTTCTTTAGCTTAAATATTTCAGATAATCACTCGAAAAACTCCACACTCAATTTGTCTCACAGCGACGATGAAAAAATGAGAATGCGGAAAATTCTTGTAGAGAAATTTTAGAACTACTAATATGGGGCACATGCGGATGTTGCCAGATGCAAAAAGCTGAAGGTCAAACACAGGGTGAGCACAAACACACCAATATGAATTTTGACATAAAAAATACAAGATTAGTGACATAAAACCATAGAATATGCGAGGCGGTTAGAAGCAAAGGGGTGTAAGTCCCTACATCAAGCGCGTATTCAGGGGAGGTTTCGGGGGTTCAAACCCCCCACGAAATAGTCGAAACTTAAAAAATATACGTCTGTGCTAGAATAATTACTATATTCACTTTTAAAACCCCTGTTAAGAAATTAGCATTAATAGCAATAATGAGAATAAGAAATAATAAAATTAAATAATATTTCACACTGAGAGAAGTTATTGGTAGTCGATAATCAATTATCAGAGCAAGTGTGAGAGGTCACAACTAAATTCCTGCAACGGTTCACTCATTTGTTGTTTAAGAAATTCGCGTAAAACTATCAGACTTGCTCTGCATAAGATCAACTTAGCATCTCAACTACATAGCATGTTAACAACAGCAAGAGTGGTTCGCAATCAAGTCTGTTGAAATTCAAATTAACTGCTTTTCGAGTTATGAATACAGCTGAAAAAAATCGTTATCGAGTGTCTCTCGTTATTGTAGCCACGGTTGCCATAAGCTTAACCAAAAAAATGACCAAGAAGCTAAAAAAAATACCAAAGCACGCCAAGCGCATTCGCTGCTCTCCCAACCCCGTCCGACGTACGAGAAGGGGAAAAGGCGTTTCGTATGGCCCTAATCTCAGCCTTCAATCACCACATTCCGTCAGGTAGAATACAGGAAGTGCGTCACTACTTCCCCTCAGAGTCAGCGGCCCTGGCAAATGAGCGTGACCATATTAGACGCCTGGACCCTAGGGATCCTTAAATAAAGGATCTTAATGCGAAAATCAGACGCTTAGTAGATAAACACAAACGTGCTAAGTGGGAAGAGCACCTAAGGTCTTGCACCTCTCGGCTGGAGTTGGCAAATTATGGTCGACTTATCCAACCCGACTACACCCAACGACAAAATATCCATCGCCTTCGGCGATGAGGTTCAGTAGAAGCCAAAAAGATGCGCGAGCGCTTTCTGCCGACAATTTGTAATGCATCCTCCGTTGGACAAAGAAATTCGCCGAGCCACCAGGGTAGCGCATAAGCCCAAAACAGCGATAAGCCCATTGCCATCTCCACAACAGGAGTTCAAGAAGCAATTCGAAGATCTAAAAACACCAAGTATATAGGTCCCGATGGCATTTCCATGCTGGTGCTGGACGAACGCATAAGATACCTTACACACATTTTCAACCTTTCTCTGTCCCCCTTTGTCATTCCTGAAAGATGGAGACAGGCAAAGGTGGTCCCACTACTAAAGCCTGGCAAGCCCAGCTGCCGTGGGGGAGCCATATCGCCCGATATCACTCCTCTCGCCAGTAGTGAAAGTGTTGGAGTATATCTTACTACCGTATTTCACCGCTTGCGGCTCGCCGAACATCAGCATGGTTTTCGCAAAAACCATATGATAGTGGCAAGCTACCAACTGTCTCACGAACAGACGCCTGGTCAACGAGAATCCGCCCCCAGGAGCATAAGAAGCCATCTACGCAAACATTTCGATGAGATCCGGCACCCGATTTCCACGCCGTTTGATCCTAAGGTGCACCGGCAGGCCCTCACCCTCATCCACACAAATTCGGTAAATTCCTTTGTCAGCTCTCCCCCAGCGAACGCCGTTCTTCAGGCAACAACACCACCCGTTGCCGAAGAGGAGCGCGAACTGCCTAGGGAGATAAGGGTGATGCTGGCCCAACTTCGGTCTGGATACTGTAATAGGTTAAACTCTTACTTATCCAGACTGAACCCCGACTTGCCTAATGTTTGTCCGGCATGCGGCTTGTCCCTCCATAATACTAACCACCTTTTTGTCTGCTCAACCGAGCCTACTCTTCTAACACCCATATCCCCCTGGTCCACCCCTGTCGAAGCCGCTAGGTTTCTAGGACTTCCGTTAGAAGAGTTTGCTGATACTACTGAGTAAGATACTGACTACCTAGGTAGGGCTAAGTAGCGCTACAACAACAACAACAACAACCGGTGTACCTACCATTTTGTTGACTTTCAACCGATCCAGTAATCCAGTGCAATAATTCCAATTTTCATTCTGGAAAATTCGTGTAATGGTTTTTTATTTGAAAAGTTGCTTATTGCAGAGTTTTCCACTGTTTACCTGGTAAAATTTATGTATGTATGTATGTATGTCTCTGTTTCGAACACAGTTTCATTTGGATCTTCTGTTATGTATAAGCATAGACATGGGATGAATTTGACAAGGAATGCATGGAAATCGGTCGAAGACACATCAACTTCCCATCCTGTCGGAAAATCAACAAAACAGAACGAAAATATTTCATGACTCATAATAAGCTCTTAAATATGCTTGATTTGTCTTATACATACATATTACAAATAACTAGATTCATTTTATTAAAACTAAACTGGTAAAGGGAGATATTTTCACACAAAAGTCATACGTACTCACTTTGACTGCAATATCATTCAATATAATATATAATGTAGTCAATTAAATTCACCAAGTACGGTTACCACTATTCTAAGGCAAAGTAAATCAGTTTTATACAAAAAATGTTTTTTCGTAATACAGATTACAATCTTACAATTACTTAATGTATTCTATATTATTTTCCTAACACTACGAGTAATAATATATTAATTCTTTAAATTAATTAGTTTAATTTAAAAAATTTTTTTTCAATATACATATGTATATACTATCTATTGAATACATCGCGCCCTAGCCGCTATTTGGAGTAACCAACAAATAGTTGACAGTTCTGCAGACTTTGAACCATAAGCCAAGAGTTTCACAAAATATCAATACTTTAATATGTATTTCCACATTTTTTATTAAAAATTTTCATATTTGTAAGCTAAAAAATTTTCAATAAAACCTTATTTTGTTGGTTATGTCAAAATGGCTGTTAGAGCACGATATAGTTGAAAAAATATATTTAAACATTTGAGATAGTTGGGGTAAAGATTCCCCTTAGCGATGAGATAAAAAAATGGGTTAACATAAATTTTCGTTAAAAAATTATGGATTTACCATGTTCTACCTAACCTCAAGTTGTTATGGTTAAAACACTTCCCGATAATACTAACGTCTGCTGCTGAAGGTACTTTTAAGTCCATACTTGAAACGATAAACCATAAATATTCAACGTGTAACTTAACTCACTTTTAACTTTTCATGCTTATCTAATTTAAATTTGCAGGGAAAATTAGAAGCAGCATACTAGTCCTAGAAATTGGAAAAAATTAATATCGAGTAGCCCATTAGTGATAATTGATTATTTTTTTTAAACAACAATTGATAATCGATTGGTCTAATATCAAGAGCAGTACGATGAGTTACTCAATTATTTTCGAAAATAAGAACTGTATTCAGACAAAGGATTAGTTCTGCTTTTTTTATCACAAATTAATGAGAAAATTTCATTACAAATTTGCTAAAAGTGAGTTAAGTCACATCGTGGCTTAGATATGTAACTAATTTCCTTCAAACCATGATTTCGTAGACCTATTTTCTTTAGTATTAACACTTGACGAAGTTATACTCTGAAATCAACTACCTTTGAATTTCGAGATATAACTTATTTATTTTTATTATAATCTTCACTTATTTAAATTGTGTTTAATTTTTTTACAAACATAAATTGCAGATACTATAAAGTTTCAAAACTCATCCTCAGAATTTAGTTACCCCTTTGGAAGTGATGAACATTTTATCACCGTAAAGATGAGTCAGCGCAAGTTTCATGTATAAAAGCAACACGCATTTCATTCATAACAATATATATCCTGGATTTTGAAGATACAATTTTTAAGTAACCGATTTATTTTTTTAACTATCACTTAATTGCAAGTGTAATCTCAAATCATTTTGGCATCATCAAATTATGTTGGTGCCGAAAAGTTTCAACGGCACGTTTGGAATTGCATAAGCTTGTCTTACAATGGCCATGTTAATGTGCAAAAGTAATTTGTTTAATTTCTAGATTAAATTTTATATTGATTTTGTATATGTAGTTGTCCCGGACACAATGTTTATACCACAGTTGCCAGAACCATGTGAAGCAGATTGCAGGTTGGTATGTAAGGATGTATTATCCGTATATTTAATTCTTGTTTAACCGCCGAACTCGGAATTGAGACAACTTACATTTTCATAAATAAATAGTTATTTAACCTATATAATTCTGAGTGTCCATACTTTCCAAAGAAATATTAGGCCTTCATAACCCTTACAATAGCCTAACTAATCCTTCTCATTAACTTAGGTTTATCTAAGAAAAGGCATCGAACTTCGAGTTTGCCCAAATTTAGTTGTTTGTATCAGCTTTTGCTTGTCTGTTATACACAATCTGAGGAAGTAACCAATGCTAGAGTTCGACCGTGGTTCAAATTCAACTGTACAACTCTCCGCGCACTGTGATTAATGCAATAGAAACTAAAACTTAAACGCATTACACGTTTACTCACACAATGTTGGCGCTATAGTTTTTCTTTGGTCCACTACCAACTCTTCACACTGACAGTGAGAGCCGATCACACGAGTAATACAATAACATGCAATGTCGTATGACTTGTCTACTCACACAACAATGACTATATATGTAGGTGAATATGTGTTTCGCATCTGGGGAAGTGTATTTTTAAAACTAATTTTCTTGAATTATCATTAATTTTCTTTTTAAATTTTTGATTGACTGGCCTTCAGCTTGGCCATACTTATACTTGTATAACTGTTTATACCGTAGATGCATAGTTTGGCCGTAGTGTGGGACAATTCTCCTCAACTTGCACAGTTTTATTATAGATACAATTTTTTTGAAACACATAATTTTTAGTTCTGTTGCCTTCAAGTAGGTTTTGTATCAGTTTAACATTTTTTGAAAGAGGTTTTGAACTTTTGCAAGACTTCAGCCCTAAAACTTATAGTACCTACAAAGTAAGTTTTACAAACAGGTAGTTACATTTTAATAAAAGAAAAAAGCGGCCGATTTACTAAGATCCAATCGAGCCGTGAACGTATCTAGATTTCAGAAACTTACTTTGTTAAGCCCAATGCCCAAAAAACAGTTCATATAGAGTAATATATAATTTTGTCTTTCCACATCGGGAATGCTTTTGTACATAAGGGGTTTGTGTTACTTCAGTCGAGATAGAAAAAAATTGATGGATTAAGGAAGTTTTCCGTACCATCCAAAACAACGGCTTATTGAAGTCAAAAACTGGTAAGAATACAATCTTGAAAAAATAATCAAAAAATATACATACAGAGCATATTTCGCTGCACATACATATTTAAAGTGGCCTTTTCGCAATTGTCTCGGTAATGGCAACAGTTATCTTAAAATGTTCTTATACAAAAAATGCAAACAAGTGTTTCTTAAAAATATTTTTTTTTGGGGGATTTCGGTAGAACGTTATGAATATTTGTTCTGCCAATTTTTTGTTAAACAGGACGAACCAACCCAAAAATTTATCTTAGCTAAGCTATTATTCGAAAACAGTTAAACGAATAAAAAGTTACACATTTTTAGCACATTGTTTTTTACAAAATAGTATACATTTGAAAACTTAAATAAAGTATGCATATTTATAAAATAAATCAAATATAGACCTATTTCGTCTCCGTCTCTTGATTAATCAATACTGTTCAGCAAAAAATTAATAGAGTAAATATTCATAGCATTAACGGTCTCCTGAAATCCCTTTTACGTTTCCTTAAAAAAAAGTTTTTAGAATTTACAAAATCGACTTCTAACTTTAACTTGTTAATTAGAAAGTCTTTCGATGGAGAATTTTGTGACCAACAAATACAAGAACTAAATTTTTCAATAACTGTTGCATATCTAATAATAGTCGACTTCGATAACGGGACGGATACATGATGAAACTTTCACAAAAAACCTATCTATAGGGTAATTTGATTTGTAAGAATTAACGTAATTTTAAACCGAAACACATTTATTTTTTAAAATAGATTACTTGCATTAATTGATTAATCACACGACCATTATTATGCGGACTAGATTCAGCGAATAAAAAATCTACGCTTGCTATACATTTGTAGGCCAAACTCATTCCAGCTGAACTCACTTCAAAACTTTATAGAATCTTTGTACCATTAGTAGTATTTTTTGGCTCACATTGTTCTTGTTTTTGTAGTTTGTATATAGAAAAGAAAAATGCCTGAAATGTTGCCATGAGAAATTGATTCTCATTATTTAAATACTATTTACAGCTACAACAATTTGGATTTTTCTCATTCTCAAATTCAATAACACCGATACGGCGTCGATATGGCTTATGACCAGGTAAATCTAGTGGTCTTTTTGACGGCATACGCGGTAAATGCATACTGAGGAATTTTACGGTGTACTTTGCACATTCTTTTCTATTTTTATAATCAACTTCGTCTGTGCAATAAGCAGGTGATACAAAGGTTTCGGTACTTTGTATGCGTATTAGTTTCCTTTCAGATTCATTGCTGTGCTCGATGTTCCGATGTTGTTCGAGTTTACCTTGGGTGAGAAATTCACATCTACATTTGGTACATGTATAATTCGTTTGCTTTGTGTGTAATATCAAATGTGAATCTAGTTGATGTTGAAACATAAATTGTTCATTACATTTGTAACAAATATATCGACCACCATTTTGACGATCCATATGATAGTCCAAGAAAACTCTGTACGAAAATTAAAATAAATTTTAAAATTCAATTGAATCTAACTGAATTTAGCTCTAACTAACTTGCTTGTGAAGACACTTCCACATTTTTGACAATAGAACCACGAGGCCTTAAAATGATGTACATAGTCGTGTAGCATTAAATTTAAGAGTGTGTCCGTAAAGAATCCGCAGTTTTCTACCAAACATGTAAATTCTTGAGCTTCGACTTGAGCTTTCAAGCTATCTAACAAGGTAAGGTCTGAAATTCACAAATTATTAGTTATATTGAATTCATAGCATACATATATGTATTATTATTATATGCATACGAAGCTTTAACATGACATGACGGCGCTTACGATAAAATTCTTTGGATTATACTAAGAAGTGTAGTCTTCGTACATCAAATTCATCATTCATTCATCATTAAGCCTCTTAAGATAATTCCGTGCCAGCTAAACCAAAGAGCACCTTCAGCAGGCAATTGGATTTAAATTTAGTGGAACATAACATGTGGAGTTATGGTCTCATCGAAAAACAAAACATTTGCGCTTACACGGAATTATCCACATATGCCCATACAGATTACATTTACACATACCATACTCTTTTCCAGTCGCTATTTGCTTGGCTGGTGTATCATCAACCTCGTTGTTATGCCGTTTATCTAACCAATCATCAGTATATATTCTTCGTCTTGAATCCATAGAATCCGCAACAGACACTTCATCATCGGTATCATTGTTACTGCTGTAACAACCATCTATATCACTATTTCCATCATCATTTTCGGATATATATTTTGATACGCTAGTTAAAACTGTCATTCGGCGCTTAGATATCGTAGACAACATTTTTGTAGTTTTAGTTTTTGGATTTTTTATCACTTGAGTTTGAGCTCGACTTTGCGCGCGTGTCACACGTCGTGTTGCTATTGATCTTTCAGACTTCGCCACTGATTTGTTGTCATAATTCAACGATATGCCCTTATCTTCTTGCTTCTCTATAAGTGCTTCCTTTTCTGCCAAACAAATGATACGATGAAAATCATGTTCGTATAAGGTAGTAAACACTTTTCTACACATGTTGCATTTATATTCACGTAAATGTGTTATTCGATGTTGTCGCATTTGTGCTATATTATCCATTGTTACTAAACATTCGCTACAATGAAATTGACGGGATCTATGCTTTTGAGGTGACTCCACGGGAGTAGTTGGTATATTATGATTCTTTGTTCGCGTTCGTTTGGCATTGAATTGTTTCTTACTTTCTGCAGTAGAGACACATACCTGACTACGAGCAGATATACTTCGGCAACGCCTCATATGTTTATTGTAGTGATCTTTACGCACATAACTACTTCCACAATATTGACACACCCTCTGTGTTAGTGGGTGTTTGGAACTTTTATAGTTGTTAATTTTTCCGCCAGATTCCGTTATTAGAACAGATTCCGGCCGTTCACGTATAACTTGTAACATTGAATGACTTAAACCAGTTTGAGAATGCGTTGAATTCGAACACGACGATGCCATTGAGCTTGCGTGATTTTTTAATATTGGCATAAAGTCTATTCTATGTGGTGACAATACATTAGTGCGTATATTATCATTATACTCTGTATTAATAGACTCCACATGTTGTATGGTTGGGCATTCTGAGGATATATCTGTTAATCTATAATTTTTATAATCCAATTGAATTATACTTTTATGTTCTACATATTCAACAGATTTTATATTAGTAGTAGATTTCTGGATTGGCGAATTGGATGAATGTACAAATGATGCAGTGGAGAAGCATGGACTACCTTCAATACCCCTCATTCTACTTAATGAATTGTTGATTCCGTAAGAGCCATTAACATGTATATTATCCGCTCTATGTTTAATGTCAGAATTAAGTTCAATAATTTCTTCTTTTCGGTAACTTTTTTCTTCCACTGCTTGTCTTTCGTCAATTTCTCCAAAACTATAATCGATTTCTCCATTGGTCTGATTGGCTTTTAATGCATGGCCATTACTAAAGTCTTTCAATCTCAATTTAATTTTATTTTGAACTTCTTTTACTGCTCTCGATTTGAATACGCAAGTTATACAAACCGACGATAAACAATCATCAAGATCCTAAAATAATTACTTATGTTTTTATTATGCAAATTTATAAAAAATATTAAGAGCTGTAATTATAATATCTGATACAAATGTACACATATAAATAAATATTTTTGGCTGTTGTAATATTAATTCGTGCTGCCTAATCCGCATAAGTTATAGTTACAAATTTTTGGAAGAAATGGCAAGACTCGCGAAGATCAGTAAAACCCCGTTTGCATGCGTAGACTAAACAGGGAGAAGTGGTGCACACTTTCGGACTAAGACAGGGTTAAAAGAGTCACGCTGGCCCAACATCGATCTGGATATTGCTAAATTTTTACCTATCCAGTCTGAACCTCGACAACACCTACCATTGCGAAAGGATATCTAGTTGTGCTGACATGGCTCTCCTCTTTAGCTATGTTAGGTGGTTGCATATCATTTACAGGCTTCACAGGCCGTGATATGAGGGATCTGTCTCCCGACTTAGTATGAAAGCCGTTTAAAACACGCCTATGGTTACACAGATGAAACGGCAAGGTAATTAGGTGCGGCATCTCGTCACAGTGCTTACGCAGATATTTCCTTATGTCTCTAGGAAGCGGGGCTTCATCCAATGAGGGTTTAGAATATGCCCGCGGTAGGCATACCGGTCGCAAGAGGCGACTAATATGCACAAAGGTAATGATGTGCAACTCGTTGGTTGATCTACGGATATGATGCCTCTCACCTCTCATTACCCATCTCTTCTTTCGGAAGGAGGGATGACATGACCTAGAAGGTTCCAGTGGTCATACCAAATCGCTTCCACGACAGTCGGGCAGTACCGCAAGGGAGTACCGAAGCGTACCGGATTCATATCCGGCCAAGGACTGTTATTTCGACAACACTCCCCAAAACCTTCGGGGAGTAATTTTGTTGATAAAACAACAACAACAACAACAACAAGGATTTGTTTACACTCGGTGTGGTGGCCATTTAGGACCCGCCTATGGTTACGCAGATCAAATAGCAAGGAAATATGGTACCTGATCCCAACGTAGTGCTTACCAAGAGACACACTTTAACATTTTGTCCAACACTAACTATGCGTGCATAAGCCAACTATGCTCGGACCCCTAGTTAGTCAGCTTTTCAGGGAATACAACAAACCAAAAGGTATTTCAAGTATCTTCACTCACCACATCATCAGTTTCACAGTAGGACGACATTGTTTCCTTCATTATCGGATTTGTAGATAAGTCAATTACCTCATTGCTACTACCGCAGATTACACAAACTTTTATGTGTCGAAGTATGCGTTGACCCCCAGTATTATCACCTTCAGAACGCAGAGCAATGTGCTTCTTCTGTTTATTCGGGTTTTTTGATGCGATTTTGGGTGGTGTCGATATGTTTCCATTAATAGCTATAATGTACAAATTAAGTGACTATTCTTTTCAATGACCATTTATATTATATGTATCGGGTATTTGTTTCCTTTGGCACTCAACTACTAATAAATTAGCTAAAAATATGATAGGGGTATCAAAAGACGCGTTTTGATCTCGGTATCAATTCTGCGAACTCGAAATTTCATTTTTTAGCTAATTTATTAGTAGTTGAGTGCCAAAGGAAACAAATACCTTATATTGTTCTAATTTTATTTCTTACAACTGCTGCCGTGATACTGCTCGCCACCAGGGCTTTTAAGTGCAATAGCAGCATTATTTTCCGCATACGAAATACGAATTCGCTTGTTTTGCTGCAGCATGTTTAAAGCGTTCTAAGCGCAAATAACTTTTGTTGAGATTCTCACCAACTTATTTTTATTTATAATGCTAGATAAACTCTTTGATTTTAGAAAAAACTGAACGGTGAAATAACTTTAGGCATTTGCTTTAGAGTTGGCAAATATTCGTGTAACTGTGATATTGCCACAGCGACATGAATGTCACATAAATTGGAGCGACAGCTTCAACAAAATCCCGCATTTATTCGCAATCCCGGTGACCAATAAAGGCAATTATATAAGAACCCATAACTTAACCATGCAAGCGGTTAGAATGACATATGGTAACAGCTTACGGGTACTGGTGCAGTTTAGGGGGCCCACCCAAAACTAGACCAAAAAAGCCGAGTGGGGTGTCAAAAGACGCGTATTCACGTCTAGATTTAGAATCTGCAATGGGATTTTTGTTTTTTTCAACCGTTCAAAAGTTATTTGCAGTTAAAGTTCACAATTTTCTGTCATTTTCATGTGGTTGTTGTAATGGCATATTAGGCTGAGCCAAAAAAGTGAAAAAGAGCGGAATCGTGGCACGCGGAAGGACATCACCGTGGCGGTAGCCACCGCTATGGCACACACCCGGAGTTGGAATGGCGTAGCCCAGGGTTATTTTTTGAAGCGCGGCCAAAGGCCGCCTACGCGGAAAGGTGTTCTGTACACAAAAAACATGGATCACGCCTCATAACTTTTGAACGGTTGAAAAAAACAAAAATCTCATTTCAGATTCTAAATCTAGACGTGAATACGCGTCTTTTGACACCCCACTCGACTTTTTTGGTCTAGTTTTGGGTGGGCCCCCTAAACTGCACCATTACCATCTTACGTTCCACCGTAACTGCGTTCAACCGTAACACGTCCAAAAATATCTTAGGAAAATCCGAAATTTTATTTCGTTCAAGAAATAGGTAATCGTTTACGTGGGGTACCGAGCGCTAATACACAACCAAAAATGTTGAGATGTGTATCAGGAGACCCGCTTTGGTCCCAGGAGCATGAATATAACTCCGCTGAACCAATATTTTTAGTAGTTTGCGAGATATTTGCAGTTAAATTTCAGAATTTTCTGTCATTTTCATGTGGTTGTTGTAATCACATTACCCTGTGAGAAAAGAGTGGCACGCGGAAGGACATCACCGTGGCGGTAGCCACGGCTATGGCAACCACCCGGAGTTGGAATGGCGTAGCCCAGGGTTATTTTTTGAAGCACGGCCGAAGGCCGCCTACGCGGTAAGGTTTTCTGCACATAAAAAACATGGATCGGGCCCCTAAACCCGGGTAATTTTTCGGCTTTTCGCAAATATTTTCCAAAATAATGAAAATATTGGTTGAGCGGAGTTATATTCATGCTCCTGGGACGGAAACGCGTCTTTTGATACCTCTCCCGACATTTTTGGACGCGTATTAGCGCTTGGTACCCCACGTAAACGATTACCAAGAAATAATATTTGCAAGGAACGTTGAAAACATTTCGTTATTTTCACGTTGTTGTGGTAGACTCAGATATATGGAGTTAGGGGAAACTGCAAAAGGGTGTTCTGCGCAGAAATACTTCGAATCGCGTAGACGGCGTTGGACCTGCTAAGGGTTATTTTTTATAAGCGCTTTCACAAAAGCTGGTTAAACCTAATCGACGTTTAATTTTACAGCTAACCGTACAAAATACGCCAATTCAACTCCGGCTGGCGGTTACTGGCTTTTATGAAATCGGCCCTTAGTGGTCAGTTATGACAGAAAACTTGTGATGCATACATCTCTAAAGCAAGTGATTCATGGTCAATATTTACTGACGGAATCCATGGATCGCTGTTATTGTTGTTGTTGTTAGCAGGGCCAGATCACTCTAAATTTTCATCAAGCTCTTCTAACGGGAGTCCTAGGAAACGCGCAGTTTCAACAGGCTTGGACCAGAGTGATAACGGTGTTAGAAGAGTGTGTTCAGTAGAACAGGAGATGCATGTCATGTGTTCGGTATAGTGGGGTTAAGCCGGGATCTGAGAAATCTGTCCACCGACTCGGTGTGGAGGTCCTTTAGGGCCCGCCTGTGGTCCCGCAGATCAAACGGCAACGAGATGTGATGCCGGATCGCGACATTTATTGCCTGTGTAAAAAGCAATATGGACCGTAAAACGGATTTCAATACATTTTGAAATCCATCAATATGGATCACGTCAATAAAAACTTACCGGTTATCAGCTGCCTCCGGATTTGAGATAATTTTGAACAGTTTACCTTGGCAGTTGAAAAACGAATTGTACCCTAACAAATAAATAAATAAATAAATAAATAAATAAAACCTTGGCTTTCCGAAAAAATCAGTGAGCTTTGTGAAAGGACTGAACAGTCTTCCTGTGGGAAAAAGTCCTTGGCCTATGACTAAGCCCAAATATTTCAGACAACACACGAAGTATTACAACCCATAGAAACTATAACAACAACCCCTGCTAGTGGCTCTTCTTCTCAAGGGGCAGTCACAGTTACGGATCAAAAGAGCAGTTGCTGAGAAGTCACAGTCACAAATAATATTTCAGGGTGGGCTTCCTGTGGTCGAAAGATGTGTGAACGAACGAAGGTGGGCAAGTGAGTGAGGGTAAATGTATGTCCGTCCGGTTCCGAAGGTGCAGGGTTGAGAACCACTACCCATCCTTAACTAAGCTAGCCCAAACTAAAAGATAAGCATAGTTGTTAGTGTACTGCGGGTTTGGACGGCAAATCCGTTTAGAATCATTGGAACTATGTTATCCTTAATTGTATAAATTTATTTAAACTTTTATTAGACAATTTGTTCACTCAAAAGGGCAGTGATGACAGCTTGGATCGACACTAGATGCCTGGTTTATAAATTTTCATTGTAAGGTTGTGAAGCCTAGTGTTTTTTTTTCTCAATTTTTAACCCGATGATGTTTTTTTGTGTCGTTATTAGCGCTCGGTACCCCACGTAAACGATTACCAAAAATACTTCCAGAGATATCGACTAAGAAGTATTGCATTCGTATGGGAGGTGCCATGCCCACTTTTTGTTATTCCCAGTTTTTTTGGAGGTGGTAGAGATCGATCCCATACAACCCCTCACCGAGTTTCAATGGTCTAACATAAATACTTCCAGAGATACGGACAATGAAAAATTCCAGTTGTATGGGAGGTGCCATGCCCTCTATATATATCAAAATATTTTGTAGCCTGTGACCATCCCTGGAAGATATCCAGTGGGTGTGTAAAATTTGGTTACGATTTGCTTATTCGTTTAGGAGCCAAGTGTGTCTATATATAGATATATAATTTTAATTTGATATATAGGGTATTCCATCCCATTTAGACCAATTTTGGACCTGACCCCTTCAGAATTGGCTGAAAGTTTTTCTTCTTTTTCTACCTTACGAAAGACGTTTTTCAAATTTTTTCATCCAACTCAAAAAAAGTTATGATATTAAAAAAAAACACCGTTTTTTGTTTCAAACTGCTATAACTTTTTCAAAAATTGACCGTTTGGGAAATTTTTTTTTTGTAAATTTTTGTTTTTAAATGTACTTTTCGGCACAACCGCGAGTTAGAGACATGATCTTGCTGCATATCGTATGGCAATGCCACCAATACTATCACACGGACCTTTGCCATGAGCAGTCGCAAAAAAGTGCCATTCGGCAGGAAAAACTTTTCAAATTCAAAAGATCAAAGAATTTGTAAAATATTTAAACACCAGAAAATGAATTCATAATTTGTTACATTATTTTTCGAAAACTTTAATTTTTACTGTGTCAGTCATTAATCCTGATTATTTTAATCGTAGATTAACATAGTAAATAAAGAAAAGAATACTTAAAAATCATTTGCATACATTTTTTTGTTATATAAATTACGAATTATTGTTTATTTGGTCTCGAGCTTGCAAAAAACTTACAAATATGTAAACAAAATAGACCGCAAAAATCCAACAACAAAATACATTGAAACCATAGCACGGGTTTACGTACATATGTAAATATGTACAAACAACAAGTCCAACACACATCATAACATATAGGCTGCATGTCTTAAGAAATTTTGTGTATACAGTTGGCAAGAACAAACAAACAAAAGGGAATTAATTGAAGTGGAGATAAGTGCATTGTGACGTCACAGGGCATCATTGCTTAGTGTTGGAATTTTCTAACAGCGGCTTTGGTGCAGACACGAGTTCGAATCCGTGTCCGAAAAGGGATCTGATGATGAGCCTGGAAACTCTGAAACATGTAATCCTATCCATCGCTGTTGATTTTTCCTTTGTAATTTTTCTCCAATTATCAATTTTTCCCAAAAAACTGACAATTAAATTCATTACGAATTATTGTTTATTTGGTCTCGAGCTTGCAAAAAACTTACAAATATGTAAACAAAATAGACCGCAAAAATCCAACAACAAAATAAAAAAAATTTATTATTTTTTAAATTTTTTTTTTATATTTGCGAAAAACCGAAAAATGACCCGGGTTTAGGGGCCCGATCCATGTTTTTTATGTGCAGAAAACCTTACCGCGTAGGCGGCCTTCGGCCGCGATTCAAAAAATAACCCTGGGCTACGCCATTCCAACTCCGGGTGGTTGCCATAGGGGTGGCTACCGCCACGGTGATGTCCTTCCGCGTGCCACTCTTTTCTCACAGGGTAATGTGATTACAACAACCACATGAAAATGACAGAAAATTCTGAACTTTAACTGCAAATATCTCGCAAACTACTAAAAATATTGGTTCATCGGAGTTATATTCATGCTCCTGGGACCAAAGCGCGTCTCCTGATACATATCTCAACATTTTTGGTTGTGTATTAGCGCTCGGTACCCCACGTAAACGATTACCGTATTTTTGTTAGACTATTGAAACTTGGTAAGGGGTTATATGGAATCGATCCCTACCACCTCAAAAAAAAACTGGGGATAATGACAAAGTGAGCGTGGCACCTCCCATACAAACTGAATTTTTCAAGCTGAAAAGCGTTTAAGGTTGGGACCTGAACATTGATCAGGAGATTAACGACATCAATAGCTCTATGTGGCGTGTTTCCGTGTAGGAACACCGTCCTCGCTATTTATCAGTTCTATAATTTACCACCGTATACGAGTCGCTTAAAACTAATTAATCTTAACACGCTTTCTAGCCGAAGAGAATTGCTTGGAATTGTTTTTATGATTAAATTACTAAATGGTTTAATATCGAGCCCGTTTCTTCTGAGCGAAGTGAACTTCAATGTACCCTCTCATCCATCAAGGCATTTTAAACCACTTATCTCGAAATAGTGCGTTGAGTTTAAATAATGCCCAAAGCTTATGGTCGATCTCTATTAAACTTCCCCAATACGTACAAAACTTCGTTGGGTAGGACATACATAGGCTATATATATTTTTGAAAAAGTGGGCTGTGTTACGCTCCCAGGCTATATAAAACTTCAATTTGAGATAACTCTGAAAGTCTTTGGTCTAAATGAATGATTTTTTGATGTGTCAAGATTTTAAAATTTTTGAAAAGTGGGCGGTGCCACGCCTTTTGTTCGTTTGTTTTGTTTGTGCTGCGTTAATGTCCAAAGTTTAGAGAAGATCACTGTAAAACTTTCACTATAGGCTTAGAAGTTTGGTAGGTACTACATAGACTAGTTATAGCTTTGAAAAAGTATTTGGTATAAATTATATTTGGATAAACATATGAGCTGTTCCTCTTTGACGGCGGGCGCTTCCAAATAAAAGCCACGAATACGTTTAATATGTAGAATTGGGCTTTATTTCCTAAAGGGTTACAATTTAATCAGTTTAATATTAAGTTTTAAGTAATGTATAGGAACTTACGCTTTTGTGCGACCTCACGCTTCACCGCCAATTTACAGATTCAATTAATTTTTCGAACATATGTAGGTATGAGGGATTGGCGATGAAGCTTACATTTATCGATATATTATTTCAAGTACAAAGGACCAGACAGATAACACTCGACAAGCAACGTATCACTAAAATACTATATAAACAAATACAAGCCAAGCTGCGGCAACATCCCCGCCTCCGTGAATCTACCCAGATTCACCAATATCTATCTTGGCTAGCACGCATGCTGGACGCTTAAAAGTACCACTGGTCGTTTGTACTTCGGCGGATCTAACTTGACCATCTTTACCAGCAAAGGCTTGCACCACTCGTCCCATCGGCCATTTTGACTGCGGCAGGCTCTTGTCACATATGAGAACCACATCACGTTCAGCCAAGGGGTTCACAGGTTGATACCATTTGGTCCTTCGTATTAAATCGGGTAGATACTCGTCCAGCCACTTCTTCCAAAATCGATATTGTATCTGCTGAACCTTTCGCCACTGCTTACGTGTGGCCCGAAACTCTTCTTCTTGCGGGTGTGGTGTTTGCTCGGAATTGGCTGTACCTATAAGGAAGTGATTTGGGGTTAGTGGTTCGTCGGTGGTAGCATCCAACGGCACATCCGTCAACGGGCGGGAGTTGACTATGTTCTCCGCTTCGCACATAAGATGATACAGACCGTGTTCATGGAGTCTCTCGTTATATAACGCATGCCCCATAGCTCTCTTGACGCTTCGCACCAATCTCTCCCAACAACCTCCAGCGTGTGGGTTCAGTGGACAATTGAAAACCCACTCTATTCCCTTGTTAGCCAGCGCGTCAGCTATCTTACCGTTCTCAAACTCCTTTAGTTGTCGCTTTAGTTCCCTGTCAGCGCCGACAAAGTTCGTACCGTTGTCTGACCGTATGCGCACCGGAAGGCCACGTCGGCACATGAAGTTTCTCAAAACGGCGAGGCAAGTGTCGGTAGTCAAGTCCCTTGCTATCTCCAAGTGAATTGCTCTCGTCGTTAGGCATGTGAATAACGCGATCCAACGCTTCTCGCTCCGCCTTCCCTGAGTTATGATGAACGGCCCCATATAGTCTAAGCCAACGTAGGTGAAGGGTCTCACAAATGGAGTTAAGCGATCTTTCGGGAGTTGACCCATTAAAGGTGGACGAGGAGCAGCTCTTTGCTTCTTACACGTTGGGCATCTTGCAACAGCACGGCGAACTTCTGTTCTTATACGCGGGATCCAGTACCTGCGTCGAATTTCGGCGATTATAGTGGCTTCGTTTTGATGTTGCCAGGCTTTATGATAATAATCTACTATAATTTCCGTTACATGGCCTTTTCTTGGTAAGATCGCCGGACGCCTCGTGTAAGCCGGAACCGCATTTGCCGCATCTATTCGGCCGCCAAGCCTTATTTGTCCATCCGAGTCCATAACGGGTGTTAGCTTCCACAGCACGCTACCCTTTTCCACGTTCTTTGTCGCACACAATTGGCGATATTCATCGGAAAATGCCTCCATCTGCGCTGCTCGGACTATAACTACTTCGGCCCGCATGACCTCCGCGGCCGTCAAACAACCGTGCAATCGCGCCTCTTTCGAAATTCGACAGTTTTCTTTAAACCGCAACATCCATCCGACAACCCTCTTTAGACGTGTAAACGACGAAAATTTCTTAAAGAACGAATTATCGACCTTAATTAAAAGTACTGTAAATTTGTTTCGAAGCTCCTCATTAGTGCTCTCACTCGAAATATCTGATGGCCAGTTATCATCTTCTTTCAAGAACTCTGGACCTGTAATCCAAAATGATTCGCGCTTATAATCAAACGAACGTGTACCAAAGTCTGCAGGGTTAAGTGCGCTTGGCAACCATCTCCATTCGTTCATCTGGCTATTCTCCAGGATTTCGCTAACTCGATGTGCTACGTAGGGCTTGTAACGGCGGTGATCTGATTTTATCCACGACAAAACAGTCTTTGAGTCAGACCACATTACTACCCTAACAGGGACCTTATCGTGGTTTTCGAGAATATTCACTCTTAGGCGTGTCGCGAGCACTGCTGACTGTAACTCGAGGCGAGGGACGGATACGACCTTCGTTGGAGCGCATTTGGTTTTACCAGTGACAAAACTCTTTTGTGTATCACCATGTGCATCCTTAAACCTAAAATAGGCTACTGCTGCGTACGCTGACTCACTTGCGTCTGAAAAAACGTGTAGTTCGACTGGTGTTTCCATAAATGCAACTCCGTAGCAACGTGGTATACTAATTTTCTGCAATTGCTGAAGCGAAAACAGCCATTTTTTCCACCTGTCATATACAGTATCGGATATTTTCTCGTCCCAACCAATTCCCTCTCTCCATATCACCTGCAGTATCAGCTTCGCCTCCAACGTATACTCGGCTGCAATACCAAAAGGATCGAAAACAGACATCGTTATACTGAGTACCTCGCGTTTAGTTGGTCTTCTATTTTCGTTCCAAATATTTTCTTTCACCTTTCCGAATGACAAAACGAACTTTAGTACGTCTTTCTCTGTATCCCAGAACAAACCGAGTACCTTCTGGTACGGTTGGACGCCCTCTCTGTCTAGACTCATCATAGACACTGTAAATGGTTCCTCATTAAGGTCATTAACGGCTTTCGAATTTGACACAAATCTTTTTAGCTCAAATCCGCCCCTTTTGTGGATCCAAACTACCTGCTTCGTTACCTTCACGGCTTCGTCCTCCTTCGAAAAACAATGGACAAAGTCGTCGACGTAATGGTTATATTTGATTGCGGCTACCGCTTCGGGGAAATTATCCATGAAATCATCAGCGTTTTTGTTCTTGACGAATTGCGCGGAGGTGGGTGAACATGTGGCCCCAAAGATCATCACAGTCATGACATACTCCTCCAATGGCATGGTTTCATCGGTTCTCCAGAGAAAACGTTGTGCTGGCAAATCCTCTACGCGAATTCTCACTTGGTGGAACATTTCCACGATGTCCGCGCAAACTCCAAATTCCCTTTGCCTAAATTTCATCAAAACCATTGCCAATGGCTGCGTTAGGTCTGGACCACTTAATAGTGCTGAATTTAACGATACCCCCTTCGACTCCGCCGCCGCATCAAACACCAATCTAATTTTTCCTGGTTTGTTTGGGTTGTACACTCCGAAATGGGGTAGGTACCAAGTACGCTTATCGACGACTGCTGATTCGGTTTCGCTCAACTTGCGGGCATACCCTTTCGACATGTAATCTGCTATAACTTTATAATATTGTTGTTTGAAATTAGCATCGCGCTTAAACTTTCTCTCTAGATCGTAGAACCGTTTTTCCGCCATCTCTCGGCTTGGTGGCAAACTTGTCTTGTCATTTTTCCACAGTAGGCATGTTTCGAACCGATTCCCATCTCGCTTAGTATTTGTCTCCATTAGTTGTTTCGCTCTCACCATATCTTCTGCTTCTACCAATTGTTTCACTGCGCCAACGCCCATGCCTTCGTTCACTATGTAGTCGTTAACAAGATTCTCCAATGTCACCGTTTCGCCCACGTCGTTCACCTGTGCGAAATACGTATGATAAGAAGCAAGACTACCTCGCTGCGTACCAACTCCATATATGACCCACCCTAATTTTGTTAAAACCACCGCATAACCTCTTCTGCCGTCGTGAGCTGTTCGGCGTGGGATACCAAGATGTGCATTGTCCAAACCTATTAATAACTCCGGTACTGCATCTGTGTACTTCTCTATCGGCAAGTGCTGATCCTTGTAATGAAGATTGGATATACTAATCGACTGCATCGGCAACTGCAGATTTGAGACCGTTCGAACGCTTCGCATATTGAACCTTTTACTATTACGCGCAATACCCGAGATTGACAAGTCTACTTTGCACGAAGGCTCCGTGACAGTGGTACTACCAAACCATTGTAATGTCAGACTATCGTTTCGCCCCTTAAGCCCGAGCCGATTCGCCAAACTGTAGTTCATTAGTGAGATAGCAGACCCTTCGTCGAAAAATGCATAGGTTTTCACCTGTTTTCCGTTGGCATATAAAAATACGGGTACAATTTTGAATAACAACTTCGAATCATTACTAGGTTGCACTGTGCTGGTGAATACTGGCTGTATTGCTTCGCGCGAAATCTGTTGCTGAGATACCCCTGTTGCCGTACGCGTTTGTTGCGTTCCGTTTCTCGAATCTATTTGTGAATCTTGCTGCCTATCCGTTCCCGCACGGGAGCGCTCACCTCCGTTGGATTCGTGCAGAAGTCCATGCAAGCGTTTTGTGCAACGTCGATCTCCACAAACATGTTGCTCGCGACAAGTATCGCTACGATGGTAACTCTGCAAACAGTTGAAACATAGACGCTTTCGACGAACCAGTCTCCATCTCTCGTCGTGACCCATATCTTGAAAACGTTTGCATTTGCTGAGCGCGTGCCACTCTGAACACGCTACACATTTTGTAGCCCTCGCATTTTCTTTGTTACTCTCGTTCGCATGAAAAAACCTAGGACGCCCCTCACTTCTGTTCGGACGTTGTTCTAAACCTGAATACACACACGCTGTGCTGATAATTTTTGATAAATCCTGCAACCAGGCACTAAAGTGACAAATCGTGGGTCGTGGTACAATTTGTGAAGAGTGACGCGCCCATTCGATGCGCCTTTGCATAGGCAACTTCATCAGCAACTCTTCCATCAACGTAGGGTTCGACAAGTGATATTCGCAATCAGCTGCTTCCAGAAACGCGGCTAGATTTTGTACTTTTGTCGCAAACGTTACTAGCTGTTCTATATTATTTTCACTAATGGGTGCCACACCCCTAATTCTCTTTATCTGACTCTTCACCAACAACTCCGGCTTACCAAAGCGCTCTTCTAGTGTTAACATAATTTGCCTAACGTTCCTACTGTGTATGAGCAGGCACTCGATGGTTTCTCTAGCGCTACCCTTAACTGCCTTTTGTAAACGCATCATGTTTTGCGTGTCACTGTACTGGTACTCGGTAGTTGTTGATGCGAATGTTTCTTTAAACATTGGCCAGTCTTCCGGACGACCGTCGAATTCCGGCAAATCATAAAGTTTACGTATTGCTCCCGCTTGAGAACTTGTTTGAGAACGGCCTACTACACTTGATGCGGCCGTAATAATACCATCACTTACTCCTGCGCCGACGTCGTCTGCTTGCCTCTGCCTAGTTTGTCGCAATTCATCTTGTAGAACTTGTACTTGCTGTAAAATTTCCGCTAGTCGCATTTCCACTGTTGGCTGTGCGTTTTGGTTGCCTGGAGGTTGCTCGATTACCGTTTCATCCAACTCATCGCCGTTATTGCTATCTCCCTCTCTCTCATTTCTGCTAGTAGTTGAACGTGTTGTCGGCATATTTGATAACGGTGTGTTTCTTGTAAATACCTCTACTTGAATTTACAGCCTTTGCGATTTTGAGGTTAATTTTATTGCTACCGCGCCACCAACTAACCTACCAACGAACCACCTAAATCAAATCTATCCAAAAAGGCACTTACCAATTCCTGCTTTCAATATTCCACTTCCACTATGCCTTTTCCTTATTGCAGTAAAAAACGAAATAAAGGCTTTTGTTCCTCTTTGACGGCGGGCGCTTCCAAATAAAAGCCACGAATACGTTTAATATGTAGAATTGGGCTTTATTTCCTAAAGGGTTACAATTTAATCAGTTTAATATTAAGTTTTAAGTAATGTATAGGAACTTACGCTTTTGTGCGACCTCACGCTTCACCGCCAATTTACAGATTCAATTAATTTTTCGAACATATGTAGGTATGAGGGATTGGCGATGAAGCTTACATTTATCGATATATTATTTCAAGTACAAAGGACCAGACAGATAACACTCGACAAGCAACGTATCACTAAAATACTATATAAACAAATACAAGCCAAGCTGCGGCAACATGAGCCACGCCCACGATTTTTGTGGCTCGCTGATTCCACGTCCACTTATTGCAAGCCATAGTAAAACTTTCTTCGGAAACTTACTTTTTGCTTTTTGGGTAACACTTTCATCTGCTTTGACATTGGGAAGTGCGTCCATTCATTTCCCTCCAAGGTGAAATAACTTTCGTCATCCATAACACAAATTGTGGATGATTTTGTTGAAAAATATTTTGGGAAAGTGAGCGCAAGCGAAGTTTAATCGATTTTTTCTCGTTTTCAGAGACCTCAGGCACGGTTTTTTTGCACACTTCATTATTTCCATGTCTTTTATGTATTTTTTCATTGTTCTATTACTAACTTTATATTTTTGTGCTAGCATGCAATACGATTTGGTCGTTCGACCCACGATTTCACTTTTCAATTTGGCTCTTTCTTTGATGCTTTGCAGAGCACATTTTCTTCCCAACCCAGGAGTTCTCTCCATAGATTTTCCGTTACTTGCATTTGATATTGTCTTGTAGATAAAGGTTTTCCTAAACCCCATAGCAAAAAAATGATGAAATTTTTTTTTGATTTTTTAGGATTTTCAACCAAAAATTTACAAATAAGTTTTCTACGTTCAGCTTCTTTCAGCGACATACCAGGATCAACTAAAAGTTAATTCGATATATCATCGCGTTTATGGACTTATTAGTATCCGCAAAGTAAATAGGAGAAGAACGGGAATAGGAATATATGTAAATTTTAGATATACAGGTCGTGTTAGAGGAAAATGAAAAGGGTAAAGAAGAGTAACGCTATGTAGGGGCCGACAGTGAAAGAAAAGGGAAGATACGTAGTTTATGGTTTGCTAGTTTTTACCATACTATTCACCCCTATTACGGTTGTCAACATCAAATGTCACGTCGTATTAATATCAACATCAATATCAAAGTCGCGTCAATGCAAAACTGGTATTTCCTTCATCAATGTATTGACGTTGACGTGTTATCGATAATTTAATAGCAAAACTACGATCCTTATACTTTTGACAGTTGTTTATTTACAATTTGTTGCGCATATAATTCTGCTTAAGATTTAAACTTTTGTTTGAAGATGTTTTTTTACATTATAAGCCGGAAAAAGCAACGAAAATCGCGGTAATACTTTCCATCGAACGTCAAGTGTTAATACACGTCCAAAAATCTAGGTAGAGGTATCAAGCGACGCGTCTTCACCTCCGTAACAATAATCTGGAGGGAAATCAGATATTTTAAGAATTTTGCGAGATATTTGCAGTAAAAGTTCACAATTTTTCTGTCATTTTCATGTGGTTGATTTAATGGCACATTAGGCTAAGCCAAAAAAGTAAAAAAGTGTGCGTACCGTGGCACGTTGCCACGGTTCAGGCAACCACCCGGAGTTGGAATGGCGTAGCCCAGGGTTTTTTTTTAAGCGCGGCCGAAGGCCGCCAATGCGGAAAGGTGTTCTGCACATAAATACCATGGATCACGCCCCGAATTGGGGATCTGACCCGGGTCGGTTTTTCACTAATAACTTTTCACTGAAACAAAATATCGGATTTCCCCCTCCAGGTTATTGTTACGGAGGTAAGGACGCTGCCTTACATAATCGTTGTATTGACGTTAGAGTCATCAAGCTTCAATTCATCATCCGAAGCTGAAAATGTTCAAGACGGGTTTGAAGTTGATTTATGTGACGACTTGCAAAACATGGAAGCTTCGCAAATACGGCAACAAATTAAAGATTTTTGTAATTCGTTTTTGGTTGTTTTTATTAAAAAATATAAAATACTTCAGTATTTTCTGCATAAAACAAAAATATTTATTCTGTTTTTGAAAACTAATCTTTAAACAATGCAACTCATGCAACTTCCACTTTTGAGAACACCTTGAACCATTTTTTTCTAGTTCTAAAATAAGCTGCGCAAATTGGTTACTGTTTGTTATTTTAATTTTTCTCTCCATTTTCCTGAATTAAATAAAAACTAAACAAATAAAGTGTGTAAAAAGGTATAATTCAGAATTATTTTACCAAATTTTTACAGCAGAATATTTAATTGAGCGCTTGTCGTCACCAAAAACTGTGTTGACAAGTTTTATGTTAACTCCCGTCAATAGAATATCACTATTGTTGTCGTAAATACCAAAATAGTATCAACAGCTGTCAATAGTTATCGAAATTGACAATGGCGATACCGATTCGTCAGCAAAAAGTCAATACTTAAAAGTATTGACAACCGTAATAGGGGCGATTATTTTCATTTGAGTAAAATTAAAAATTAAAAAAAGCTGTAAATATATTAAAATTGTCAAATCGTTGTCAATAGGTTTGTTCCACAGTACTTTGTTCATTTAATTTTGCAGTAAATACTTTAAAAAAGAGTGTAACTATGAATTATGTTCATTAGAAAAGAAATTGTTAAAGTACTCTTAAACTCTCGTTTAACAGCCACATTAATTTTATAATATCGAAGTCATATGCAATGCTAGGCTTCATTAGAAGAAACAGTGCGGATTTCTCTGATCCCTACACATTAAAGTTGCTTTACACTGCCTTTGTTCGTTCTCACCTGGAATATGCTACCTTTATCTGGCGTCCGTTCCATCAATTTCGGATTGACAGAATAGAACGTGTCCAAAAAGTATTTCTTAAATACGCTTTGTTTAGCATCCGGTTCTCGGACCCAATCCCTTCTTATACTTCAAGGTTATTGCTTATTAATCTTAAATCTTTGGAAAAGAGAAGGTCTGTCCTCTCATTAAGTTTTGCTTTTGGTATTATCCAAGGAACTGATGACTGCTCGTACTTATTGGATTTATTTTAATATTCCGCAAAGAGCACTTCGTTACTCTAATATTTTTTATTTTGGCAATGTTAGAACAAATTATGCTAGGAATGCGCCCCTTATTCGAGCTGTTATTGAATTCAATTTAATCTCTAATTCTATCGATCTTGATTTTTCTGTCTCGAAATCATGTTTTATTAATATTTTAAATTCGATTAACTGATTGTCATGTGTACACTTATTGTTAAAATTGTTTTGCGATATTTCCTATGGTCTGTAAGAACTTTTGTAATGTTCATTGACTAATTAAATAAATAAATAAATGAAGCAAAATTGGTAAGAAAAAAAAAAACGATTGACATATGTACCTACTCCAAAATTGATATTTTGATTAGGGCAATAACTTGAAATTAAGAAAAAATGTTCTGCAAGTGCAATGCTTAGCTGAAACACTCATGTTAAGTTTTTACAAGTAAACGGAACTTTATCACATAATTTTGTACTTACCCAGTTGAAGTTGTTCTATTTTCTCTTTTCTATCCATTTACAGATGTACAGACTAATGTACCTTCGGGGAGTATTTTTGTCGTTACAAACAACACTAATATTGCAATTAAAAACTTGGGTTTTATTTCGTTGATAACGGGGTTCACAAGCCGAGACCTGGAAGCAGGCGCGTTCTAATCAGCAGTGATCCAGATCCAGATACAAATCTTGTATGCAGATGCAACAACAACGCTTTTATCTTGATATTTTTCTAGATCAATTTCGGATCCGTAGTGCATCTGTCCGACACTGCCCTTTTGGGCATGAAAGGGGCCTATTAGTCTCTTCATAGGACATGCTCAAATAAAAGGGATCACTTCAACCCATGCAAATAAATCAAAAAATGGCATTGGTCGCATACTCCTATACGACTCAGCCTGGATTCATCCTAGACTAATCACAGTAGTAATTTATACCTGACACGACTTGAAATCGTTATAAATACAAATCATGTTTGTAGCGCTGTATGCGGATCAAAAGACCACCAAAAGCTACACACATAAAATGACGTTTTTTTTATTGCAAAATTTCCACATACACCATGAAATGTCAAAATTTCTTGGCTACTTTAATTTGATGCTGAAGGAACATTGGAGAAAATATTTTGAGGTTTTTATTTTGAACAAGATACAGCGCTCGAACAATTTATATAACTTTTTAATTTTTTTATTCTCAGGGTTTTAAAATTTTCAGTCAAAAATTTTACTAAAATAATATTTCGAATTAAGAATTTTCGCACTAATGAAAAAACTAAACTATTACATGCTTAGCAACAATTTTACAAAAGTAATGAAACATTACAATTAATGGAATAAACTTAAATTAACACAAAAAATGATGTCTTAAATTAAAAGAAAGACATTTTTTTATTGTAAATATTATTTATTTTAATAAGTTTTGCATGCTGTCAAAAGAAAAATATGAACTAGCATGAACTAAAACTAGACAATTGTGTTTTATTAAAAAATCTATTAACTTATTTACAGTTAATTATGCTCCTATCTGAAATTTTTGAAATGTTTAAACAACAATCTGATTTTCAATTGCATTGCCCCCAGCGCTTTTTTATTTAATTTTTATTTATTTGTATATACCCACATACATATGTACATACATATGTGTTTCAAATTAGAATTTATGCACCGTTCCCTCGGTTTACGGCTAGAGACTTTAGTGGAACTGATTTTATAGATCAGAGAAAGATTTACCTATGTATGTCAAATAAAATGGCGGTAAACACTAATTGAACATTGAGGAAACGGTACTACGAGCTTCGTTTTATAAATTATGTATTTGTATTTGATTAATAATATTTAATAATTACAATGCATGTTGGTCGAGAGTTCTAACAAGAGTTCGCTTCGTGGTTAAAATAATTGAAAAATACCAAATCATCCGCTATTATTTAACGACATTTCTAGAATATAGGATTGGTCGGTTAAAACGGGCACGAAAGACTTAAAAAATATTTTTTCTTATTAGCTCTCGCAAAAACCAAAGCCACTCCAAATATTCAATTGTGGTGTTCAGGTTGAGGGCGTTAAAGTTGTGCTCGAGACTCGGTACGTTTTCATAAGTGGAAACGGCAACATTTTATTCACGCGCGCGGTTACATGATCTTTGTTAACAACAGTTACGATTTACGGCTAGGTCAAAATCGACCGGTTATTTCAGGGAAGGTATAACATACCCTCGATCTGACAAATAAAGATTGGCGGAATCTGTAAAATTAATACTAGGTAATTCGCTACTATACTTGCCTACAAAAAATTATTTAAGGTTACAAAAATTAAAATTTTTTTCTCTTGTTACCTTCACGAACTTTTGTTATTCCTCTCGTATATATGTACGTATGTATGTATGCACGTAATATTTACACAAATGTTTATACATTTAACATTTATGTGGTTTACAGGATTTAAAAATATTTTATTATGCAGATTCGTGTAGCGAATTTATACATATGTTAGTTGTCTGTTTTGTGATCGGTGTCAGTCTTATAAAATTGAACTTATTTTGTGGCAAATAAAGAAAAAAACGTAAACAAAATTTTAACCTTTGATTTGATGTTTACATACATATACTATCCTATGTGCACGACGGCGTTACAACTAAATACATATATTGTAATTGATTTGTATGTGTTTTGAGGTAGTTTTGTTGTAAATACATATGTACATTAACTGCATTTTCGCTCATTCATTTGTTGTTTTTTTTTTTATAAATCAGCTATTAAAGTATTATCTAAGAATTATGACTAAATTAAAAATAGACATTAAAAATTGCTCCAACTTTTTTTGTTTTTTTAGTTTAAACTAAACTGAGGTTATTCTTTTACAAACAAATCACTGGCATAAAGTACATACAAATACAAGTTTTGTGTAGTTTTGAAAACTTTTGTGTTTTTCCGATTTTTTTTTTTCAATTTGATTTTGTGTATTTTTTAATCCCCACTAAGCTTGGGCGGAATTGTGAAAATTATTTCTAAGCTAATTTTTTTAAGTATAATAGACGACAAAACACAAACTCAGGGACCGTGTAACGATTATAATTTTCATTGAAAAAGCTTTTGTTACTTGAATTGTCATAATAATTAAAAATTTGTGAGCAAATTTAAAGTTTTTTGTAGGAATTAAAGGAATAATCCGTTTATGATTGTTAATAATATTAATCTCTGAAACAGAAATGAAGTTAAATTTGAGAATGTTGTTTACATAAATGAATTTAGTTGTCTTAGGTAAGAGATTAAAAAAAAACATTAGTTTACGGTCCCTGTTCAGATTCATTGAACTTTTTTAACATAAACGTAAAGCTACTCTAATGAGCATGTAAGCCATACAACTCTTTATTTTATTAATTAAAAAGGGTTAGTTCGTAAATGCAATATAGTGAGCTGCGCAGTAGTTGAAAGCAACGCGTTCGTTGAAAACCGGCAACAGTGCTTAACGTCAGACTTTTTTAAATCCAACGAGAGTGCAAGACTGAGACAGATTCGTGTAAATTGCACAATAGAAATTTTTGTGTTGCACCAAAGAACGTAAATGCACAAAGAAGGTCCAACGCAACGAATAGTGGGAAACATTAAACCATCAATTCGAGGGTAGGTAATTCACCACCGGGGATTCGTGCGTTTAAATCGCGAGTTTAAAAGTTATTCGCACTTTTATTTTTAATCAAAATAAACATTTAGACGTTTTCGTAACTCCAACTACAATTTTTTGTGTAAATATTTAATTAAAACACGATAAATTTAAGTAATTTAAACGTACCTACAGTGGTGAATTACCTACCATCGATTTGACAGTTTCTATCGCATTCGCTGCTGGACCTTCTTTCATAATCGCAATAAGAAAGCAATGCAACCGTTGGTCGTGTAGTGGACCAAAAATGGCATCAACGCCATCAACAAAAATACTGCATTTACGAACTAGCCCAAAATTTGTCCAAAGACTGAGCCTCTTATTTGAGCTTATAATTTTTATTTTAAATTGAGCTTCTCCGCACATCCGTTTACTGGACTTTGAACTTATCAGTCTTGTCTACGTTTGCTTCTCTTAAGAATTTAAATAGCGCATTTTTTTGTTGTTGTTTTGAATGAATATCTGTAAGTCCGAGAAACTCTGATTCCAAAATTCTTTGGTTACCCGACTTTCAGTTCTAAGCAATTTAATATATGACTTGAGTATGTACAGAGGTGATCTTATTTTAAGAATATGTATGTATCTGATGTTGTCACATTATTGAAACCGAAACCCAGCAAAATTTAAAGTAACAAAAACCCGAAAGCACCCCCTTAGATCCGCCACTGTATACATATGTAGGTGCCTCCGTTAAGTGCGCTGTTTCCATTAATTTCTAACAAATTGATGAGACCTACATACATGGCAGAAATATATTAGAGTTTTGTTGACCACTGCCGAGAGGCGAGCCAATTTTGGAACAAAAAAAAAAGCTACCTAATAACTGTTCAATAGATAACTGCGTAGATGCTTTTTAACTGTTTCAATTCTAAACTGCTATGGCCTTTTAATATTTTCTCTTCCCTTGTGAAGTGCTGTTGAGAATTTCTTTCTAGATATTATTGTGAGCCCGATCGTACTAAATTATCCGAGGGATACTTTGCAAATACCGTAATAGCAATGTTTATCTACTCTTTCAATAACGGTAAAATTCTTGGTCACATCTTTTTACAAAGTTGAAATTTCATGCCCACTACTGTACATACATATCTACATATGTATGTACATATATAAATGCGTTTCTCAGAATGAAAAGTACCTACCTTTTAAATTTATCCGGCATGCTGACCTGTATCTTTTGAGCTCAGTTTTATTAATTTCAGAACTTCTTTATGCGTTTCTTCACAGTTTTCCCTGATTTATTTATAATTTAATGCTTTTATAACTATCTTACGTTTAAGCATTTCCCCTACTTTTATAAAAGTCTACTTTTAGGCACAGGGCGGTTTGACAACACTAATTTTGTTTAGTTACTATTTTTTGTTTTTTTTTCTATCGCCTTTGTCTATGAAGGAAATAGCAAAAAGTGCAATTTTAAGTAATTTTCTGATTTTTTTAAGTAATCCAGTTTAATTTTTGTATAACTTCTGTGAACTATACCTAATTCAGCAACAACAAATATATCTATAAAAAGGAAACAAATCCATTTAAGAAAGTGCAAGGTGTGCAAGTTGTTACTGTGTTCAACCTTGCGCTGCGATTATTGCTTCTAGCTTCCCTTCTTTCACTTATTGCACTGTTGGATCTACATTCATACATACAAACATTTATACATAGAAAAATATCATTATAATTTTACCATAATTAATCCAATGTAAGTCTTCTAGTTTTCTGCAAAGTTTTTGAATGTATTGTTTTTTTTTTTGTTTGCCATTTAGCATACAGTTAACGGCTCAGAAACAACGCATCGAAAGAGGTATCGGTTGCATAATGCCACGCCATGGATAGCATTAATCAGTCGGCGCGTCCATCATCAGTGCTTATGACTTCGTGTTTAATCGCTGTCATAGCTTTTGATGCTTCTAAGGCTGTCGGCACACATTCATTGTTGTAGTCGTCAATGCTGTTGTTATCAGCGACTGTTAATTCATTACTGCTACGACTTGAACATCGACTATTCTCATTTGGATTTGTTGTTGTTGTAGCAGTAACAGAGATTGCTGCTGCGGTCGCAAGTTTTATAACCCCATTGTTCGTGCATTCTATTGCTGAAGGAATTGTTGCTGCTGCAGACTGTGGTGGTGGTGGCGAGTATGATGGTGAACGCATATTTCTTTGTGGTGGTGGAAATTCAATTTGAGGCGACATACAACGTCTGCGAGTTAGTGATAAATCCTCAACCGTTTCTTCATCTTCATGTGAGTGTCGTCGATTTTCGCGCTTATGTGATCGATTACGTTCACGTTCTAAATCGCGTTCATGCTCACGCTCAAATTCGCGTAATCGCTTTCGCTCGTATTCACGTTCTATTTCGCGTTCACGTTCATGCTCACGCTCACGCTCAATTTCGCGTTCAGTGTCTACATCATTTTCGCCCATCATACGTCGCCGTTCATGTTCATGAACGCGCTCGCCGTTATCGTGTTCTCTGATGCGCTCGAGTTCACGTTCGCGCTCCATTGCAAAATCTTGTTCACTTACGCGGCTGTATTTGCGGCCACCGTAGTTCGAGGGACTTGGCGAACGCATTGCGTTTGATCCATTGGGGCCTGGGCTTGTTGATATACGATTAGCAGCTGCATGGGCCGCTGCTGCTAGTAGAAGTGCGCCACGCCCTGCCATATCCCCACCTCGGCTTTCCAATGCCTGTTGTAGTAATGCGTGATCTAATAACGAATGTGGTAATTGTGGTGGAATGTGATGATGTTCAGCACGATGGTGATCTTTGGGCTCACGTTCATCGTTGCGTCCTTCGTGCATCGACGATAGTAAAGGCTCGGCTCCGTAAGCGTGTGGATACGAAAAGGCAGCGGAAGAATCTATATTACTTGGACTACGTTTCATTGTGCGATTCATTGGTCGTCCCGTGGTTATACCAAGCTTCTTGACTTTGTCGTATAGTGTACGTGAAGGAACACCAAATTTGCGCGATGCTTGAAGCGCGCTCATACCTTCTCGCACACACTGTATAGCTGACATAATGTCACTGCGTGTATATTGCTTATAACGCTTCCATTCAGGCTTCTGATTCGCGTTGGAACTGAAACCTCCCGTATAATTGCCCTTACCATCATAACCATCATCCTCGTAAGAGCGATCTGTATAGGGCGAGTGGGGCTCGTCGTGATATTTCTGTTCGGTAGGGAGATGAAAATTAAAATTTGTTACGAAAGAGCGAATTGGGTAGGGATTGCAATAACAAGACGATTAAGATTATCGTAATCGTATTTTAGGGCATATTTGGAATTACGATTATACATAGTCATAGTCCAACTAACAGACCAGCTAAGTTCTAATTTTTCTGGAATTTTCAGAGTATACATAGTTATATCAGTGTGTGTGAATGTTTGTCGAACTGGTACGACCTAATAGTTGGACCATGCGATTATAGTAATAGTTTACCATTTCGGTAATCATAAAATGAATATTGCAACAAAAAATTTATTAAAATGTCAATCTCAATCTTATCGTCGACCCCTGAAAAACACTCAGATTGATTTATTGTACTTACCTTATCACCACCGAAGTCTGCGCCGTTGTAAGACTGGCCATGATTACTGTTGTGACCCCCCACTGGTCCTGCATGAGGTGAGCTTTTGTCCGTATTCGATTTGTCTGCCTTGCTGGACACAGGCAATGAGAAGGGCATCGGCTGGGATGAATCAGCGGGATTCGTTTGAGCCAAAACTGTGCGTAAGATAGGAGTGTCACGGTTCATCAACATTGACGTCATCGAAGAAAGCTTCTTACGCTTGAGTGGGTTATCTGGTACCGAATCGTAAACAGAGCCCAACATACTAACAGCTGCCGATGGTGACAGAGGCCACTGGCCACGCTCTGCATTAGGCTGCGGCTGCGAATGTGTGGGTGTTTGGGGTGTATTGGCAGATTTTGTTTGTCCTGTACTCACATTGCTAGTCGCTCCACCACAATTAGATGGACCAGGAGATTTGGAGTACAAATTTGAATATTGTGACTTATAATTACTGTAAGGTGGTGATGAGGTGCTTGTTGCAGCAGCTGATGGCGATATGTTCGAAGAGGTTGAGATCACGGATGAGGAATTATGTTGCGGTGGTATTGTTAAATCAGCCTCATGGTCCTTTGTGCCATTATGTACAGCGGCTAGCATGCCCGGCGCACTGGATGAACCGGCCGCCATGGCATAAGGAGCGGTAAGCGCTGCTGTGCTAGCAGCCCCATACGGATAGCCATGACGTTCGGCATGCTCTTCACTTAGTTTGTTGAATTTCTCTTTTAGATCGGCCATATCGAATAGACCCTTTACCTCCAACTCCTCGGCAATTCGCATTATGGTAGGTATTTGACTTTGTGTAACATTCACCTCACCGGTATACATGTAATCAAGTAATGCACGCATTTCAAATGCCTTGACACCCGGAAATATAATGCTGCAATGATCCATGGGTACATCTTGCAGTATGGCTTGAAAATATGGCGAATTGGCGGCTAATACAACTCTGTGTGCTTTGAATTGAATTTGATCATCAACAACAATCGTGCAGTCGACATAGCTTTCAACTTTGATAAGCGCATCTAGAATCTCGACCAGATTGGATTTGTGATTATTCCAACGTAAACAATAGGTTTGACCTTCTATGGCCGGCGGCAATCCCGGGTGGGGGCCACCCATAGCAGTGTGTGTTGTGACTGTAGCAACAGTAGAGGGGTGTGGACTAAAACCAGTACTGGTAATAACTGTGGAAGGACTGTTACTGCTGTTGCTGCTGCTGGCAGTCGTAGACGTCCGTGGAGGTAGGGGTGGCGCTGATGATGGCGGTGGCAACAGTGGCGGAGGTGGCAGGTGTAGCGATCCCGGTGCAATGCCTGCAATGGCGTATGGTAAAAGATTCTGAAATGTTGAACTCAGCAATGATGCCGGCAATAGCGATGATGATAATGATGAAAGGGTGATTTCAGGATTAGTTGTGATTGCGGATGTGTATGCTAATATGGGATCGATGGATGATGATGAAGATGATGGGGATGTGGATGAATTGTAGGTGAGATTCTTGCGGATTTTGAGAGCCAGCTTAGAGCTTTATGTTTGCTTAGTGGACCTGTGAAGGATACACATACGAAAAATATGTTAAAGATATTTGAAGTTCTGTTTTTTGTTGCTTCCAAGAAACCTTTTTTTTTATATGAAATTTTCAACTGACGATATTGCGAATATTTCATGAAAAATTGAACTGAATGTGATTGAAATTTCAAATTGTTTACATTATTGCGAATATAATCCAGGTTGGCTTCAGTTTTCATAACGAAACAAGTGCGCAAATTGCAAAGTTAATTTTAATTTTAAATAATGGAGTATGTTACGCAAACCAAGCAAAAAAATGTGTTGGTTATAATACGAAATGCTCAAATATAATTCCATATCTTACTACTCATGATTTGAACTTATGTGAACATAAATGAGGCGGACCCAGGAGTTTAAGAAGGGTTTCACATTTTTTTATGAAATATTGAGGAGACATTTCGTCCACAGTTACTGAAAAATATGTACCTATGACTTTTTGGGTTTCCAAAGGGGAGAGAGTTGGATCCGAAAACCCTCCTTTGATCCGTTCCTGGTGAGTATATATACATTTACTTTCCAAAATATAAAGATTTACCGGATTTAGACGATTAGGGTATCATTTGAAAGGTATTTTTAGGACGTTGTCATTTCTTAACCCTTTCTGGTCCAACTTTTCACATTGCTAATATTAGCACACAGGTATACAATAATAGTATTGATACAATTTTTAAACTTTTTTATGGTTTCCTTTTGCCCTCTATCTCAGATGCTTTTTATTAAAAAATATTTGTTCCTCCTACGGTAAATCTTAATATTTTTTTGAAATATTTTGGGGGAGTCCTTAAAAAAGAGTGAGTTTTGAAATTTCGGTGCAACTTTTTTTGGCGAAGCACCTTAATGTACATATCTACTTTTTTCTTGAGAATAAATTAATAGATCTTAATGGCAATGGCTGGGGCCTAGGGACGATTTGACACAAATGCAGATTACGCTGTTACAGGACATATGCACATACATCAATTCCCACCCCACCTTCCTTCCGAATCGAAAAAGTCATACTTTTCGGGAAACGTGGATAAAATATATCTTCGAAATTAAAAAAAAAAGAAGTACCCCACTTCCCAAAATCCTGGATTAGCCACTGCATACATCTGTACTCCAATGCAACATGTCTAAAAATGGTCTCTTTGTATATCTACATATATACACATACATACAGATATGCATTGCGAAGTTTCAAGTACTTTCCAAACGATGGCATGCACAACCGACAGACATTCAACGAACGCCACATGTGACATTAGATATGAAACATAGGGGCTAAATAAAATATCCTGGACCATTCTAAAGTACAGTTTACATACATTCTAAACATAAAATGTTTATAAATAGATTGCTTATTACATTACGCAGGATACAGAATTCCCAAAAATGACTGCAATAGAATTGAAATAAGTACATACATATGTAAATACTTATAAATGCGAAAAGAAAAAGATTGTAATTTGAGGATACACAGGGGCGGTTTTCGTATCCAAACGGCCCCCCTTCGGAATACAAAAATTCATACTTTCCAGGAACTGTAGATAAAAGAAATCCTCTAAATTTCATTAAAAAACTTTACATCGCCCCTTTCCAAAATCCTGGATACGCCTGAGAGAAACATACATATGCCATGTTCCAAGTGGCATTTCCGGCTGAGAGGAAGTCGTCTCGACATATTTTTGGAAAACCTAGAAAGCCTTATCTCCACAACTGCCTCAATATTTGGTCAATAAATACTCCATTTCGGATTTAATTTAAAAATTTCTAATTTGAACTAAAACTCAATACGTTTTGAAATCAGATTGGGCATTTTTAACTCAAATGCTGAGATAAGGCGCACTTGATTCCAATTGTGATAAAGGCGGGTTTTAAAATATTTTGTGGTTATCTTTCACTGAGCAGTCTAAATTCGCCGTAGGTGCTAGACTCATAGAGAACCATATACAAATACAAAGAAGTGGGAGGGGTTTTTGAATCCAATCTTAAGTCCAGATGTTATCCACTGTGTTCTCAGGTAAGGCGTTCTGAAATAAATTTAGAGATTTCCATGACTTATGTATGTTATAAACGGTGGTAGAAGGCGTTATTCCATTCTATGGTCGATACGTAAGAGATTGTGGAAGCTATTTTGTTTTGCATGAAGTTTTAGTAAACGAAATTTCGGCAATGTAAAATTATAATGAATTTCTGTCTATGATAATCGTTGGCATACAACAATGCCGAGAGCAATGAATGCATCAAACCAAAATCGTTGAAATGTATCTGCGTTGAAAGGACGGTACTGTCGTGAAAATTCATAAAAATTGGCGATACTTTTGTTCTGGTTACACAATAAATAAAAGAAAACTATTGAAAAATGAGCTCGTCTTCGTTGATCTTATCGAATGATCATAAGGTAAATAAATAGTCCTGTCATTTATACCTGCTGGCGCGAGCTTATGCATCCTGCACAACGATCGACTCAGGGGAGCAGCAAGTGAACTTCAAGTTTGAGAGAAATATGAGAAATTGCACGCAATACGCTTCACTGACATTTTGCAATAGAATGGAAAACCATTGTAAATATGTATGTATGTGTTTATTCTTATTCCTACATATTGAACTACGTATGTACATATAATTGAAAAAAAAAACGAGGAAAAAATCGTATCAAGGCAAAACATTTTGGTATGTTCATACTATGTATGTATGTACATATGTATGTATGTACCAACCAGGGCTACCGCATAACTCGCACCTTCCGTAAGAGCGGAGCAAACAAGTCCATCCAGCAGCAGTGGCGTTATTTGCGATTACAACAACAACCAATTGATATGGGTATAATAATTATTGAAGCAAATGTCGGGTTACAAATATATGAAAGTTTTTATATCAGTAAAAATAAAAGAAATCGATAAAAATTATCACACAAAATAATTAAAAGAAATGATATGAAATTAAATAATAAAAAAAAAAATTATTTAACGATTAATATGCCTTCTAGTAATGAAAGGTTTAGGGATGTACGATAAATCGATCAAAAATGTTATACCCTATGATTAATCAGAACGGTGGATTGATCAAATCTCGAGCAACTTACTAAACATTAATCAAGTAATTTAAATCTGAGTAAATTTATTTCTTTTAACCTTATTTTGGAGCCCTGGTACGACGGCAAATGAAAATTTAGTGGACTGCGAATAAAATCAATTTCATACACAATTTTCTAACTCGGTGTTTTTGTTGGAATTGTTGTATTTGAAATTTATTATCTACGACGGAATAATTTTTCATTTTCCTTTTTTATTCAATTACGATCTTCACAATTTTTTGCTGTATAAAGAATATGTGTATGTGTGTATGTGTGGATGTGTGTGAGAAGACAGTTGATGTAGGGTGCAACTAAAGAAAAGACAAACGCCAGAATAATGAAAAATGACAAACAATAATCAGGCAAGCATATAATGTGTACACACATACACTCACCCTCACACATGCACACTTTTAGCCACACAAAGGACACGCCGTCAGGTTGTCAGTTTATCAGGTTGACTATTTCAAAGGATCCTTTCACAAATGTGTGCAAATGCAATTCTACATTGTTTGAAATTTTTGCGCAATAAACAGTAGTAGCGTCTAGGTATTGTGTTACGATGGCACCGACCTGCTGAGATAGTTTTCGTATTGCGCATGCGCAAAAGGTCGATGTTTTACAACACAGCGGGTGTAGACGAAACGATCAGCAATCAAATCGGATTAACTTTTGCGTGTTTCTGATCGAATTAGGCTGAAGGATTTGGAAAATTTCAACAATAAGATATATTAAAAATCTTAACACTTAAATATTTAAACATTTACAAATGCTTCAATATTTTGTTGTTGTAAAAAACGCGTAGACGGATATGTTGAGGTCAAGATAGAAATTAAATAAGTATTAGTTTGATATATGGGAGTTTAAATTCTTAATTCAAAACTTTGATTGCGATTGTTTTTAGCTAAATAACATTTTGGAAAATGTGTGATTGGAAAATAATTGTAAAAGCAGCTCGCAATATCTATTGCGAATCCTAGTGTCCAGATGCCATCGGCTTTTTTCTGTGCAAACTAGATGTGGATTTTTTCGCTACTTTGCCGGCAGCTTTATTTCCCAGGCACCTCTGATACCTTGTGCCTGGCCTGAAGGGTTTTTTCTCGCCATCAGTATGATCTTTATGAATAGTTTGTTGCCGACAGAAATGTTGGACGTGGTGCTATGCAATTATGTCTGAAATCTCGCTTAATATCGAAAGTCTTTCACAATTGTGGCCTTTCAAGCATTTTGCGGAAATGGTTTGTCTAGAAGCAGCTTTTGGACAGCAATTTTTTAGAGGATTTCAACCCTCTAGCGGCTTTCACAAATCTATCTTATTTTAACTTGAAAGAATTTAAGAAGGGTCAAACGTATTTTCGTGGGACGGATAGTTTTGAAATAATTCAGTAAAAAACTATGCAAAATTTTAAATGGCTACAGAAAAGAAAATCTGGCCTGGGAATGCAGAGATATTTCGAGGTTTTGCTTTTATGCTTTTTTCGCTTTGGACTAGCAAATAAATTTTTCGCTTGCAAAATATGCTCAGCTTGTGTTAGTTTCAGAGCATGTATTTCCGTTTCCGGTTCGTGAAAAAGATTTCATACCAAAGCTATGTATATCTACATACAGTCACTCTCATAAATAAGTATACACCCCTTTTTGGCAGCTCTCACAATTTTTGACTTCGACAAATTTATTTTAACTAATTTTCTTTAAGAAAGTTTCTCATGATCTAACACATAAACCTTAAATTATATTTTCAAAATATGTGAATAATTCGCAAAATTTCGACGAATTTTCATGCAAATTTTCAACTTTGACCTCAGAATTTTTAAAATTTTTTTGAGTATGCAGATTTGTAGGCCATTTAATTTCAGTATAATAAGGTGTAAGTCTTAAGTCCGTGAGAACTTCCCCTGATTTTTAGGAATTTTTGTTCTGAAGAGCTTCATTGTCTTTTTCCATATAAAAAAAATTACGTTCATAAATGTATATGGAGGAAAATCCTAAAGTCCCGAGGAAAAAAAATTCCTAAAAATCAGGGGAAGTTCTCATGGACTTAAGACTTACACCTTATTATACTGAAATTAAATGGCCTACAAATCTGCATACTCAAAAAAATTTTAAAAATTCTGAGGTCAAAGTTGAAAATTTGCATGAAAATTCGTCGAAATTTTGCGAATTATTCACATATTTTGAAAATATAATTTAAGGTTTATGTGTTAGATCATGAGAAACTTTCTTAAAGAAAATTAGTTAAAATAAATTTGTCGAAGTCAAAAATTGTGAGAGCTGCCAAAAAGGGGTGTATACTTATTTATGAGAGTGACTGTATGTATGTATGTGTGCGTATGTATAGAGAGCATACGTCGAAGATCGCTATTAACAGCGTTGCGAAGCTTTCTGCTTTTTATAGCAAATAATTAAAAACACGAATCAAACTTGTATATGTATGTATGTATGTATATGAAAAATTTTACACGAGTATGTACGTATGTAATTCTAAAATAAGCAGCATAATTTATTCACACGTTGCAGGGGCAATGATTTAATTACGTATGCGTCTAACATAGGTTGAGCCCTTGAAGGGGCCAATGTTGATTTTTGTTTATATGTATTTTGTATTAACAAATGTAGTTTCAGCGCATTCAAATTAAATTTCGTGTTTGATGGTTGCGAATATTTTATTTCATTAAATTTTTACGTCATACTAATATTCAATATAACGTCATAAAATAAACTCCGCTTAGAAATTAAATTTAAAACTTTTCTTGTGAGGGGATTAAAAATAGAACAGTTTGCCGCACATCTGGCTACCGCCCCATTTAGACAACAGGCTAGCTGAACTTTCAAATTCAGGTTTGATCCACAAGATAATTATAATAATTTTGTGCGATATACTTTCTAGGTAATTAAGGCCGAACTTCTCTCAAAAGTTTCCACAGTGTTTCATTTTGTTGTTTAGCGGGATTTGCCTGATTTATGCCAACTCTGAACGGCATCTGTTAAACACGAATATTTGAAGAGAAGCTATTTCACTACAGAAACACACTCGGATGGGTCGCTGAGCGTTGCCGAGGCTCGAAGCTTGGCGTACCAAGAGGATAATGTTTGACAGAAACACACTATGCACCTCTTCCTGGTGGATCTTGAAGAAACTGCTGCAACTAAAAAGTTTCTTATTTGGCTACCAAAAATTTATTTTCTAATTTTGTGTTGAGTTTTTCAAAATTATTTGGTCCGACTGCTGAATGAAAGAATATCCTATCTCAGTGTTCGTTTGTTTTGATTTGATTGAGTTTTGTATGAAACTTTTCATATGATTAAAGAAATACTCAAAGTGTTCGCGGCACTTTACCTACACCTCAGCAGGTTAGGGGCCAACAGTAAACCTGCGGTTCAAAGGGCAAAACAAATTGTTCCACTGGCTTTCGGACTGCTTCCAGAAGTTCCCATAGACACTTTAATATTGCGGAAGCTTTAGTTTGCAGGTTGATAACTACATCTGAACTTCTTTTGAGGAGGAGATCGGCCGATAACATTGATACCTACAGCTCATATCCTTAGTAGGAAGACAAACCGTCAGATTGGTTGTTTGAGATCAATCTGTTCTTTTTATTTGCATACCATCTTTCGAAAGAGACTAGCAGCCTTGAATGTTTTCTGGAAGTTTTTTTTTTCACACACCCTGATTCTGTGCGTGTATGTACCTGTTTGGTATATGGGTAGGTTTATTGTTTGCAATCAGAACTCTATGTATACGATTGTGTGAGTTTGCGAATTCTTTGCAGGTAATGTTATCAGAGGCGCAAAAGCTCTACGAATCCTTGATGGTGAATGTGTAGATGGGAGGTTTAAGGTGGTTGAAATTGAGCATGAGGGCTCTCTCCCGTTCAATTTGAATAGGCGCGGCGGTGGTGGGTAAGCCATTTAAAGTGGGGGCGTGTACAGCACACAAAATATATGCTTACATACATACATACATATGTATATGTATATTGCGTAGCGAAAATATTTGCACTGTTTTGATAACTTATCTGCTTCTTTCCGTAATAACTCTAATAATTTTTATTTATTAGCACAACTAAATTTACAAGTGCGTTCTTAACAATAAAATGAAAGCAAAGGTCACCATGTGGAGTTTTGTTTAATTTAGTTAAAGAAGTTGCACTCCTCACTACACTTCCCATATGCAGATTATGTATTTTTTTTTGTTTACTAAGCCAGAGAGAGGAAAGTAAATGTTAGTTTTGATTCAACCATTTTATTCACTGGATAATAAATTTTGCATTTGATATCTATAAGCACAATCCCAATTAGTTCAAGGCACATACTATTCTTGTCCGTAGAGACCACTAAAAAGCATGAAGTCACATATTATGTACAGTGTTTGTCCATATCTATCTATTTATTGTACGACTAGTTTATTATTAATTTATGATTCGCCAAAATATTCGCATTTAAAAACATTAAAATTAGTTCAATTTTTCATTCCAAATAATTAATTTAAAAAAAAATACACAAATATGTACAATAAAATTGTTGCTCACTTAAAATTCTTTTTAATTTATGCTGTACACCGCAAATTTCGCTGAGCGTGAACGCTTTCAGTTTATTATTTCTGGTTTTTTTTTTTTAATTCTATATTATTTCGCATTACTTTTTGATACACTTTATTTTATAATTTTTTTATCATAGTCCAATTATAATTGTATGCCGGAATGTTATGTTTTTCCCAATTTTTCTGCGCTACGTTGCGTTGTTGCAGTTCCGAGAGTTCAAACTTGAATAAAACTGCGCTGTCGATGCACGCGGCAAGTCAATCCAAATATTTCATACTCATTTTGCTTAGTTTTCCCCGCTCTCCATGTGACACACACGTAGTATTTACCCTCCCTTTAATACGCAGCACAGACAACCTAGGCAAGCCAAGCGCATTACAACCTAACATATCTATGCCTCAGCATTGCCCCTTCGAGCAGCACTATGCAAAAAAAGAGTAACAAAAACAACACTCTCAACACTGCAGGAGAAATGAATGAAAACTCAAGCAACCTAAAAAATGTTACCGTCGTACGCACACATACACACATAAAGAAAATTTTACTGACCCACGCTTGCAATTTGCCTAGGAAAACAATTATTGTATGCATGTGTTAGTGGTGACCCTTGCATAGAGTAGATAAATGCAATGTTCTGCGTGGCAAAAAAGTTGTTGCTGCGTTGTGCTGCACCTAACTGACATACAAAGTAGCAAAACAAACACAACACTCTTCCGTACATAATAGATACATACATACATACATGGACACACATGCATACCTACTATTTCAAATTGCTGCACTTTCCCCTTTTCTTTGGCTTGGCTAATAACCAATTCCCCTTACTTGTATGCCGGTATAACAGTTTAGCTTATTTTCTATTGCATTGCAAACACAACAACACACACATGCATACGCACGCATACACACGTAAACCGTACATTCGCATACGAGAGTGAGTGAGAAGAGAAGCGCGTGCAATGCAATAATTTCGACGATCGATGGCATTGGCAAAGGAAACTCTACAACAACAACACAAATTCGTGAAATAAAAAATAATAAGAAATCTTTCGTTGCATAGAACTCGATTATGCTATAAAATGCATAGCAAAAGTGTAAGCAAACGAACGAGTTCGCGACTGCGCGACTGAACGATCATTAACGTGTCGATTCTGAGCGTAACCGGAAACTTTGTACCCAGAAGATTATCTAACCAAAAATCGTAACCGGTGCATGTACCCGCGATTCTAGCGCGCATGGTAACGATGTCAAAAACAAACAATGCGCAAAAGAGAATAAAAGGCAAACGCGCACGAAACTTCACGTAAAAAAGTGGTTATATTGTTTATTAATTCTTCTGATCTAGTATGTGTATAAAATTTGTGCTATTTTCTGTCCAAAAAAATATTTACAAAACACGTGCAATTTGTCGCGGTTACTTGGCGTTACCACCTCTTTAGGTGGTTACGAAATTGAACTGCAACTTGAGCCGGCAGAATACCAAACGGGTGTAAAAGTTTCCAAGATATTTGTTTGCCGGGTAAATCGAATGTTGTTACCACTATAGAATCGACCCGTAAATAGCGACATACGAGTTTCAAGCTTCAGCCATTGCACTTGCATGTGTTGTTGTTATTAAGATTAAATATAACATGTATGTATGTGTTTATATCGCTTGGTGTATGCATTTTTTTACGGCTACAGTTCAATTGAATATTCAGCTTGGTTGAGTATATACGACAGAGAATCGTTTGCATTCGCCATTGCATTTTTCATATTCGCGTTCAACGCACATAATTCCACGTATGTATGTATGTATATGTGTTTGGGAATGCACTGTGTTTGTGTGAGGGTAGGTTGCCCCACCAAAGTTATTTTAATTCAAATTCAAATTGTGCTTTATCAACAAAAATTAGCAGAACTTGCCTAATACCTACCTAAATTGGATGTTAAAATAAAATAACTCAAAATAAATGAGATGACAAGAAAAAGCATAAACTACCTAATACGGTACAGCAAAATGTAAAAAATTTTAAGAGAATAAAACAATATTAATTAAATTCCGGTATAATATAAATAAAACGGTATATTGCATTTGCAAAACCGTTTATCGGCGAACCGCTTAACGTTCGAAAAGTATTGCTTAGAAAAATTGGAAATCGCATAACATGTCTGAGTCAGCCCGACTGAACGGCTTATTTGCTGCACCATGTTCGTATTTGCATAGAGTTCGTAAAGCACATCATTAGATATGTACATACATATGTACATACATATATCTATTTACTTCAATCATACATTTTCTTCGAGTTTTTCCCGCTTACATATATGAAATTAATGTCAAATCTATGTTTGTTAAAAAAGTATGAACAAGTAAGGAAAGGGCTGTCTTCGGCTGTGCCGAAGGCTTTATACCTTTCATGAATACGCACAACTTTTCTAAGTGTCCGATCCTTACCTACAATTACTTACAAACTCTCCAAAACTGTTAATTTAAAAATACATACATAGCCAAACCACATTTATCGGAGCAATCGATAATATGGGAGCTATATGTTATGTCGGATCTGTATGATTTTCACTACACACATCACATATATAATAAGTACCAAACGTGCAAAATTTTACGTTTCTAGCTTTCTATTTGCAACATTTATAGCCCAAAACCCATTTATCGAAACTATCGATTATATGGGAGCTATACGTTATGTTGATCCGATCTAGGTGATTTTCACTACACACATTACGCATATAATATGTACGAAACCTGCGAAATTTCGCTCTAATAGCTTTTTAATTGCAAGAGTTATAGGCCAAAACCCGTTTATCGGAACAATCGATTGTATGGGAGCTATGCGTTGTATCGGTCCTATCTTGCTGGTTCCGACAAATGATTAATTCTATGCAAAATGGCGCCTGCTTGCAAAATTTCATCGAGATATCTCTAAAACTGAGGGTTTAGTTTGCGTTCAAACAGACGGACGGACAGACGGACAGACGGACATGGCTAAATCAACTCAGCTCGTCACCCTGATCATTTCGGTATACTTAATGGTGGGTCTATCTCTTCTTCTTCTCACACTTACAAACATCGGACCAAAGTTATAATACCATTTCATGTTCATGAAAGGTATAAAAATGTTACCAGAAAATAGGGCCCTTAGATACATGTAGGATAAATGGATGACGTCTTATCCTGTTATTCCTATGTTTCCACTTCATAAAAAAACTATTTTATGCTATTTTTATTATCTACTCTTAGTTTGCGAAGAGCGATCGAAAGTCAATTGAAGCCTTCAATTCTTGAGCAGCATTAGTTGCACTGACATATCAATTAATCATGCCACAAATTGTATCCAGTGTGTTGGCCAGACTTCGTATGCTCAAATGCCAACTGACCGAGACGTCAGCTGGTAAGACAAGTACCAGACGAGAAGGAGGCGATTCAAGACAATTTACTACAATGTGCAATAAAATGTTTCTTTTTGTTGTAAAATTCAGCATTACTGTTGCTTAGGTCCACTTACATCCATATGTATGTACATATGTATATTCACAATTAGAACCAAACAAAAAATATGCCCCTTATAGAATGCTTATATAGTTTTATATTAACCTTATATGCATGCATACACAAAATTTCAAGAATTTATAGATTTCTTTGACGAAGTTAGGTTATGTTAAACGAATGAACAACCCCCGGCACAGAAGAAAATAGGCCCACCCCGTCCTTGATTTTCTCTCGACAACAATAAATATTTGGATATTTTTTAAGGACATAACAAAAGTCCTTTTCAATAACTAACAAACTGATAATCTCATGGGATGACAGAAGCGTTTATGATTTTTTCCAGGGACACTGCTTAACTTTGACTTTCATAAAATCGAAAAAAAAAAAAACTTTCTTTTCGGTCCTGCTGAAAACAAATATTAGGATATCAAGTTTCCATACGCCTCAGGGTTTAGAAAAAACGTACCATTTTTGATAATTTTTGAGAAGCCTAAACTAAGCTCTGCATAAAGTGTTTTAACCCATCACTACTATTTTCTAAAGTTTAGAGAGCAATTCGACCAAACGGAACAAGCAACACTATTGGTATATACCTTACTTGCACAATTCTTTGTTGGGTATTTACAATTATTCCATGTGTGCAACGTGTGTGCAAGCACTTTTGGGAGTGGCATTTTTTTTGTAATGAACAGAAAACGAGATTAAAGCAAATTAAAATTGAAATTTACAATTTTCTAAAATTTTGGCAACATATGCCATATGACATAGATACATATGTACATATGTAGATACATATGTATGTGTATACATATCTACGTATGTATGTACCTTTTCTTCTACGATATGTATGTATGTACGATCTTCTCGCTGTCAAACCAACTAGTTTCAAACTAGCTTAAAGCTTATATGAACACCAATCCCACCTAGTCAGACAACTTTATATTTTCATATTTGGACCATGTGGGGCTTTAAGTATGGCAATGTCCTACGGTAGGGTCAAACGGCAGATTTTGGTTAAAAATATAACAGTCTTAAACTAGTTTAAAATACATAGACTGATCATAGTAAGCATACAAGATTTAAATTCAATGTTTCACAGTGGATAAGCGCTCGGCGCACATGAGCAAGGTCACACTTCGATTCCAGGTGCTCGATATCTGCATATGCAACGCCATTCTTGCCCTGTTGCCAGTTTTCAGTAAACTATCCCATTTCCGCTCATCAACCCTTTGCCGACGACTAGATAATGAATTTCGTAAATATTTTTTCCACAGAAACTCCTACATTGTTTGTTAAAACAAAAAAATTACAACCCTTTTAATTGGCAAGGTTTCGTGTTTTGGTAAAATTACAATATGAAAAAGTGCGAATTGGTCCCAAAAATGCATGCCGTGTCCTTGAATTAACTGCAGCGGATATAACAGAGGTGATAGTTAGTAAATGAAAAATGTTGTGGATGTGTACGGAAAAACGGGTAAGACATTGATGTCTTAGAGTATTTTATTTTTGTGTCTTCCGCATATTCATTAGAAGCCATTAAAAGGGTTAATGGTGTGTAGAAGGAAGTGCAAATTTTTGGCACACTGTCTGAGAAACCAACATTAGTACAAAGAAACTAGCAGAAAACATATTAATACTACAATAGCACAAGGACCTCTGCCTGCTTTAAATATAATATAATATTTTTTTTACATAAGGATTCAAGTGAGCGTGTAATTCAAACTATGGTTGTGTGGCCCTACCCAATACACATTCGGTAATGGGATGGGACCTGGCTTGGTAGTATTTCGGAGATACATTTGAATTACCATAAATAGAAAATTGAAAAAAAAAAAACAAAATAGAGCTAAGATCAAGAAGAAGATGATTAAACCTATATGGAAATTGATCCTGTTGATAAAAGGAAGGTATCCATCTCAAGAACAAAGGACGATATAGGGTATTTTCTGTCAATGTCAGCCTAGAACTCCAACGGAGAATCACTCCTCTCAGCAAATCCTACTTTCTAGTGGGTGGTCAATAGAGAATTAAATCCCTAAAGAAGATGCCACCATAGCATATCTAACTTTGTAGTAGATTTGATATCCACTCAATGCTCTAAGAAACTCTCTTTTATCAGTTTCTTGGGCGGGTAAGGATTACCGATTAATCAAATTTGCATTATTACAAATTACTTTCAATATTCGAAAAATTGAGTGATCACAACTTCCTTAGACAGAAAATTTAAACGCTTAACCATTTCGCATTTAACAAGCTTTCCATTTCTTTTGTAATTTTAGCAAACATCTGTCCGTTTTATATAAGTGGACTTATTTATTTTGGACTCCAATGAATTGTTTTTACGGCCAGTATATTTCAAAGAATCTATCAAGGGAAATAATAAAAAGTATTACGAAACTTATTATTTTTTTTGTTCAATTTTAAGAGGTTTGAAAAATAATATAAAATTAAATTATTCAAAATTAGCAATTAACGAAGTTACTCAAATTTCAAATAATTTTTTTTAAATCAGAAATATTATTAACAAAGAATTCGTTTAATTTGTTAATCGCACTTCCATGGTTGTTATTATTCAAAGCTGTACAAAAGTATAACTACGACATTTTTTTTTTGAAATTTGGTGTATATGTATTTTACAATTAGCTTACACGTCTAGTTGTATACATATGTATGTATGTATATGTATGTATATATACTTAGCTTTTATTTGAAATGCCAAACATCAATACCGGTTGGTTTTTTTTTAAAAATCGATGAAAAATTTGAACTACTCACATTCAATCAACAAAACCACAAAACTTTAATCAGCTTATCTCGAAACTGCAATGTAGCGAAAACTAAACAAGTTTCAAATGTATTCAAATATTTTCATTAAATTTATTTACTATATAGTATATACCATGATAACAAACAGTTTTTGCAGATAGCGAATCTTAATTTCACTTCAATGTCTATTTATGCATGGAATATCACCAGGAAATATTTAACACACAAATATTTGCGAAAAAGATCTGAGAATAGCGTTGGAGCGATTCGCTTAGTCCTAAAACACATGCTTACGGAAAACTGTAACGGTAAACGTTTTCATTTTCGCACAAAGTTCACATAGTGTCTTTGGCACACAATTTTCGTACTCGTACTCAGGTAAATTTACTACACAAGGAGTAGGAGTTGCAGTCGTGAGTATGTATTCGGATTTTGTGGTTTTTCTGCCACAGACTTACATACATACATATGTACTCGTAGTATGTAAGTGTCTTTAATGACTTTCGATGACAGATTATGACTTTGTTGTTTTAGCAAAAACTCTCTGAATACCATTGTAAGGGATTATTCGCCCATGGAAAGTCAACAAGTCAATATTGTCTTATTGTTTTCGAATGGGATTTAATGAAGAAACAAATGTCACACATATTAGTCGAGTCACAGCGGGACTTGATGAACGCATTGCTCGATCGTTTCTGCACATTTCGTATTACATGGATTATAGACTCGGCAGACGGCACACTAATCCGGTCTAAATCGGAACTAACTTGAGAATTAACGTAAGCTAATCCCCATTAAGTTGTATAGTTAAATTTAAAGTTTTAAGAGACCGGGAAAACTTCAACAGCTATGTACTTGCCTGCAGATATTTTATTAAGGCAAACATTATTTTATATTAAGTGTTTTTTATTCATTCTTATAAACATGGACTCGGTCAATATCACATAACTACGGATGCAAACGAGATATCGATAACTTCGAAAAATCGATTTTTGCAAACAGTATCCAGTATTTTACGCAGAAATAAAACATTTTTGAAACTGCTAAGATGTAATATAAATTTTTTTGTCACACAGTGTATTTGGGCTAATGTTCAGTCGGGTGCATGTTATACATACTTACATACATCAGCCAGTGTCACAAATAATGAAAATCAAACAAAAATTGTTTTCGTTTTTTTAATTTTACTTTTATTTAACGAAATGTTATACTAAGATGTGCACACAAGTAAATAATTTTTACTGCTGATAAGATAAGAAATTTTTGTTGTTTTTTATGTTCTCGCATATGCAGCAAATGCAACGAAATTATGGATGCGAAATGTGCAGTGGAGAGCGTAGGGTGAACCGATAATGAAAAAGGGTTCAATGCACTTTACTAAATTTGATTTTGTAATTGACGTAATGTAAAAAAAATTTATTCGCTGTAGTCAGACCGTTGCACAAATCAAAATTGGTATAGGTACATATGTACTATATCGAGCGTTCGAAATTTATATTTTGTGTCATTGCTGGGGATTATTATTATTATTAGTTGTTTGGTAAGTAGCAACAGTAGGCAGCTGATAACAGCATAAATGCACACTGAATGTGTGCATCCATTGACAAGGGCGGAGTAAAGGGTGCCTTTGGGAGAAAAGGCAATTTCATCGAAAAAAAAAGGAAGCAATTTTTTAGTATTTATGCCACCCTGTGCTACGAATGAGCACAAAACTGCGTAATCCAATAAATTGAAAAATCTGAGAAAAAATTTAAATTTTTTAAGAAAACTCTTCGAAAATTGGCGAATTTTGCATACATTTTAAAAATATAATTTACATTTTTTGTGTTAGATTTTGGACCATGATTCTATAGAAAATTATTAAAAAAAATTTGTGCAAAGCAAATATGGACAAATTTATCTTGCCAGCACCGCCTGCAGATAGATCAATTTTTTCACCCCGCCGAACTTTAGAGGCTTAGATTTACCTCTTCTGACAAGGATACTATACCAAAGCTGAATTTTGAGCCTTCCAACCTGCCAGAAATGGTATGTGGTGTGCTGATAAACAGTCTAGCTTGATTCCCTAGTATTGTACTTGAGAACGTAATCACATTCCCTAAAAAAAAAAACCTCGACGACATTCTGCTACTCTTTAGAGAAGCGTTTATCTTTCCTATTATTCAATAATGTCAACCCAGTCAGACTAATTTTGAAAAGTAAGAGTCGAAATGTGTTTATATACATATGTACATATGTATGTACATATGTACATATATTTGTGTGTATGTAATAATTTCGTCCTTGCAAATGAAAAATCAGTCCCTTGAAGTTCAATTCTTTGTATGCTTTTTCATGGTGTACACTCTCTGTCAATAAATGATCAGAAGGACAAGCTAGGCACGCTTTTATGCCCCTGCGGGTTAGGGGTTTAGAATATGCCCGCGGTAAGCATACCGGTCGTAAGAGGCGACTAATATGCACAAAGGTAATGATGTGCAGCTCGATGGTTGATCTGAGTGATTTGATGGGGAGTGATTTTGTTGCTAAAACAACAACAACAGAGCCATATGCGTTTTTCTTTACTTTCACCCACGATATCTACGTGCACGCAGCTACGCTCATGTACATATGTATGTAAATATATGTATGTATGTGTGTAAATACAATTACCTCTGTAATTGCATTAAAATTATATGCCATTGAAAATTCTCCTTTCACCCACAAACGTACCATTTTTCATTATTATTTGCTCAGACAGGTAGTTTTTGGTGGATTTTAATTTTCCTTTCGCTAGCTTTTGGTCTCTTTTGCGGTGTACGAGTAGGTACTCTAAGCAAATGTAAAATGCATGTACATATGTACATATGTATGTATTAAAGTACTGCACAAGCTGATTCGCTTTCTTATGCACACACTGTGATTCGGTGTTATTGCTTATGTTTGCTTTGATTCGGTTGGACAAACGATCAGCACTCACTCGACAACAAACGAGAACAAGAGTTGAGCGGCAATGAAGCAGGTCTCGTGTTGAGTCGTTTGATCTATTTCGATTATTATTGTATTTCGAGTGACGAGCGATATAACAGTAACAACACCATTTAATGCTGCAAATAACTCGCGTCATTCGGTACATGCCATTAAATAGTAGCTGTCGGTCTGTCTTTTTTAAGCATAACAAATTATAATAGAAGAGGATGCTAAGATGGAGTGAGGTTTAAGTAAATTTTATTATTGTGTATTTTATTTTTTCTATAAGCAATATCAAGGCTATATTAAGTGATATGTATATCTTCATATGTGCTTACATTAAAAAGAATAAAAATAAGTACAAATGTACCTGATTAAGCAAATTTTGTTCTTTGGTTTCAATTATGCCTGCAAAAATTTAGAAAAAAGCTTCTTTGTGCAGATATGTAAAATATCGTGTAAGCATACAGAGAACATACATATTTAACCAGAAATCGGTTACATTTTCTAAAAAGTTACTATAAATAAATATCTATTTGTACATTTATATTTTTATTGCAGTTACATTTTTGTGCTAGGGCTTTAAGAAAAAGATGCCAGGGCCGTGTTGATTTTTCATGTTCCCATGTGTAAATAGTTCAATTTGCGTAAAGCAAAATGCACAAAATAATACTACCTGCTTCCTATTTTTTGGTAAATACTCATATAAATGTACTTACATATGGTCATATAAATTTGCGAACTCTTTGTATTGAATGGGCTGATTAAGGATGAACAGTAGTAGGCAGATTTTTTATTGCGCTTGAACAACTGAAGAATTGCATTTGTTTTAATTTGGGTGTCTTTAACTAAATAAACACAAAGGACATACTTGCAAGAGGGATTGCCAATTCACCCGGCAGTAGCAGGTATATATGTATGTAGCTATTTTCTGCTTTTGTCTTCCCTTGAAAGCCTTTCATATATTTTAAACAATGATTAGGTACACTAAATAAGTTTAAAAAATTAAATTGTCCGCTTACTATGTGTTAAGATGCAAAATTTATGCATACCAATTTTTCGGTTTACACATTAATTTTTCGGTACATCCCATTAGTGGGATTCTTTAATGACCGGGTTTTCCGATTGTAGTGGGATTTTTTGAGTTTTTCAGATTATGCAGGTTTGTAGTTTATTGAATTTTAGTATAATAAGATATCAATCTTAAGCCTCTAACTTAACTACCTAATTTTTGCCAATTTGTTTTCTAGCCAATAAAAAAAATCGGCCTTACACATTGGTATGAAAGAAATAGGCATTTCGGCTAAAAAAAATTACCAAAAATCAGGTAATTAAATCAGAAGCTTAAGATTGCTATCTTATCATACTAAAAGTCAATAAACTACAAAATTGCATACCCGAAAATTCTTAGTAACAATCTCAAAATGTTCCTTATAATTCGCGGAATTTCCCTGAATTTTGCACTAAATTCTAAACTTTTGTTTACAATATTTGTATTGTATTCTTACGTACATTTTCATAAGAAATTAGCGAAATTATTTTTAAAGAAGTACCATTGAAGAAACCTGCAGTGTTACGTTTTGAAAAAGATTCGAAACAAACTATAAGTAAACGGTTGTAGTTGAATACGAAACTATTGCCTTTCGAATCAATTGTCAACCGACTCAACTGCCTTTCGAGTTAAGCATAAAACGAGTCACAAAACAAACACTCATTTCTCAATGTTTGCAGTGCCGTCTGATGCGACGTCTTGCTTGCTTACAAGCAGTTCGACTCATATCGCGTGTTATTGTTGTGCATAGCAAGACACAGAAATATTTGCGAGTGGCTTGAAAGGGCGAACGGATGATTCGTTGCAGGCGTTTAGTATGTATCTTTATAGATGAACACATGTTCAAACATTTATACACACGTTAGGGTGTGTAGCTTTTGGGTGAATTTATTTTCTTAGTTGCATCTGGGCTACAAATGAAAGTTCCGCAGTGCTCCGTTCTCACTGATTTTCTCGTTTAAATTTTTATTAACAACTAGATGGGAAAAGTTGATCCAAAGGCAATTGAATCTATGTTATCGTAATGCTATTTCATTTACATTATAAAAGGGAGTTGGGAGTTGGCTTGCCTTCAAAGAGACAGACAGAGAGATCCGCTTATCTAAACCAACTCAGATCATTCCACTTTCAGGGATACTGATTGGTGGGACTTTTACTTGTTTTACACATATCGGAAACTCTTTATACTCTTTATACATTTAAAATTTAATTTTCCAACTCCGCTATGGAATAAGATATACCACAATTTAAGGGACTATCAGGTTTTTGGGAAGAGGGGATCCAATTTTTTTCAACAGTTTTTGTTACACCCTAAAGTTTGTTGTTATTGTACTTTTAATCGTTTAGTAGCTTTATTTTCATGTTTTTGTGTGTGGTAGTGCTAATCTATTAATGAAGTGCTTACCTTTCATTCGCAATCAACTTCGGCAACAGAAGAGCAATGCTAAAATGCATTTCGGGCAGTAAAATAATTTTTGCTTTTTTCATAGATTCTCACTTCTTCTACTACTTCAGCTTGCTGTAGTTTTCTTTGCTCAATTTTCTATGTTGATGAGTACGAATTTATCAAAACATGCGTACATTAGGGTGATTCTTAAATCAAATGAACAATTTTTTCTAGCTCCACCTCTTCAAACGATAATAGCAAAATTAAAGAGTTCATATTTTACTTTTAGTACCGATTAGAGACGGTTGAGGATGCCGCATAGTACATAGTATCAAAATAGGAATTGAGGCATGGGAAATCTCGTGTATCTAAACATTATTTGCCGACATATTTTTTCCATGGGCGCCAGATTTTAAGAAAAAGGTGCTCTATGCAATCTCTGAGAAATTAGAACAAAGATCACTTATCTTCAATATACTAAAGCAAATACATACCTACTAACTTGGGCGAAACTTCAGTACCTACTTCAGTTGTTGTCAAAACATTTATGTCACTTACAGAAATTATCTTTGAAAGCCTTCTACCCAGGCTTAGGGCTTATACTGAACTTTCGAAAAAAATTCACTTACACGTATAAACACGAAACAAGCACAAAATATTTTACAGTAAAGGCTTAGAACATCTCTATGGCTTCCGTAGTCTCTGAAAAGAATTATCAACTTTGTAGTATTGCCGGCCTACCACACCAAAGGTCCAAGGTTCGAGCCCTGATCAGGTAACATCAAAAGTGGTTTGAAAAAGTTTTTCAAAGGTCGCGGTACCTGCTGGAAGTCTCTTTATGCACCTGAGGAAAAACTTGATTTTCTAACGAATATGGTTCACCCTAATCTACATACTTACACAACTACATTGTTACCTTAATGGTAAATATCGCTTTTTATCGCTACCACACAAAAATTGTGGCTGTAGGTGTTCGTGTTGCATCGCTGGCGTATGTATGTACTTGTGTGGACATATGCATGTGTGTGTTGCCAAAGTGCAATGACCCATCAAAAAACGCTAACACCAAAAAGCGGCTTTTATACCTGCACACTAACTCAATATGCATGCATACATACATACAAATTTGTTTATGGATGTTTACCTGCATGTATGTATTTTTACTAGGGTATTCCATAAAACGCTTTTGGAAACATGAGAACATTCCTTAAAAGTATTCAAACAGGGTAGCTAGAAATGAGAGATTCAACGAAATTTTAAACCCTCAACACTGCCTATTAAAAGTGAAACAGAATGGACTTTTCTTGGTTAGTCATCCAAGATATTGAGAAAGTGTTGGACATGAAGGTAGAGCGCGACAGGCTTTTAATCAAGTTTGACTCAATATCTGGAAATTGTTAAGGCAATTAACTACTAGATATTTTATAAAGCTAGAAACATATTGAAATGAAAATTGGTATTCTAGTTTTCATTGGTATACAGCACATTGTTCCTCAAAATTAAAAACGGTTAGGAAGCAAGTAAAATATCCGGACAAGTAGTTAGTACTATATACATAATTGCAAAATGGAACTTAAATCTTCCCTTCTGCTATTTTGTATTTTATTTTATAATTTTTAAGTTTTCATGAAATGCATAATTATTTATTACAGTATGCTCAACAAATAAATGTAGAAGCAAGTAGGAAGAGCGCTGTCTTCGACTGTACCTTTAATCCTCATCTAAATATGTACTTACAAATCTATATATGTACATATGTATGTACATGTACGTTGTCTTATTATGAATACAATTAGCAAATTTTTCGGCACTGCTTTAAAGAATTCTTTCTGCATTAACACCTCTATGCCATTTATTGCATTTATTTAATTTTTTTTTACAAAAACAAAAAAAAAGAAACAAAAGAACTAAGAAAACAATACAATCGAGAAACCTTTTAGCCAAAACTCAAATCTCGACACGTCAACAGGACGTGCCTGAAAGAAAGGATTTAGAACGTATAAAAATTCATAGGTAAAGGGTAGCCAGTCAAGATTGGCACCTATCGAGGTGTCAAAATAAACTCAGCAGGTAACTCCATTTTCACCGGCTACCACCGCATGCTGGCCCATTCAGCAAGAAAACTGCTAGTACCACCACAAATTACATTTTGACCTTTTGTTTGCTTACAATCGCATGCAAAAAGTGTGTAAAAATGAAACGAGCCGACGCTGTGTGTTAAGGACAATTTGATTGCTATGTCTTGAGTTCGTAAACGCCATTTAGGTAGAGCTGTATTGGTTTTGTTGCTACGATTACGCCGCATTATCTTGTGTTCGTTGGTGGTATTTTATGTTTCACAAAAGTGTGATGATATGCAAGCAAGGCAGACACACTCGACCAGGTTCTCTTGAGTGCAGAAGTGTAAATGAAGTAATGGTCAAAAACCAGAAATGGTATGCGTATCTACGGATCCAGAATTTTTTTGATAAAATTTCGAGTACATATTTTATCCAAAATTTCTAAAAGTTATGAGTTTTTGGCTTCCGTTTGGACCCGAACCACTCTCCTCCCCCTCGTATGCATATAAAACTATATCCCCTCAAGAAAGCCTCAGGCTCTTTTTCCATTAACGGGTAATATTTTTTTGGTATTCCTGTTCGCCATTGGCCATTTTTCTTGACTATTTGAAGTAGTAGACAAAAAAACCAAAACTAAATAACGTGGAGAAATTACCAAAATTTCGAGCTGTGCAATGCCAGAGTGTTTTTGCACTTTCACCGATAACACACATATCTAATTAAATATACGAGTATGTATACATTTCTCTTAATTACGCTTACATGCATAATAAATACAGACTCCTTCGGAAATTATGCCACATTTTTCATTATTAACCGTTGACACTTACCTTTCAATTCAGACTTGCGATTTTTTTATTTTAATTGAAGGGTCATAAATGTTGTCTGCATAAATCAAGAAAATATCTGCATAAAGGCAGTGATGAATTGTCTGATTTGAATTAACATGACAATAGTAATGAAAAAATGATTTTGCTTTAAACTATCACTCTTTACCCTTCTATCTGCAGCATCACTCAGGTCAATCACAATTTTCACTTTTAAATACATTTACCCCTTTGCTGTGACTGTGTTGGTGCCAATGAAGCAGAGTGCGTGCAAGCAAAACTCCTCACGTAGTCAATAGGTATTTAGTATTTCTTTCTTTTGTACCTGTCGTCTTGCTTAAGAATTGAGAAACTTTATTCAGCCCGCAGGAAAGTAATCAGGGGCGGATTCAGACAAATATAGCAAATATTTTTCGAAGTCATTTTTGTATGACTTGCAAGGTTTCGGTTGAAATATTGCAAGAAAAAAAACAGAAAAATCACAGGATGCTATTTGAATCCGTATGGAGTAAACCATGCAAAGGTGATGCACCACCGGCTACTGCTGCTATGGGAGCAGTGGATAGTTTATACTAACGGGAATGGACTTTTAATTTATTTGGAATTAAGTAGCGCAAAATCAGGGATAATACAAAATAAACATATGTAAATATCTAGTTAAATATTAGGTCGAGTCGAGCCCCATGCCTTTGAAGTAGGCTTATTTTCCCTTACGGGGAACAAATACAGCCCTTGAGATCAATAGTTCCCAATTTAAAATGCCAAAAAGTGTTATATTCATCATTGACTGTTACGAAGGTCAACGGAAATAACGTCAGTTCACTTCGGAGTCGCAAGTCCCAAACCTTCAGAAATCACAGATCCTTAACATAGCAAGCATGCATAACTTCCGACTTTGAATTATTGAGCAAGCTCTCTTAAAAAAAAAAATTTATTTCTTCTGTATTTCGTTGATAACATACCACAACTACTTCCAGAAATTTTCACTATTTTATTCTAATTAAAATTTTATATATGAAGGGTTTAGAACCAAATGGATCTAAGTGACTCCGAAATTGATTTGAGATAATCAAGCTTAAAGCTTACTGCATTTTGAAAATTCTATGTAAAATCTGGATAGGGCGTTTATTGTATGGGAAATAGATGACACTACAAGGTCCGAAATGACTCGGAACTCGTTGCCAACAAATAAACACCATATTTCACTATACAAATATGCGTATAACTCAATGTCAATAAAAATGTCACTTAGATCCTTTTGGTTCTGAGCCCTTCATTGTATACATAAATGTAGCTAATATTTTTTGCAGCACTGTAGCTACATACATATAATGATTTCAATGAATGTATGAATGTATGTATGTATGTGTGTGTTGAGTTGATAGTAAGATGAGTAGCGCTAGAGATTTTATAGAAAAGAATTTTACTCACTTATTTCTAATTCAGCCATGTTGAAGTTAAACATCTTTGATTTCATGTTAATTATTTAAAATTTAAAATAAATTATTAAATTAAACATTTATGTATTTGTAAAATTTGAGTTTTTCTTACTCAACCAGTATCAAATACATAATTGACTATGAATTTAAAATGTTACGCCATAGTTACAAGATGAATTTTTTCTCTATTTGATCTGAGTATAAACTTGTCCCGTTTACAAAACCTTATCACCAATGCTGCTTCCATACAAATTCGTAAGTACAAATGTTTATTCGTTAAATACATTATTGTTGTTCTTTACTGAATTTTCCGCATCTTCGAGTAATCCACATTTTCATATGAAACGAAGTAAACTACATACACACATACTAAAAACGGCAGCCAGAAAATTTTACCGCCGATTTTTGCAACATTCTTTTGTGCTTTCAATTTCTTACATTACGTTGTTGCAAGCTTTTATTACTAAACATCACATATACATATGTATGTACATATGTATGTAACTTCTGATGATCTGTAACTTGGCTGTTATTGCATTTCATGCTCCATTTTACGTCTTCTCATTTCGTTTCTGCACGTGTGAGCACTTTTTAATTCTAATTTATGGTTTTATTTGTATTCATATTTTTGAACCACCATATTTTTGTTGGAAATATTAATTTAATTTCATTATAATAGCTAATAACTAAATAATAAAGTTTTTTTGTTTATAAAAATATGTTTCTTAGCTTTAATTTTTTGCAAATCCGCGAATAATGAAAATTTCTCCGAGTCCACAATCATCCGCGCGTTTGTCGGTGTTTTACGTCAGCTTGTCAGCGACAGACTTGGATGCCCATCGTCAGCGAAAAACTTTTTTGCTCGACATTCGTGTATTTTTTTTCCAACACTTTTGCTAAAAGCGCTCCCTTCTGCCCGCATATTCGCTAGTGTTGTTATTGTAACAAAGCTTAGTACTGCCCTTCAGATGCTTCTCCATTTTGGTGGTTTATTGGTCAACTTAGTTCTGGGTGGGGTGAAAAGAGACTTCAAATTGCGAAAGATCACAGAAAAATAAGCGCTGAAAAACAACTTAATTATGTAGGTAAAAAAATTGTTGCTGTAATAGCGCATACGTACATACATATGTATATGGTTGCATGTATGTACATACATATGTACCTACACAAGCTAATCGGCAGCTGTTACAGCACAAAAAAGCTAAAACTACAGTCATACATATGTACATATACATATAGTACATATGTATGCAGAAATAAATAAGCGATTGAGCATAAGTATTTATTTTTTGAAGCTTTTTTGTAGCTGTAAACGAATGAGAGATAAAAGCAACATGGAAAAAAATATGTTGTAAAGTAGAATAGAATATGCGCGCAGAGAGAGCCAGCTAACAAAGTAAAGATCAAAATAAAACTCCGTAAACTATTACAAAGAGAGCGGCATTTATGTATATATACCGGCTTTCTATATATGGGTGTTTCCATGAGAAGGTCAACCACGACTGAAAAAATTATATGACCAGAAAATGGGTTTTAAGACGAATTATTAAGGGAAAAGTAATTGAATTTTTATAAAATGGAAGTATTTACAGCTTGTTGGTATCTTAAAACTCATAAACGGAAGAGTAAAACTGAGGTTTTCTTCAACTCAGTTTTCGCAAATTGAATCAACTATTTTCTCTTCCGAATTACCTAAATTAAGAGATTTGAAGTAGTGCAAATACATTTTAAAATTAAATTAACAATGCCAACTACTTACAAAAATGAGAAAAAGAGAAGTTTGAACTCGAATAACGGTATTTTTTTTATTTACTTTTGATAGTATACCTTTGTCGCGTACGTTATGCAAAAACATTATTTGTCTATATCATTTGTGTATTGACAGTCGCAAGTAATAGAGATTACAACTCCAAATCAAGAGATCTTCTAGTTAAATATATTCGGTGAAATATTCTTTTGAATCGAAGTAATAAAAGCTGTATTACCCTTTAAAGTTTGTCGCATACGTTATTTTAAGTATGAATATTTTATTGTAATACATTAAAATCGACGTTATAAGCAATTTTTTCAATAACATTATCCTGAATACATAGGTGCAGTTTAAATATAAGTTTATTTTAACAAGCATCCCTTATTTTGTAAATAAATTTAGCTGCAAATATTTTGAATGGAATTTCTTTGCCACCTCGCATGGCAAAGGCGATGTGCATGGAATAGGTGTTGTTATAAAGAGAAAGGTGTGGCAAATAGTAAAAGCTAATAATATAATTTTACCAGATACTTTTTCATTTTATAAATGCGCTTGTGAATATATCGATATATTCGTCGACAGTCAACATATAAATACTGCTCGAACGGCATACTCATTACGAGAAAATATTAGAGTTTATGTAAATATATAAAGAATGTATATCAACAAATACATAAATATGTTATGAATTCGATTTTATTTTCATTATCATATAGTTTTTATAATAAGAATACATTTTTATTTTGTTTCCTAATTAAAGTGAAAATTTCAAACAAAAAACATTTTACCAGGGACCGAAAATAATTGATATTTTTTTTTCAGAATTCACATTATCATCAGATTTATTTTATTTTAGTCATCGTAACCAATACAAATGAGAGATTTATTTTTTTGGTTACGAATAACCCTTATCGCAAGTAATACATTTTTTGGTTATCGGTGACCCACTCGACAGCAAACTATTTTTGCTGAATAGTGAAAATTTTTCCTCGAGGAACTTGCAGACATTGGTCATGCCACTCCAGCAACTCAAGTTGTTTTATATTGTTTGAATTTTTTTGCTACCGATAACTAAAAAAATCATATTACTTACAATAATGGTTATTGTCAACCAAAAAATGTTTCTCTCATTTATAATGGTTATGTTGACCAATATAAAATACATATGTCTTACGGTAATGGTTAATTATAACCAATATTTGAATACATCAGTATTAATGGTTAAATGGGACCTTTTTATCATATTTCTTATAACAGTTACGTCCCTGCATTTTATTATTAATATACTAGAAAAATTGTCGCGTACGTTATGTCGCGTACGTTATTTAGTTTTTTTTTTAAATAATAATATAAAGAGATGATTTCTCTTTAAATATGAGAGGATTGTAAAGGTGCATTATTTAGCTTAGGTTACGAATATTCAAAGAAATTAAGAACTGGCTTGATTCGCAGACTTTCGCATATATGTATGTGCACAATATAAGCACTTCCGTTTTTGTCGCGTAAGTTATCACCTCATTTTGAACGGATATTTTAGACACCAAAGCTTTCAGGGCGACCATTTTTTTTCCAAACATACTTCTTTTTAATTGCAACGTAACTGTATTTTTATTTTCCCGAAAACTCGTTTTATGTGAGATTTATATTACTCCAAAAGTGTACGAATGTCGCATACGGCTGCATGGAAACACCCATATGTAATTGTAAATTATTTTAGAACACCTCTTCCTCCATACTAAAAACTCGCTAGCTTCTTCCCAGTAAGCATTTTCGTAAACAACAAATTGCTATAATAAAAGAAAAGTAAGTAATTATATATTAATTAATTAATTGGAAGGTTTAAAGTAAATATTTTATAAACTTCAAGAAGTTATTCTTATAAATCATCTACTGTAGTCGTGAAAAGTCCATTGAAATGCACGTGCCTTTCCGATTTTGGTTTATCGAAATATAAAATGTTTGCGTTTAGTTAGCACGGTCGGTTTGAATATACCATCCGGGAGCCTGAGTCAGTGTGCATTTTAGTCGTAACTTGCGACATATTCTAACACCCAGAGTTTCGATACCAAAAAAAAAGACAAAATTTCTCAAAAGGGTGTAGACACGAGGTTAATGCAGAAATGTTGACATAATAATAATACATACCTTAATGAAAAATTGGACAATTCAAGGAACACTCCAATGTAAAAAACCTATCGAGCATATACATACATACATAAGTTCTTACATACATATGTAGTATATAAATGGGCCCATATGTATGTATAAGTTTTAATCATATTTTTTTGCACGTAGACAAATCTATATGTACATATGTATGTCTACACTATTCATGCATACATACATACATAAGCTTCTGACGTATTGACCTTGAATTTACCCGCGATGTTCAGTACTCAGATGTGACGATCGCTTTTAGAATGCGTTTGGAGTAACTTTCTCGACAAACGTCTTCCCCGCTGCAATGCCAAATAATTATTAATTTACCACAATTACAATTTACAAGAACAGGTTAAACTATACATTTCTAGATCATTGTGCATAAAAATCTAAAGAAATTTGAGTTATAATGAGTTCGTAAACGCCCAAAGCCAAAGCACGAGGAGAGCGCGTTAAGAATGTATAAAATAGAAATAAAACCATTGGCAAAGTAAAAAAACAAAAAAGTCAAAACAGCAGAACTCTCGCACAAGACCACGAGCAAAAGAAGAAAAAAAGATTTAGCATTGAAATGTAAAATCAAAAAACTGGAACAAAAGTAAAGTAAATTTTATTATTGAAAGTATTTGCAACCAAATTAGTTATGTTTTTTTAGATAGAAAAGCTATTTATCGAATAAAGGTATAATAACATATAATCCATATATTCGGTTATAAACTGGGTAAGTTTGTATAAAACGCTGACTGTTTAGGCAGATACGAAGAACCAGCTATGTAGAAGTGAAGAAATTGCCTTTCTTCAGTATTGCGTTATCATCTGTGGAAATGCCCATGTTGCTTAAATGCATAGGTTCTAGACAGTACTGGAAAAGTGGGCGGTGCCACGCCACCAGGCTATATACAATATCATTTTTTCATAACTCTGATCGTATTTCGCCTAAATTCATGATTTTTAGTATTAGTTTTTACCAAACATGCAAAAATTACGATTAGTCTAGGATGAATGAAATGATGATTTTCAAAGGAGAACTTGACTCAGACCGGAGCATCTTTTATATTTGGTGGACTATTTGATTTGAGAACGTTCTATAATGAGACTAGTTGCACCTTTTTGTGGTTGAACTTATTTACTTCTTCTCAGAGTACTCCATTTCTTTACTTCTAAATACTTTATGGAACACAAAAATTCCCAAAAATTTTCTCCTAGGAGTACTCAAAAGCAAAGCAAAAGATGGATCTTCAAAGGTACTTCAATACAAAGGGAAAGAACACGTGATACAGGAATGTCTGCAGGGCCAAGACTATAAGATTATGTAATCATCAGGGGCGGATCAATGGGGGTGGATTTCGGGTCCAACCCCCCCGTTCGGAATCCAAAAAGGAAAACTTTTCAGGAGCTGTGAATAAAATATTTCCTCGAAATTACATAAAAAAAGTATTTTCTCATTGTTATCTATGAAATACGTACATATTTTATTGTACATTCCTATGTATGGATATTTGTAATGTTGATACCGGAAAAGTTGTTTACTTACTCAGTCACAATCAGAATTTTGATTTTTTTTTCAATCAATTGGGATTCAATATTCGCTATTTTGCCGAGAATGTTTATACTCAAACACATACATACGTACATACATAGTAGTGCCGTAATTTTTGCGCTGACACACATTTTTTTATTACGAGGCCGTTGTAAGTACATAAATACATATATGTATGTATGTATATATTTATTTTTATGTACAAGTACATACATATTTACTTATTTATCGCATCAAGTTTTGGTATTCCGCTCATATTTTTGAATATGTAAAAGCGTCAGTTCTGTCTGCTGAAGGTCGCTGTAAAAAATTACAATATTTACAAAATAGTTCTACTACATACTTCATACATTCTACTACAAATTCATTTTCAAATTATTTATGGGACGATATCCCTGCAAAAAACGATGACATATCAGATGGCTTAGGTTGGGGGTTTATTCACACTCTGAAATCATTAGGTCAGACCTACATACCTAACAAGATTTAAGATCAATGATCGGAATACCACTGAATCTATTCTAATACCTATGTATGTATTTTTTAAAATATTATTCAGTAAAGGGCGGATTCAAGTTGGCATTTTAAAAATTCTGTGATAGGTACATCCACAAAATATGCCGATCAGGGTGACCATAGAACGTGGAAATGAAACGTAAGGTTTTAATCACTGATTTAATAATAGATCTTAATCAATCAATAGATCTTAATGATATGGGCATATAAAGTTTTTGATACAATTGTCACTTACGCGGTTTTGCGGTGTCACCTACGATTTATATTATAACAAACTCATTGAAACTCCAAAATTAGTTACTTAGAATTCAAATTTTTAAATGTCTAACTCACTTGATTACGTTCATAGTTAAATTTCACTGCTAATTATATGTATGTATGTGCAAAACATTCGATCATAAATTATGTGTATAGGCAAAGGGCAGAATTTATGGTGGGGTAATTGGGGAGCTATATTTTATAAGCGTCATAGAAGATATGTACATATGTGCGCACCTATTACTGACTAAGCTAACCTCAAAAGAACTTAAAATTTAAATTCACACCAAGATTTGTGGCTACAGCGGACATACATACATACATATGTACACTGATGGACAAATCATTAGGACCAAGCAAGTTTAAAAATATTCTATTGTCAGTGTTGAAATGTTATGGAATTAAACTTGCGTACTTCTATTATTTTGTGTGTTAGTGTACATATGTATGCATATGTTTATTAGCAATTAACTCCACGTGTGCTCCCCAGTTTTATGCTAAATGTGACTGTTGCAAAAAAAAAAAAAAAAAATACCGGCTAGCTGCTGCTGTCATCAGTGGCAGGTAATGAAAGCGGATTGTCCTAGGCAAAATATTCAAATATTCGAGAACGTGAAGTTAATAGACCAAATTGAAATTCGTTTCGCTATTTTATCAGTTTTAGTTAAACCTAACTTTTTCGTCTAAAAAATGAGGGATTTGGAGTGGAAAAACACCAGAACTGAGATATCACCTACACGGTTTTGTAGTGTTACCGACGAAATAAACTTCCTTACTGCTAATTTAAAGAGTAGTTTTCAGCAAATACTTGAAGATACAAGAAAGTTTGTGTCAAGGCTCAATTAATTTAATTAATCTTCCAAAAACACTTCCAATCCCATATTTGTCTGACAAAAGCTAGTAAAACTGTGAAGCGAGTTCGATTTCTAGTAAAAAATGTAACCGCTGCCAACTTCAGCATACATTTTAAAAGTATTGGCCTATCTTTACCTTTAACAGCCAGAAAAATGGAGGGAAGTGATTGCCCTGGTCCCTACCTCTTGTACCCGCAACTGTCCGCCACGCACTACATAACCCAATAACAAAACTGCGTTATTGCAAAAATACGATCTCCCAAAATGGCGTGCATATATGTATGTATAGGTATGTATGTATGTCAGTTTGTTTGCTTAGTTTTGTCCCCTTCTCACGTTTGCCACCTCCCCGTAAAAAGCTAAGAAACCTAGAATCACCAAAATTTAAAAAATTCAGAATGAAATAAACATAAATTTTAGCGTTTATACATACATACATACATATGTGCTTGCTGACAGTTTGAACTTTGAAACCATACAAGGGCAAGGGGAATGAGAGACGAGTTAGACTTACATGCATGTAAGCGAAGATAAGAACTAGCGGGAACTTGAATAAAATTTACACATAAGCAAAGCCCATATTTGCTTGCCTAAAACCTTTAGCTTCTTATGCGAATAACAAAATCATTAGTTCTGCCGCAAAACATACTAGCAAGTGAAAAGCATAGCAAAAACATGGGCGGAGCGGCAGTTCAGATATGACGAGAACATAACGAATTTTACAAAAATAGAACGGCCATCATGAAAAAAGCACAGAATTTAAATGAACGTAGGTAGGTACGTATGTGTATGGCTTCGGCGCGACATGATCAAAGAACACGAATAGAAATGCTGAAATAAAGCTAATAAAAAAGCAGTCACAAAAAGAAAAAACAAACAAATCGGGTTAGGCATTCTTAATCTAAAGGGATTTTTGGTTTAAATAAATGCAATTACTTTAATTATTAAAAATGGTATATTAAATTTAAATCAACAATTCCACCCTAAATTGTAAGCAGCTACTAAATACCTAAATATTTATCATTAACAATTCTGCATTGAAATAATTCGCTATCATAATCGCAACAATAATAAACACATTGAAAAAATATACGCAAAAGCATGCTATTTCATTTCAAAGCCACGGCCACAGAGTGGTGTGCGCGTCCATAAACTTGAACTTGAAAACAAAATTTCAAGAGCAACAACAATATAATAGAAAACAAATGCCGAAAGTAACGAATGCAAAAAAATAAATTCCGACAAAATAGGCGCAAAAATTGCAAAAAAAAAATTTTGTACATATGTACAAACAAGCACATACATACATAACTATCCCAATGTGAACAACAATAAAGTGTTTGAGTGAGAGCAGACAACCCAACCCGAGTGCGTGCGTGTAGGAGACGAAATCAGGAAAAAAAATTGCCAACAAAAATAAATAATACAAAACGAAGTTCGCACACTTACGGGCAAAAATTTTGCGCATGAGGTTTGCCATAAAAACTTTAACCATCCAAGAGCCACAAATCTGTTCATACCTACATACATATGTATGTATTTGGTCTTGTTCGTGAATGTGAAATACCGCTTAGCAAATACATAACCGCAAAAGTGTGGAGACACCATTCGTGTCGAAATTTGTCTGAGGCTCCTAGTTCAAAATATGTATCTACAAATTATAAAGTTATGAAAACTGCATATCATCGGTGACACTGCAAAACCGAGCTAATAAAATTTGTCTCAACATCTTTTTGAGGCCCTTACCATGAAGATCTATTGATTTATTCTCAAGTAAACTACATGTTGGTTGGAAAAATATTAAAATAGGTAATCGTTTTTTTTTTTTCAGAAAGTCGGATTTGCAGTCTTACTGACGAAATCTGAGTCGGTAATTCGATAATTTCAAATGTTAGGCGTTAAAATGTACCAATTTGGCCCAGCAATCATTCCGGGTTAACACTATTAAAAGCCGGTAAAGGCAGAAACAAAAAGTCAACAACAATCGCCGAAAGCAGAACCCTATACATGTACACACATATCCATATCCATGTACGCAAACATACACACATACATACATTTGTACTATGTATGTATGTGTACATTATGCTGCTTCCGATTTTTAAATGTGTTAATTAAAAAAAAAAATTTGCTATAGCTTTTTTAAAATATCTGCCCGATAAGATATTTTTTTTATAGAATAGGTTTGTTTGCTAGGCAGATACATTTAAAAGTTTTTTGGAGAAAACAGCACTAAACACATTTGTTTTGCAACCTTTTCTTTCAAAAAGTAAGTTTAAATATGTACTTATATACATATGTACATATATGTACATACATGCATACATACATAAATCTGTTATAGCAAAATTTGAAGGCTTTTGCCTGTTTATGGCAGATTCATACATTAATTGAGCAAATTAAGTTATGAAATATTTTTCAACTTCGAATCAACTAGTCGGAACAAAGAGCCTTTGAGCTGTAATAATGGTAAATGAGATCTTGAAAAATATTAAAATATTTTGCAGTAGTATTGATAATTTACTTTAATTAAATTTGTGTACCATTTTTTCACGAAGTACCTACCACAGGTTTCTACATCTACAACGGTTGTAGAGCAATTAACATAAAATATGTATGTATGTAACTTCGCGATATCGATAATCCGAACAAAAAGATCTATTAATTTTACCCAAAACTGCAGAGGAACACTCTAATGTCCTACATACATATGTACATACATACATATATATGTACATAAGCACACTAAAAGCTGCCACATGGTAGGCATTTCTTTCCCTACTCATGAAGATAGCTAGCACACATACATACAACACACACATTGGGCTTGAGCAAAAAATAAAAGAAATAAACAAACAACATATCTAAACTTTCGCATATGCAAAAAAGAAAAAATTAGCACAGCGAATGAACGAGTTTCCTGCTTGGGTATTTACGGCAGACGGGGCAGTGAGGGAGGCTTCTCACGAATTGGCTATAATAATAAATGCGACCTATCAGCTTACGGCGCCACAGTGCCGATGTCTCACACAGATATAACGAAGTTAGCTACAAACACGAAGCAATCATATTATCAACACGATGTGTGTTTTGCAAAAATTGTATTCGCTTTAAGCTTTCGCGAAATTTGGCGAGGTTTACACGACGTAGCAAAATTTTTGCACAGCGACCAATCAGCGATTTGCAATATGCGAATAACAACGATGAAGCCATATACAGCAGCTGTACATACTAATAACAGACGTATGTATATATTTATGGATACAAAAACGTGCAAAAATAACGTAAATCAAACATACAGTGGCCACAAACCGAATTCGTACACATTTGGAATGGAATAAAGCTGGTTGAACACAGCTGGATATGGGAAGACTGCGCGTCTAGGGTATCTAGCAACATGAGTGGTTTTGTTAGATGTGAGATAGGCATTTGAAGTTTTCGCAGTTAAATGTAAACTAAAAAAAGAATCCAATTTAAGATGTCGAATGAAATAAAAAGGGTTGCGTTTTAATTGTTTTAAAGAATCAATACAGGCAAAGCTAGTACACAGAATAAAATTGATTGCTATATACAACTAAATCGACCAGCTGGCATTGAGCTACGATTCCCCAATATCTTTCTTGAGTTGAAGGTATGTGAGTTTGCAGAAAAAAAAAGCAAAATTTCCAAAAAAAAAGTTCTGTGCACCTATTATTTTGACTACTGAAGTTTTTTTATTGTGATAATATTTTTATTTGAATTAATCAATTAAACTAGTTTTAACACTTTTAGTTGTAATCAAAGAAAGTATGCATTCATATTACTAAAAGAAACTTTGTTTCACTTTCAAGTGTTGTATTGCTATTTAATGAAATTAAACTTGAATACCTACATCTATTGGTTGTCCATAGTGTATGTGTTTATACTCGTAAACAGCGTGAAAAGGTCGTGTCTTCTTACAAACTCGAGTCTGCAAGCTTTTATACACACATACATTTTAACAAATCTATTAACATTAAATTACTTGTTTGTTATTTCTTGTACAAATACATAATCAAAACTTTCAGTCTAGTCTAGTTTAAACTTTACAACAGATTTGCCGTGCTTTAAGTTTTTATCGCGAAATTCGCAAATTCTTCTAGCAGTTAAGCTTTTGACAATTTCCGGTTCCTGTTTTGGATATCAAATAAGCGAAATACATACTTGTATTTTATTATTTGTTGTTGTACGTATTTCAGGGAGACTACACTTGAGAATTAATGTAATCAGAACAACTGAAATTAAAGATATTTAGCACTAGTACATCTTTGTTGCTTTTAAATTTAAATTTAATAATAAATCAGTAAGAAATATTATAAACTGGTATTTAGCTCGTAAAACTTACATACATAAATATTTTTCGATTAATTTTTGACAACTCTCTTGAAAGCCAAATAATCTACATAGACCATACATTTCTATCATACATTTTCTGGTCCATAGAGTTCAGGACCACTTACTAGATGGTCTTGATAAAGTTTACTTTAAAATTCCGTTTCGGCCCATTCAATTTCTTTTTATGAAACAGCAGAACAAAATTTTAATCAAATGGGTATTCCGATGTCTGTGTGAACATTAAAACACTCACTCCAGCGCACTTGATATTTCTGATTCGCTTTTCAGCATTAAACAATCTATACTATCCTCGCTTATTCAGAATCTAACTGAATCTCTTTCTTTCTTGTTGAGCAGTCTTAGATTTCGGCACTCTCAACGACCCATAAAAATATAATAATCAATTACTTATGTATATTTATTAAAGGCTTCTATTAGGTAGCCAGTAGAGGTCGTTCATTATTATATCGAATATCCGAATCATTCGAATAAAATCTATAACATTCAGTTTTCAAAAATTGATAAGTCAAATTCGGATAATCGAATCCAATGTTGAAGTGCGAATACACAGCAAAGTTTCATAGCACAAAAGTATTTATTAGAACTTAGATGGGTATGATTCGTGCCTCTCACCTTTTCAACCTCACCTAGTTCATGACTATGAGAATTTCAATTACGCCAGTTGGGAAAACCGAGGCTTGCTCTCCAAGTATAAAGGCGTACGTGGACGGGAGGTGCAGCATTGCGTCCATAGCTGTATGCAGATTTCCCGCATAGGTTTGCCAAACTGTTCCCTCAACACCAGAGTTTAAGAGTTGTAGCTAGCTTTATGACTTGGCCATTTGTATAGACAACTTAACGATTGGGTGCTCCCCTGCACTTGTTATATTTGTTAATTTTTTTCTTAAATACTTGCTTGGGTACCTGGAGCATATCCATATATGTATATAAATATGTAGATATGTGTGTATAGACATGTGTGTATGAAATGCACGAATTTATATTGAGCTGAGTGAACAATACAAAAAACGCACAAAAAGGTCCTTTGCTTGAATCTCCAACATTCCCTTCACTTGTGTCAAACATTAGATTTGTTATATGTTGAAGGTGTTGCCACATTGCTATTATGTGCAGGTTATTGAACTGTTGATCTTTGATTTGTGTCTTTTGTATAGTTTTTCATTTTCAATGTTTATCTCGGTTCTTGTTGTATTGTTTCAAAATATTCTCAGCAATTTTCCCATCATTTGGTATTGCGTTTTATTTGCAGGTGTTTCCTTGCGTCACAGAAAAGTCGTTTATTGGCATCAGAATAACGAATAAAAGAGAAAAGTGGGAAAAGGCAATTTTGTAGTCAGTTAAGTCCTTTTTCAAGCCACAAAAAAAGTCTTTCTGACTTTTGTGGCTCTACACACACAAAGATCATTAGATCGTTAAGTACATAAGCCCGTCTGAGATTATAGAGCATTTATTTTTTGGATTTTATATGCTGTTAATGGGTTAAGTAAAATTGTGTGTGGAAACAACATTTTAAATAGTACAACGACCTGAACATTGCAGGAAAGCGTACCTTAGGGCGAATAAAGTGAACGTAATTTAATAGTGTTTGCAATCCCCAAATCTCACAGAAAAAAAAAAAAATCAAAAACCAAATTGCGGGAAACTGATAACATTTTTCCAAAGAAATCTAGAGGTGTTTCCCTACGAACCTCAGTCGAGAGCTTGATAGGTGAAAGCAGGCATTTCGCAACGAAATACCAATTGAAGACTTCAATGCTTAAACCGGTCCAGCTCACTTTTCGGCCAAGACGTTGTCTCTTCCACTGTACCAATCAGAACTCTAATACATATTTAAAACGTGATGTGAAATAGTTCAATTAGGAAGTCGAAAAATTTTATCCAGGTTTCGCATCAGAATTCAGAGATGATGAACACAACCAAAATTTGTATCGCCAGTTTTGTTTAACCTTATATTTGTTTATTTCATTCAGTATTTTCAAACACAAATCATAAATTATTCGGTTCGTCTTCCCCCTTAAAAATGAAATTGCTTCCAAGTCCATTGTTTTTATTCTTATTACATACATATTTATTTCTTAAATTCTTAAATTCATTACTTCACAAAATAGTTAAGCAGGATTATCTGGAAATAACATAAGATGCTAAATAAAATGTCCATAACATTGGCTTAGTCTGTAAGACCCGAGGAGGCGACGCTATTTGCAGCATTTCTTCCAGACAATTTTCTTACGGCCAGATGTCGGACGTATGCCCTCCTTGAATATGAATACCTTCAATATAAAAGCCAAGTAGTGGTAAAAAATTTCAGGAACTGTGGACTGTTTCTTTGTTTACAGAAAGTACTGGCCAACTGGCTTCTCGGTAGGCATTGACAGCCTTTCAAAGTTAATTCCTGTTATGCCGATAGAATGCCAGTTTACAATTGCATGCTTTTCTAAGTCTTCATTACGGTTTGAAAATAAACCTGTGCAGACACTTGATCTACAACTGCCAATAGCTTATTCCGCTTCATGTTAAATGTTTGTAGGTAGGTACATTAGGGTGGATTGAAATAAAGATTTTCCTTTAGCATGAAAGGTAGAAAAAGAACTTAGTCTACAATTCAAAATCGTAAAATAATTGAACAAATTACCGAATGCATGTTTTGCAATCTATTTCACTCCAATAAAAAAGAGAGTGCCTTTCATTTTGTGATTTCTACTTAAATGAGAAAAATGATACGAAGGAAACTTCTGATTTTCCATTCGTTTTTGAGGGGACACCACATAGTTTGAAAAACATGTATGTATGTATGTATGTATAACCATTTTCCCAATATTTAATAAATTATAAAAAAATCGAAAATATCAAAAATCAAAATGATGAGGTGCACTGATTTGTTTAAAATTTTTTTTTTCAATAATACCAATTCCATGCTAAGCAACACCATTTTTGCCCACCCACCTTAATGCCCATATAATTCTTAGCATATGGACATCTTCAGACACTTTAAACCATTCTTAAACCTAAGTATTTACATTGTGTTTTGATTCTCCTTAGAGTTTAGCGGGTTGCTAAGTATGCAACAGTTGTTTATTTTCTATTCATCTACGTGTATGTATATATGTATGTAGGGGTGTATGTGCATGTGTGATTCGTTCAAAATTAGGTATTTGTTTCCTTTTAATGTTTTACAAAAATCTTTCCCATGACTTTTTGTATCGTCATCTAGGACACATCTGCGCATCCTCATTTTTTTATGCTGACAATTCGTATGTTCGCATGCATTTGACGATTGCACATGCAAGTATATCGTCAGAGTTTGAATCAACATTGCATATATACATACATATGTATGTATATTAACGAGTGTGATGTCAGGTCCCTGTAAAAACGATGGAGTATCAGAGTACTCCACCATTTATCCTCATGCATTTAAAAACGTTAGTCGAACTTACATGTCGACGTCTGCTGATTAGATCCCCTGATCCATCTCGGAGTACCCTTTACTTTATACATATACTAGCAGACCCGGCAGACGTTGTTCTGCCTGACCAGCAAATACATTCAGGGATATAACAAATTGAAATATTACTTAGCTTGTGGTCTTGGAACTGCCCACATTTCCAAAGAATTTACAAATGTAGCCTATGTATGTCGTACCCAACGAAGATTTTAACGTATTGGAAAAGTTTAAAAGAGATCGACCATAAATTTTGGACATTATTGAAGTACAAACAAAACACAAAAAATGTGGGCGTAGCACCGCCCACTTTTCCAAAATTACATATGTAAATCTTGACCAAAGGACACACATATCCCAAAATCATTAGTTTAGACCAAAAATATTCAAAGTTATGATGATTTAAATTTTATATAGCATGGGGGCGTGGCACAACAATCTTCTGAACCAATCTGGAAATTTAGAGAAGATCGACCATAAACTTTGAACTTATTGAAGTACAAACAAAACACAAAAAATGTGGGCGTGGGACCGCCCACTTTTCCCAAATTATATACATCTTGACTAAAGGACACACATATCCAAAAATCTTTAATTTAGACCCAATATGTTCAGAGTTATGAAGAATTTAAATTTTATATAGCCTGGGGGCGTGGCACTGGCTACTTTTCCAAAAATTGATATAGCCTGAATCGTACACAACAATTTTCTTAACCAATCATGAAAGTTTAAAAGAGATCGACCATAAATTTTGGACATTATTGAAGTACAAACAAAACACAAAAAATGTGGGCGTGGCACCGCTCACTTTTCCAAAATTACATAAATCTTGACCAAAGTACACACATATCCAGAAATCATTAATTTAGGCCAAATATGTTCAGAGCTATGAAGAATTTAAATTTTATATAGCCTGGGGGCGTGGCACCGCCTACTTTTCCAAAAATTGATATAGCCTGAATCGTACACAACAACTTTCTTAACCAATCTTGGAAGTTTAAAAGAGATCGACCATAAACTTTGGACATTATTGAAGTACAAACAAAACACAAAAAATGTGGGCGTTGCACCGCCCACTTTTCCAAAATTATATACATCTTGACTAAAGGACACACATATCCAAAAATCTTTAATTTAGACCCAATATGTTCAGAGTTATGAAGAATTTAAATTTTATATAGCCTGGGGGCGTGGCACTGGCTACTTTTCCAAAAATTGATATAGCCTGAATCGTACACAACAACTTTCTTAACCAATCTTGAAAATTTAAAAGAGATCGACCATAAACTTTGGACATTATTGAAGTACAAACAAAACACAAAAAATGTGGGCGTTGCACCGCCCATTTTTCCAAAATTATATACATCTTGACTAAAGGACACACATATCCAAAAATCTTTAATTTAGACCCAATATGTTCAGAGTTATGAAGAATTTAAATTTTATATAGATTGGGGGCGAGGCACTGGCTACTTTTCCAAAAATTGATATAGCCTGAATCGTACACAACAACTTTCTTAACCAATCTTGAAAGTTTAAAAGAGATCGACAATAAACTTTGGACATTATTGAAGTACAAACAAAACACAAAAAATGTGGGCGTTGCACCGCCCATTTTTCCAAAATTATATACATCTTGACTAAAGGACACACATATCCAAAAATCTTTAATTTAGACCCAATATGTTCAGAGCTATGAAGAATTTAAATTTTATATAGCCTGTGGGCGTGGCACCGCCCACTTTTCCAAAAATGTATACAACCTAAATCCTACACAATAATCTTCTAAATCAAAGTGGAGAGTTTAAAAGAGATCGACCATAAACTTTGGATGTTATTGAATTACAAACAAAACACAAAAAATGGGGGCGTGGCACCGCCCACTTTTCGAAAAATGTATAAATCTTGACCAAGGGACACACATATCTAAAAATCATTAATTTAGACCAAATATGTTCATAGTTAGGACGATTTGAAATTTTATATAGCCTGTGGGCGTGGCACCGCCCACTTTTCCAAAAATGTATACAACCTAAATCCTACACAATAATCTTCTAAATCAAAGTGGAGAGTTTAAAAGAGATCGACCATAAATTTTGGATATTATTGAATTACAAACAAAACACAAAAAAGGGGGGCGTGGCACCGCCCACTTTTCGAAAATTGTATAAATCTTGACCAAAGGACACACATATCCAAAAATCATTAATTAAGACCAAATATGTTCATAGTTATGACGATTTGAAATTCATAGCTATGACAATTTGAATTTTTATATAGCCTGAGGGCGTGGCACCGCCCACTTTTCCAAAAATATATATAGCCTATGCTTTAACTCGTGATCCCAAGAATATACTGTGAAAATTTCATAAAAATCGGTTGAGTACTTTGGACGCCTATAAAGGACACACAGACACACAGACACACAGACACACATTCATTTTTATTTATAAGATGTATGTGTAATCTATGACGCACCTTCTTGATATTACTCTTAAAATGTTGCCAAAAAATTACTCTATGGAGTATTCCACAACAAAGCGAGAGGGAGTAATGGTGTACTTTTAAGGACCACCAAATATTTAAGAATAAATAAGTAATCATTACTAAACCAATAGAATTGAAAACCACAGTTTTAAGAATTAATATCGGACTGTCTGTATGAAATTTTTTGGTTTTGCATTTTTTGCTTCAACATTTTCATATCGCCAGAACATTAGGTATGTACATATTTGCTTTTGTAGTTGTAGTAGCATAATTTTTTTTCTTTAAGATCAAATGTTCTATAATTGATGGGCTATAATTTATTTTTTATTTTTTTTTGTGTGCTTTCCTTATTTCGAATACCATTCGCAGCCACCACATTACACATTGCCTACTAACCAAAATAAGCGATCGACAATATTCCTCAATTAAATATACAAAAAGTGTCACCCCTTAATGACGTTTACTCAATGCGTTAAATTAATCAGCAAATATAAAAAGAGGATGTTGAAAATAGCAATGAGAAAACTACTGAAGAATAATGTACATTTCATCTTTGAAAAGTTGTTTTCTTTGACTGTGGTTACTTCATTTCTGTACTCCCAGTCTAACTACTCAGCTTCACAATTCTAACAGTAACCACTTGTCAAAATAAATGACATTGTCAAATTAACAATTGCCTTTTCTTAACAAGTTGAAAGCACCCAAAACTCCTTTATGTGTGCATATGTATGTACGCATGTACATATATACATACTTACATACTATGTACATTGTACATACATACACATGATCTACGCGCGATGTAAACAACATGCATACATCCATACATACTACATATTTACATCAGCATCATCTAGGGAACAAGTGGCAAAAACATGAGATGAACAAAGGAACCAAAAATTACATAAAAAGCTCTATTGTTGTTGTTGTTGTAGCGCTACTTAGCCCTACCTAGGTAGTCAGTATCTTACCCAGTAGTATCACCAAACTCTTCTAACGGAAGTCCTAGAAACCTAGCGGCTTCGACAGGGGTGGACCAAAGGGAAATGGGTGTTAGAAGAGTAGGCTCGGTTGAGCAGACAAAAAAAGTATTGTGGGGGGACAAGCCGCAAGCCGGAAAAACATTCGGCAAGTCGGGATTCAGTCTGGATAAGCAAGAGTTTAACCTATTACAGTATCCAGAGCGTCTTGTCTCCCTTGGCAGTTCGCGCTCCTCATCGGCAACAGGTGGAGTTGCGGCCTGAAGAACGGCGTTCGCTGGGAGAAAGCTGGCATAGGAAATTATCGAATTGGTGTGGATGAGGGTGGGGGCCTGCCAGTGCACCTTAGGATCAAACGGCGTGGAAATCAGTTGCCGGATCTCATCGAAATGTTTGCGTATATGGCTCCCTATTCTCCTGAGGGGCGGATTCTCGTTGACCAGGCGTCTGTTCGGATGCTGCGGTTTGTAGCAGTTGGTCAACATCTCACTATGCTCTTTAACACCGAGCATTTTCGCTTCGTTGTGGAGATGATGCTCAGGAGACATAAGAAGACCCAGTGGCAGTTCGAAGGTCGGTGTTCTGGCAGACCTGAAGCCTCGTCCCTTGGGTGTCAGCAAGCTAGTAACGTTTCTTTGTCTTTACCCCAAGTGCTGCCAGCTAGCGACTTGATGATTTTGTAACGGCTTTGGACTTTATTGGCAATCGCGGTTACATTAGCGCCGTATTTGAACATGTTATCAAACGTCACCCCTAAGATTTTGGGGTGTGAGACAGTTGGTTGCTTGACACTATCAACGTAGACGTCTAATTCCATGTTCACTTGCGTTGTCCACGTCGTGAATAGGGTGGCCGAGGACTTATTCGGTTTCTGCCAGCGGATACGGCTGGGAGGTAAGAATTAATACGAGAGCAGAGTTATTCAACGGAGGGGCTTGTCGCCAGTATCGTACAATCGTCGACGTTAGAGACGATCGAGACACCCTCTGGTGGGGCGGGAAGTCTCGATATATAATAGTTAAACAGAAACGGGGATAGGACACCACCACTATTCTTGTTTTGGATCTGGACAAAGGGACATCTTATGCCTTCGTCGCCGAGGTGTTTCAGAATCAGTATCGAAATGCCAGCGGAGCCTATTTATACGTTTGGTGTTTTTTGCTTCTTGAACTTCTGTTGGGGAGATGGCAATGGGCGCATCGCGGTTTTTGGGTTTATGCGCTTCCCTGGTGGCTCGGCGAATTTCTTTGTCCAACGGAGGATGCAAAAGCTCTATTTATCCACTCAAGATAAAACATAGTAAGAAAAGCTGCAAAATACCCAGCTAACAAAAAGGGTGCGATTAGTATCTACCGACTAGAGAAATTTTTCGGTACTGGTTAGCTCTAAAACAACTCTGAAGCATTTTCAGTTACAATCTCACCTCGCTGGGATCTTCACCAGCAAATTGTTATGGCAAGCAAACCGCCCCTATACCAGATTAGATCAACTACATATTTTTAAATATTTTTGTCAAAAAAAAAAGTTAATTTATTTAAATATGTATACTAATATAACTATAATTATTTTTGAATATTTCATAATATTGCATCAAGGTCATCCTGTTGTTCAGGCTCTTCGCTCAGCGGATTCATATTGTTTTTATACCCAGCGTACTAGGACTAGTACAAGGGTATTATAATTTTGTCCACATAACGGTACTATGTAACGGCGCAAAATAATCGAGTTAGATATAGAGTTCCATATATGAAAGCTCTTAGGTTGAAAAGAGGAATTGATTAAGGCATGCCCGTCCGTCTGTCCGTCCGTGTACACGATAACTTGAGTAAAAATTTAGATATTTGCATGAAATTTTGCATACAGGTTACTTTGAAAATTGTTGAAATCGGATGATAACCACGCCCACTTTTTCGATATCGAAAATCACATAAATTAAAATAAGTTGAGTAAAACTTGAGATATTCGCATGAAATTTGGTACACAGGTTACTTTCTGGTCAAGGCAGGTTGGTGTTTAAAATAGGTGAAATCGGATGATAACCACCTATATCCTATATCATTACCAAGTCATGGTATTCGTATCTCGTTCTGAAAGCTAACGCTGGGTATTTAATGTTCGGTTCACCCGAAGTTAGATTTCCTTACTTGTTTTTTATTAGATATGCTAATCGTCGCTAATTGTCATTCCATTTTTCATTAGTTCTAGTCTAATCAATTAGTAAAGTAACATATTAAAGAATCAAACAAAATCTAATGATTAGATTATTTTATTTTTCTAATCGTAATGATTTCTAATCCCAATCGAAGCTCCCCAGCTATGCCATAAAGCCAGAAAGGGACAATTAAAAGGAGTATGCGGTGGCAGGTTTTACAAGGAATCCCATGAACGATCTCATCGCGAAAAGCAAGAACTATTTATTATAAAAAAAGGCTTAATTTAAGTACGGGAAACTAAGTTTTCTGTTCATCTTAACGAATGATAAAATACTTTTTAGTTTTATTTGGAGTTGCATCATAACTCCTAAATTTAAAAGAAAATCCTGCACATGTTCATACGTCGCAAAAATATATTTTCACCAACATAGAGTGTAACTATTAAATGACAATTATTGGCTGCTTATAAAACTTGGAAAATTTTTGAAACTGAGTAGCAAACATTTCATACGGGGGGGGGGAAATGTTTCCCCCTCTAGAAGTGCTGCTGGAACCGCGCTTGTAAATTAATGGCGAGATATTTTCAAATGTGCTCGTTATTCATGCAATAAATTAAAACAATACTTTTTGGGTTTCGTTGTATCGAATTAAATCTCATTTAGTTCTGATAATTACAAAATTATGAAGTTATTAAACTTGAAAGTTTTAAGTTATTTTTATATAATTTTTGGAAGCATCTGTTGCACTAAGATGCTTAAACGCAGCAATTTATTTACACGAGCGCATACATTCAAAGGTTTCAACACTTTCGTGAGTGGGCACGATGACCCGTTCTAATAAACTCGCCAATCGAGTTTCCTTTACAGATTTTACCAAAAATGCTATTCTCTATATTCGTTTTGCTATTCAGTTCCGTGTGGCATTGCGTTTCTGCGTGGGGGTCATTAACCTGCCACCGAATGGGAAGAAGAAAACTAACTCGTAGAACTGCGTAGCTAAGAATTCATGGTCACATTGCATGTGCAACAATGCAACACGCACGAAAATAGGCAAAATATATTTTGGTGAACGAAAAATTTGGTAAAGTAGAATTTCGGGAAAGATACACAAAAGGGCAAATATGCATACAAATTACTTAAAAATAGTCAACAATCGCGCATATCTATGAAATAATGTAAACAATAATGGCGTGGTGCGGAGCACGAAGGAGCATAGAACTGGATATGTTGCGACTACAACAACACAAACATTAACATTGCCTATGCACTCAGTACCATCCACATTTGTATGTATGTAGATATGTATTTTAGGTTTAAATGTGATAAAGCAACTGTTTCAATATTGAGAGGAGTGGTACTAAGGAGACGGCTAATGTTTCTTGGTGGAATCAAAAAGTCGAATGGCTGCCGCCTGTTGCGCCTTGTTTCTGTTGATGACTGCCATGATAAAAATACATGGGACAGTAATTCACACGTAGGGAGTTTCATGCATAAAAACACATGCACATACTCTTTCCTAGTTTATTTATGTGCTAAACTGTACTTGAGTAAGTTTGTAAATATGTATCTACATATGAATGAGGGTGTTTCATTTTTACACGTTTATTTTATTGGCAATCTAAGTATCTGGTTCATTTTAGAATATAAATATTTATGGAGTACAAAAGAGTACTAAGCTTACCGATTAAAAAATAGATTTTCAAAAGTTTAAGCAAATTGGAAGAATAACATTTTCACCGTATTTTTGTACCTATGTAGAAACTTAGAGTGATTAACTCAAGTTGGCATTTTGTTCATAAAACTCAAAGAAACTGACTGCCTTTTCTATATTCGCCAAACTAGTTATTAGAATTTGGCCCTAGCTTACAATCTAATCGTCGTTGATGAGATTATACATATATGTATGTTTGTATGTAGATCTATCAGTATCTTATTGAGAAAGTTAGTGGTATGATTAACTTAAAATTCGGAAGCCAGAAAGTCAAATATTTTAGGAAAGATGTCCTCTATATTTCTTAAATTCCTAAAATTGTGGACCCGCTCTGGTTGGGTTAATACAATTTTTCAAAAAAACATACCCTCCAAGAAGCAGTAAAATTTTAAGAGAAATTATACAAACCATTTAATTTAGCTTATATATAGAAGAGGCAGGTGTAGTTAAAGAAAGAAGAATTCAGTCTTTAGCAGCTTAGTGTTTTCTTAAATTTCCTTAGGCATTTCGCCCTGAACCATGAAGTTACGTACCAAATATTATTTGATATTTCTAGGTGGAGTGCTTTTGTTTCGTGCAATACTGTATATTTGTGTATGTAGGAAAGAATATACAACATTAATGCATACATATGCAATACATTTGCATTATCTGCACCCTCTGATTATTGGGGAGAAAACAAAACTGCATTGACGCCTCAGGACATGTGCGACACTTAAGACACTTATAAATATAAACGAATGTTGTGAATTTGCATACACATTCACGCATGGATCCTCACCATCCATACTTTTCCTATGCCAAATATAAATTTTTTTTTCTACCTTTCGGAATTCTGCAAGGCCATTTTGGGGAACTTCCCGCTGAGGAACTTGTGACATACATATGTAGTTCCAAACTTCGTGACAATGCAATGTGGACGAAAAAAATATCCGATAGGTGGCGCACGGGTCGAGATAAACGGAACATTTTTTTCAAATTTGGGATTTTCCGATTTTTAAGTAACTATTATTAGTATTATTGAAAGTTGACTCTTAGATTAACAATGAAATGCAATGTAAACCTCGTACACAAATTTCCGCTGGAGGGCGCTTATAAAGAAAACTGAAAATCGCTGAAAATGGGGGCAATTCTGTGCTCGATTTTTGAGTAACTTCCCGGTAAGCTAGAAGACACTCGAAACTTATCAAATAGTTTTGGATCTGGTGACAATGCAATATTTGTTTACAAAACCCCGCTAGATGGCGCGCTGATCGTTATAACTAAAAATCGCTGAAAAAAAATTTTTTTAGTAATGTGTCATCCATTTTTAACTAACTTCCTAACAAAGTTCAGGGTATGATGAAAATAAAATTCCGCTAGGCGGCGCTCTGGTAGCGATAGGTACATAACGTGTGGACTCTTGCCATCGATCGAGTAACTTCTCGGTGAGTTAAAGAACCAGACCATATCCACTTATAACTGTTATGAGAGTAGCATTGGGACAGCTGTCCCTGTCTGTGTTACTCCTCCATACAATGTATTATGCGAGAATTCGAACCTTTCAATCAGAATTTTTACCGGTCGAGCTAGTAGCATCAGGGTGGTGTATTTCCAGACCGTCCGAATCGGCAACACTCCGAGCAGGATTTGCACAAGAAAACAAGCAGGAACTACAAATTTGCCATCAGGACTCTAACTCGAGACCAGATAAGTGAAGAGATACAGCTTGGCGGGTTCCTAACAGATACTAGCTCGTCAAAAACAGGTTGATCAAGTTAAAAATGAAGTGATGTAATCTGAGTAGGATTTGTTAATCAGAAAGAAAACTAATAGTGAATAAGGGTAATAAATATATCTACATTTGTGCATAAACATTTGATTTTTATGATTCCATCACACCCCAATTGTCACATTCTGATGCTGGAAATCGTCATCAAAGCATTTGAAACTCAAATTATTTGGAAATTGCTTACAAAAACGAAAGGTCAAGTATAGGTCACAAGTCGCATAATTTTAAAGAAATAAAAAGGTACGCGTTTGATAGAACAACAACAATAAAAATTACCAATTATTCCGTATAGCCACACACAGCAGGAATTTAATTAGCAATTCCTTTTGTATTGATTACAAAGTAAAATAGAATAACAACAAGAAGGTGGACAAAACAACACACAAAGTTGTCATGACAAGAATATGAGTAAGTGAAACAAAAGAGCTAAAATTTGTTTGAGAATGGTAAGAACTTCAAAAATCAGTCAGATCTCGCATTGTTAGTAATTCAAGAAAGTGGTAAAACAAGAAATCTGTGAAAGGAGTAGGCGACACCAAATGACAAAAGAAAACAAGAATGCATTGAAAATGTAGACATGTACATATGTATATATGTACGTATAGTTGCATATAAATGACCAACAAACAAGGCGCAGAGTGGCGGCTAGGAACTGTAAGAAAATCGTAAAATCTCACGTATCTATAATAACAAAAGTATCTGTTTATATAAAGAAACCGTCATCCTGAAATGCTTCATGCACGTCTATGGAAGAATATTTGTATAAACATTCAAACTTACATGCATACATATGTATGTACATACATACATATCTGCTAAAACAATAGAAATATTGCTAGATCGTTATTTGGCGAGATTGGCGCGGGTTCGACGTGTGCTCATTTTCGAGGGTTTACGTTTCATGCGTCTTGGATCTGTAAATTATTTACTGCAAGGCATTGTTGCGGGGAGAAATTCGAGCTGATTTTTTGGGCAAAACAATAAAAAAATTGAAGCAATATTTAAGTGCCAAACAAATTTTTCTCATACAAGCCTACGCACATATCTGTATGGATTCATTGTTATTGGTTGATGTCGTGTGAAACTCGATATTTTTTCTAAAAAAGACAACACGGACATTGAAACTGATGAAAAAACTGCATGAATTCTTAATTGCTTTGTGGTGATAAGTTGCAGATATCAATAAAGAATAATTATTTGTATTTGGGCAATACGACAAACAAGCACTACTTACTATCGTCCTTGCATGACATCTAACTCTCAATCTCCAAATCGATCTCTCGCTCTTCTCAGCAGGAGGAGTTTTACGACACTTTTATTAGAGATATAGACGACACAGATATCCAATTTTTAGAAATTTAAACAAGATATTCCTTCATATGAAAATGAAGAGCAAATGTTGTAACAGAAAAACAGTTGTATTTTTGCATAAAAGAGGGTAAGTTTCAGTATGTAAATTTATAATTCATAAAACTTAAGTCTTAGGGAGTGTTCTTTCATTACAGTAACTGGCATATCAGCGTAGTAAGACCCCTGCAAAATCAATACTTTCATTGTTGATACTCGTATCTCTATGAAATACTTAATTTGAATATGTTTATAAAAAACTTTCGAAGGCCCTTGCCATTAGGAGTTAGTAGAAACCTGCATTTTGGTTTTTGAAGTAATCAAAAGAATCGATCTTATACCATAAAGTTACTATTCGTCTTTAAAAACAATAAACTGAGAAGTCACTTACGCGGTTTTGCAGTGATACCGGTGAAATGTTCGATCCCTGTCGGAAGTATCTTCTTCAACTGCGGTAAATATTCAAATGTTCTGTCAGTTGAAAAAATTAAAAAAAAACTAAATCAGTGTATGTATAGAACACTAGAAGACATGACCACGCTTCGCTGCGTTCTAGAAACTAGTTGAGAAATCGAACCTTACTACATCGCTTATTGCAGTACTCATAGCACCCAGAGATGTAAAAGAATGAATTATTTTGCGAATAATTATTCATTTGATTTATCTCAAAATGATTGCAGCCATTTTTTGAATTCTTTGACTGGGACTTAAAAAATGAAGTCACCATTCAGACTTCATTCTGCGACTTCGAATTCTATTTTCATTCATTTTTTGGTTATTCATGCATTGCATTCATTGGTTAGAAAGTCTCACTGAAATCAATTGAAGTCATTTGAAGTCACCTTTAGATCACCTTGGTCCACATATTGGCCGATAACTCCGAAGCCAACCGAGTTATCGAATGCAGAAAGTTGGGTCAATTATATTGAGCTGTTTTTGAGTGATCCGCGACAACAAACATATAAACAGACAGACAAAAATTCTATAAACTGTTGATTTGCATTCTATGGGCTTAATAAAGATCCCTGCGAAAAATTTTTCTTGAATATTGTATGCACAGATTATAAATCCGTTTCTACTTTTATGTTCCGTATGTGTTCTTGTTATCTAGTTGAATATGTTCCACCCTCAAAATATACCTCCGCTTTCACAGTTTGAGTGTTCTAGACACAAACACATAACTCAAGGAATTGATTAGGTTTGTACGTAAAGCTCAAAGTTTAGCTGTTAACAAATACTTTTGCAAAACTTCGTCTCCAATTTGTGGTAGTACGCTCTTTAGTATTAATTCCATTGATTTGAGCTAGCTGCAGTTTAATGTCGATTCAAAACCGAAACTACTAAGTCCGCAGGGATCCTTAAATTTTTTAGAAGGGGTGGACACATGGTTCGATTCCTGCGGAGAAGCCTCTATACAGATTCATATTCAAAATTCGAAGCTTTCAATGTTAGAACAAAATTCCGGAATCCATTTGATTGTATGTGCGTGGATGTGCAATCTATATATATAAAATAGGATGTATGTACGTATGTATGTATGTATGTATGTATGTATGTATGTTATAGACTCCGGAACTACAGCGCCGATTTTGTTCATATTTACAGGATAGCTCAGTAGGAGTCCGGAGAGTGTTTATGTAAAGTTTTATTCCGGGAAGTGGACCAGGGACCGAAATATTCCAAACTTGTTTATTTATACTACGATTTTCTTCAAATTTGGTACAAAGGTAGTCTTTTACTTTTGTTAAAATTTGAGGTTGACTTTTTTCGGGGAAGTGGACCAGGGACCGAAATATTCCAAACTTTTTTATTTATGGTGCGATTTTCTTCAAATTCGGCACAAAGGTAGACTTTTACTTCTGTTAAAATTTGAGGTTAACTTTTTTCGGGGAAATGGACCAGGGACCGAAATATTCCAAACTTTTTTATTTATGGTGCGATTTTCTTCAAACTTGGTACAAAGGTAGTATGTATTTTACTTTTGCTAAAATTTGGGGTAATTTTTTTTCCAGGAAGTGGACCAGGGACCGAAATATTCCAAACCTTTTTATTTATCGTGCGATTTTTTCCCTAAATTTGGGCAGGACAACGTCTGCCGGGTCCTTCTAGTCTAATATACTTTATGAAATCGAGCTTAAATTGAACGATCATCACAACAAATGCAATTCAGCCATTCATAAAACAAAGGTGACTTGTTCAGTTTTCAAATCAAAACTTTTCGCGCCAAACTGACAGTCAAGTCAGGTGTAATTTTGAAACGGCTGATACACCCAAACAGCCTCGTATGGAGTATATATGTGTATGGAGAGCTATAAGTAAATGCACATAGGTACATACATATGTACATATGTATAATGAGTATACAAAAACAACAACACATAGTAAGTGGATGAAAAAGGCTAACTCATTATTTTAACTCCATAACGGCTTTTTTTGCTTTTCTAGCTAACCCTCAGGGAAATAATTTCTTAAAAGATTGGGTTTAGTTGACAATGCATGAATTTGCATATGAACATAAGCACACATTTCACACTTTTCATACAATTTTTGTTCAGAGAGACAGGTATCGCGCTCGTGCTAAAATACATACGTTACAATTTTCCCTTTGAAGAGCTTGAGACGTTGTTCATCAAGTTAGTTAAAAAAAATTGCTTCCAAGGGTTAAAATTACTCCTGGCTAACATGGCTTTTCATAAACAGCAAAAACAATTATAAAATATAACCACTTAATTCATTTACAAAAACTCACTGGCAAGCTACAGCGAAAAAATTGGTCTTGAATATTGAAGATTAAAAATCGATCGAAATTTATTGGAAGCGCAGCTGATGCACAGTTGGATCGTTAATGCAGCAAAAAAAAAAACAAATACACTTATATACATACATATAAACTAAAAGTGAATAAAACGAATAAATTAATTTTTTTTTATACGAAATTGGTGCAAGCATATCGCCAAGGATGCAGCAAGCAAAGCGTGAGAAAGTTTTCCCAATGACTCAAACAGCGAGCATCAACAAACTAATTTGCATAAGAAAATTGCATTAGAAAAAAATTTGCATATTATCAGGCGTTGAAGACCGCAGCGTGATTACAACAAATGACAAAAAAAAAGGCGCAAAGACTGTAGGGGTCAGATGCAGCATAAGAAATGCAAATTTTTTGTATAACCTTTGGCCGACAAACGTCTCAGGGATGCTGAGCTACTGACAAGCAACCATTTGTACACACAAAGCTATGTGTGCTCTCGATTCTCTCTGAGCTCATAAGGGTTTATTGGAAAATGTGCGCGGGTCAGGATAGCATTTAAGAGAATATGATTGGAAATGAAAAGGTGTTGGGTGAGTGATTTTGCTCACGATCGCTGCAGGAAATCAAAACAGGATGTGAAAATGTTGAGAGATGATTGAGAGTTGCGGGATATCTATTCAAGGTTCTCTCCTGTATGTACATACATACATAAGTATTCTGCAAACATACAGCAATTGCATTGGTGCTATTGAAATTTTACTCTTTCATTAACTCCATACAGCACTGAAATATCTTGCTGTGAAGCCAATTTACCTTTTCAATACACTCTCACTGATCCTCTACACTGTGAGCAGCTCCTTTCACTTTTACTTTCATTTACGTTTGCCAATTCATGTAGCGCTAATGAAAGAGAGAGGGAGAAGCCAATAAATGCCATTAATATTCACGTGCAACTTTTTTTCCTATGAGTTTCCATATGAGCAAATACGAGTATATGCAAATGAGCTGAGCACATTAACCCTTTAGCAAATATTGTTGCACAAAAGCAGCTACATACATATAGATGCGTGTATGCGTGTATGTGTGTGAGTACGTCAGTTTGCCAAAGGGTTGACTGTGTAAAAGGGAAAATTATGCAAATTTGTTAGAAAAATTTCTTGATCTATCGTTTCGCCGGTAACTTTGCGCATCGCTGGCATGTAATGTGTAATGCGTGCAGATCGTCGCATATATTGGATGGCTCAGCTTCCGTTTGGATTTGCTTTTGTTGCCCTTTTTTTGCATATGAAATTCGCTTGGTTGATTAAAAGGGAAAATCTTTTGCATTCGCCTTAACCATGAGCGGCATTAGATGCATTAATACTCGTATGACAGGTCACAGTCGAATGTCTTCAGTTTGGCATCGTGAGAAAATTTTCACATTTGCATAAATTTAGTTTGCACGGATCTGCACTTCTTTTGTTGTTGTTGTATTCTTAGTTTTGATGAAGATCGTAAAAAATCGATGCTTTGTCTGTCGTTGCGGAAATGCTGTAATTTTGGATTTTATTATCTCAGCTCCTATTCTAGAGTTTGTTGGAAAATCCCTTTTTTCATTTGCATAATTCCATTTACAGACTCTTTAACGGCTAAAATTTAAAGCAAAGGACGAGTGAGTGTTTTTGTGTATGCGTACACTATATGTTTATATGTATGTACATATGTATGTATGTATGTATGTGGGTATGTGTATAGGGACATTATAATATCAAAATGTAAGTTAAAAAAATTTATTTGAACGCACAAAGCAAGAACAACAAGTTTCACCTGTTAAATATGCTCAAATGAAAACCAGGGCAGTGCAGCTAATTATTATTTTTTTCTTAAATATTAATTAAATTAAAAAATAAATTAATTAATAAAGGCAATCATTATTTTAATGAAATAATTTGGACTCAGTTGTTGCGCGACATTCGGCCCACTTGGCTCCTTTACATTTTTCATAAAGTCAATTCCGTGGAAAGGGAGGGGGAAACAACTTTTTGCTGTTGCTCTTATAGTTTTTTTTGTTGTTATTTTTTCTATCAATGTCCTGAGCAATGGCCATAACGAATTACATATTAAGCCGCTGTTCTTAGGTAAACTTTTCCTTTAGAAAGCTTTCGCGCGTGCTCCACCGAGATAAGCTTTGGACCAAATATTTTCCATAGTCAAATTGTGATACCGTCTTTGTATACAGGAAATGTCTATCTTAGTTTCAAATTAATCTTCATACAACGTTACTTTCAAACTGGAAAAAAATCAAGAAGGTAGCCGAGAAATGTTTTTAGATAAGCTACAGACCTTTAATACCACATAAAAAACTTAACTTCTTTACAATCTCTTAATGGTAAATGGGTAACGTTAAAATTTCAAGATAAAAATACATCAAGAATATATTTCTGTTTGAGGTAAAATTGGCTGGTGCTTTTTGATTCATTAGACAGTTTAAGTTATATACATACATAGATATCTTCGGCAAGGCTCAAGTGCGCAGACTACCCTATCAACCAGGGCCAACCATCTCTCTCTGCTGGGATGACATGCCCTGTAAAAAACGTTGGAGTATCGGAGTACACCTGCACTTATCCTCATTTATATAAAAAGGTGGTCCAATTCATAAGGCCATGTTCGGTGATTAGATCACCTAATCCATGCCCCCTTCTGAATAGTCTATGGAGCAACTAAGTGAGAGTACTAAATGGATTACTCCGAGTTGGATTAGGTGATCCAATTACCGGACATCGCCATGAAAATTGGACCACCTTTTTTATATGAATGAGGATACTCCGATACTCCTTAAGGAGTACTCTATGGAGTACGGAACGGAGTATTTCGGTTTTTTGCAGGGCGAGATTTCAACAAAATCACACATTTTTTCTCCTATTTATCCAGAGTTTTATTGATTGGTGTTGGTACGGTACTTCCTTGAACACAGCAAACACTTCGGCTTGCCTCGTTCCCTGTCGAAATCGTCTCTTAATCCGGTCTTCTTCTTGCCTCTATTTAAGATCTAGAGGGTAGGTAGTGTGATTTTTAAACAAATGAGAGAGAGCAAGCAACACCAAGTTTGAAAATACTAGAGAAAATAGTTGGAAAACTTAGCCGTCTTCAATCTGTGGTAGGTTTTGATTCCGTCGGCATAAGAAACTTCATATAAGTCTCCTAAGGGTTCGAAAGGTTTTCAGAGAATCGAACAAAATTTTACGAAAATTAGTTTGGATATTTTCTACGATCGAGTTTAAGAACTAACGAGCTTTCGAATGGATGTTAAAAGGGCAAAGGTAGGGCCAAGTTACAGGGAAAAGGCAACGGTCTGTGTCCAAATATTTTATGTGCCCCTGACAACAACATCTCTTCTTTTATTCTCAAGAAAGCTACATGTTGGCTTGGAAAATAATTTAAACAAACGATCTTGATAAGAACTTTGAGGAATTTGTAGTGGAAAAACAGCCAAACTGAAATATCACGTAGGCGGTTATACATTTATGCGTTATGTGGTTTTGCAGTGTCACCCACGATATCCTAAGGTACCAATACCAACAAACTTCCCTGAAGGCGTTGTGAGCTCTCCAAAAAAGTCTTCGGACAACAAAATCAACAAGAAAGATTCGGTACACTATATCTTACTAAATTGTTCCAAAAACAAAACATTGATGCCAAGGACTGGTATCTATCTATACAATTAATATTCGCTAAACGCTTTGACGCCATTTTTGTGATAAGATACTTTGCCAATATAATTTTTTTGCGATCCCACCCTATCTCTCAGCGAATCAAAATCAATATGTGATAAAATATTAAAAAAAAAAAAAATTGCAATGATATCAACGTTGATTGCTCCTCCTCTGCTGCATCGGAACCCCTATCACATGCATACAACGAAAAACAATAAAATGGAGATTGCCAACCCTACTCGAACTTTAATTTCCGTTACTCACATAGTGGCGACCAGTTGACAGTCGCAAATTCCCTGTCATTGCGGAATCGCCAAGCAAAAAAAAAAAACAGGCAAAACGAAAGGACTACGGAAATCGAACGCCTGAAAATCCGCCATAAATTGCAGAGTACCCTCCAATCGAAAGCCAAATGCCAGACAAACGTTGCAGTTACGCTTATGCTTGATTGCAAGTATGATTATATGTTTCTTCTGCCACATGCCACACACATAAGCGCTATGTGGCAAACAACCCTCGCGAATGAAATAGAAAAAATCCGCAATGTTGCCTCGGGCTTTGGGGTTGGCGTTTGGAGGGTTGAAAAGTTATAGCTATGACAGTTTTTCCCTCATCATTTTGCCGCACGCATGAATATATTTGTATGTATGTATCTGTTTGTTTACATGTATGGGAGTGTTTTCACAATTTGCATGTTTCACTGCGTGCAATGCAAATTTTCTTTTTCTCAAAACCCATGTCAACATGTAGATAAATATATATGTATATACATATGTATGTATGTATGTATGCTTTGAAATATGTCTTTAGTTGAGGGTTAGAATAATTTCTTTTATCACTGTTTTTTTAAGTTTTGTTGTTATTGCTGATATTTATGCTAAAAAAGACGTACGCATACCGCACGTACATATGTATGTATGTATGTTTAAGAGTAACCAAAAAACATAAACAGCGTTTTTCACTTTCCATAAATGTCCCCTCGCCCCCCTTGTCGCACGCTTTACGTTTGATGTTCTGGATGTGAGGGATGGAATTTTTCTCTATTGTGCATATGTGTAACGACAAAAGAAAATTTACCATTATCGAAGAATTTTTTCGACTGTCTAACTTTTTAAAATCTCTGGCAAGTGAGTTTGACAACCGAGAGCAAAAGAGATTTAGCACAGTGTTACGTGTTCATATAAGCTGTGGACAAAAGTTGTTAGCGTCCACAGATTTAGCTACTCGTACAATGTGTTTTGGGTGTCAACTTGCGTATTTCCATAAATTCTGAGGTATGCAGAAAAGTTTGAGGGTAAGTGTTTTGTTATTTCTGTTTCTGTAGTCTCATCAAATCCTTCAGATGTTGGAGTAATATCTAAGCCCACTGGATATCCGGGCTTTTTGTCGCCACTCACGAAAATAAAAAATTTTTGAGTGCTAATAGTTCTAGCTCCGTAACTCTATTTAATCGCTTCATCGATTAATTTGGGCACCAAAAATTTGTAAAAAATAAAATAAAATTAATCAGTACCGCGGAAAAATATGTTATGCACGTTTCTATCTGTATATTTTATGCATTTTAGTATTTCTATTTGTGTAAAGCTCTGAGTAACCAAAAACTTAAAGTTTTTCTCCATATATGTACGTGAACCAGGTCTTTCGATCCCTCAATTAATTTCCTACAAAGCCATTATGGTGAAAAAGTTAGTGGGCTTTTTCACAGGGACGGAAAATAAAAGTTATTATTTTTTTCGATCTCATAAAAGTCCGGGCTTAGATAGTGTCCCTGAAGAAAATTATTAAATTTTCTGTTGTCCCAGGACTTCTAGAATCAATATCCTGGCCTCAATTAATTTTCCTGGCTTTTTTGAAAAAAGTCCGATAATAACTTAAAACCCCGGACTTTTATTTTTTCTCGCCAGCAATAAAAGTTATCTTTGTCCTTATATTTTTTAAGGACAAAATAAAAGTCCGAACCAAAATCTACTATACCGACAATCCTCTTTCATATGATAAGAAATTCATTAAATTTAGATTGGCGGGTTGGTAGATTTTAGCTCGGACTTTTATTCTGTCCTTAAAAAATAAAAGGACAAAGATAACTTTTATTCTTGGCGAGAAAAAATAAAAGTCCGAGTTGTGCGATTATTTTTGTCCGGATAAGAATAAAAGTCCAGAAATAACGTTTTTCTTCGGACTTTTATTTTAAAAGGAATAAAAGTCCCCGTCCCTGCTTTTTCATAAGAAGGAAAAATAATTTTTAGTTGCCACTGTAATCTCTTCAAAGAGTGAGATTGTATCGCGAATGCGTTATTTTGATTTTACTCGACAATTTTTGGGTATAAATCGTAAGCTACAATATCAACTGGCAAATCAAATAAAATCGCAAAACTATTGTGGTTCTAACATAACTCGGGTAATAACTTGTAAGTGACTCAAGAGTTTTTCTAATTTCCCAATTTGCTTTTAAATATTTTTTGGTGCACTCGTTACACTGTGGGAGTTACCAATAATATCTAGTCGCTTTTAATATGGACCACTTTTGGGATTATTTTTTTCATTTTCTTCGTAGTTTTCGCATTTTGTACAGACGAATGCAAAGTCTTGCTAAATGTATTGTGTGGGTTTACCAAGTCTACTTAGTGAGTTGATATACATACATACGTTCTTTATTTCGGAAACCACCCTTAATAAAAATGAATTAATCAATAGATGATGAGTTTCGCTAAAAATATACTTTGATATATCTTTTAGATCGAAAATAGATATGCATGATTTGAGAATAGTACTTGGGGGATATCGTGCACTGGGCAAGGTTCCTTATATCTGGCCAATATGGACAAATTTTTGACAAGGCCCTAATAAACCGGGTCTACTGTATTGTTAACTGAAACTGAAACATGCTACTATTTATTAAATTTTTCTTTTTTCAAATCGTCAGGGTGTTAAATTCAATATTATTTGTACCACAATGACAAACTTAATAAAGTGTGTTAATGCGTTGACGATAGTAGATGCCGTAATGTGCACACACCCCAATACCGAAATAAATTTGCATATCAACATATGTACATACATACCTATGTAAGTTCGAACTATAGAAAAATTAACGATCCTTGGTACAGTCACTCTTAATTGAAGTGACATCTGTGAAATCCAACGGTTTACTTAGCCAGATGGAAAGAGCAAGTTTTTGGTATTGAATCCAGGAACCGGGTAGATATGAAGGTGACTGAGAACTGAGTCCTTCTGCCGACTACTCAGCCGCCTGTTTTTCTAATCTTTGATCCCTTTGCTAACGCTCTAACGTAGACCAGGTGGCCCCAACACCGCCTTGTTAATATTTTGAAAGTTGTACCTAAAATGTTCCATTTTAACTATAAAGAACTGTTCATATTCATATGTGTGAGTTCGTGTGAGAAAAGGCCCCATAAAGTTGCAAGTACGACACACGCGTTTTCGAAGAGTACTACCTTATGGCAAGAGAGTACCCTAAAATTATAAATTTTTGACTAAAATAAGGTATAGACATTCCGATACCGCCCTGATCACGAATGGATTGGTACCGCAGTTCGACTTTTTCTGCACTATGCAATCATTTCGTCGAGATTACGACGATTAAAGTAGAAGCAATAATTGGTTTGGGTGTATTATTATGATATATTAGCACTTTGGACTCATTGTCTTCACTTTAATAATATTAAATATTTCCCAAGACGTGCTCGGACATTGTTTCGCAGTGTCTGTCAGACTACGACGTCGGGTGCAAAAAGTTAACAAGATTTGAAGTGAGTAAATATGTACCCAAAACCCCGATCCGAAGATTCACAGTATAATATGAAGAAGTGAAAGAAATTGCTCGAGGATGTGATTTAGGTGCGTTTATCTTTTTCACCATCTGAACATTCTAGTTTATCATTCTGACAATGCATTTGCTCTGTAGGCTCTCAGAGGTTTCCTTTTATCTAATGTCTAACGTCTGACTTGTTGTCTAATAATATTCGCTAACATTCCCAAAACTAAATCTTAGTCCGGTTCTGGGACGAGCGATGAAGATAATAAGTATGATGAAAAATGTCTTGGTTTAAGATTGATTATGATTTATTATTGTACAAGCTCCTAGATCGGATGCAGATATAAAACCTCTATTGTGGGAATTATCTTGATTGGTTGTGGTTTATACCCGCTATTTTATTTGATTAGTATCGTTATACCATGTATCTGAATCAAGTCATAATTTGCGTTTGTATGCCAACATTAAAGTGGACTACTCTGAAACTACTCCAACCCCGTTTCAATGGATCACATGGTCTATCAGTTTTTGCACGAACTGCGCCGATTTATACTACAAAAATGAAGAGCACACGTTTTTTCCACATCCATTTTCAGCGTCGGGCTTGCGTTTGATCTGAGAGCATACTTAGATGGGACCACTATTGCAATTTACCACCCTAAATAGACTATAAAGGTGTTCCCCGCCGCCGTACAAGTGTATTTTAAGTTCATTTTAATGTTGAAGTGAGCCTTTAGAACATAGGATTAAGTATTTTTAACTCCAACGTTTGTCCCAAGCCCGAATTTGGGTAGCATTGGTTGACAAAGAAATGCATGTGTATGTGTGTTTATAGCTTGCGAAACGCTTGTTAGGTTGATGGGGTGTGAGATTAGATCTGGGACATGTGAAGTTGCCATGTAACTCAGTTGTTGGCTGTGGTGCGTTTGGAATGATAAAGTGAAATGAAGTGTAGTGTAAAAGTATGTACATATGTACTATATTGGCATTGAAGCCGTGTTGCTGGTTTTGTTGAGAGGCCAAATTAGAATTTAGTGGCGAAATGTTTTGCGTCGAGTGGTTAATTAAGGAGTGTGAAACGGTGGCAGGGGTACCATATTCACATCATGCCATCTGCATGCATATACTATGCACATACATACATAACTAAGTTTATATAAATATGTATGTACATTTAATACAATGTTCACACATACTTAAGCTTCAATTTTATCACAATGGGCTATTCGGCCTAAGTGCGCCTCTCTTCCACCTTAGCCTAAACTAAGCTTCAATTCGAACCCACAAAACCTTCAGGAATACCTAGGCTATCCATTGATGGCTTAAGTGCCCTTGCGTTGCATACTTTTGGTTAAAAAATTGACTTCGTATTTTAAGAGCACATTTGTTCCCGCATTACTACCCCTTTTTTCGCTTAATGGTAGATAGTAACAGAAGAAGAGGTAGAATCATCAATTAGTACCATGCGATAGGAAGAATATAGACTAGATGGACTCCGATTTGTTTGTATCTGCAGTTGTATGCTGAATACGTTAAGCTTTAGAGATATCAGCCTAAATGAATATATAATTTTAGGTTTCCTGAGCTACACTTCTCCTCCCAGATAATGGAATCTACCTTCCACCACCAACCCTTTTTGCTTAAGGGCTGAGAATGCCTCCGAGGTAGGCACACCTGTCGTAAGAAGCTATTACAGGCACAAAGGTAATGTCGTGCAACTTTATGGTTGATCTAAGGATGTGATGCCTCCCACCTCTCATTACCTATCTAATTCTTCCTTGCGAAGGGATGAATGAGTATCATGAGTATCGCAAGGGAGTACCAGAGCGTACCGGGTTCATATCCGGCCAAAGACTCAACACTCCCCATAAAGTTCGGGGAGTGTTTTTGTCGTTACCACAATGACAACAACAACTGCCCCCACGTTTTAAAGTAGGGAAAACCAGCTAAACAAATGGAGTAATTCATACGAATATATTTCCCTTCCCCATAGTCAAGATGTTGGACAACATTTTATTCTCCTATCTTGCCCCCTGTTTCTTTGAACAGAGCAGATGCTTCTACCAGCAGACTTACTGCCGTCTAAAACAATTGAAACTACCGTCTAAAACAATTGAAACTGCCAGCTTCCTAGGACCATTGGCGTCGAGTTTAGGACGTAGGAAGTCCAATAACCCGGTTGAAAAGTAGCAAAGCGTCGTAAAATTATGTTGGCAAAAGCTGACACTACTGAAACTTAAAAATACTCTGATCAGTCCAAAAAAAGCGAACAGCAGCAATTATAACGGAATCAGATACCCTAATACCTCTTAAAAACTTGTATCTAACAAATTGTTTCGGTTTGAGAGCTCCCCGATACTCAAAAAGCTGATAAGAGAATTACCTAGAAGGTTCGAAAAACTCATTTCAACTCGATGCTAAGCTATAGTACCTGACATTACCTGCAGCCCTAACCCTTCGAGGAGTGCTCTTGACGTTAATACAATAGGTACAGCATTGGGCAAACATTTTTGAAAACGTCTTGAAATTTTTATTGGTCTCAATTGCTATCGCCTACAATAAGAATAGAAGACTCTCGTGATTTGTTTAGAGCTTATTAATGAAGATGATATTCATAGCTCGCCTTTCAGAGTTAGCCCTTGTGCCTGATGATATCGTTATATTTTACATGAAAATTATACCCCTTACGAATTTAAATTTTTTTTGGCGGGTGCTTTCATAGAGACACACATACATATGTACATATATATGTATGAAGGTATGTATATAATGGACTTGTGCGAACAAATTTATGTGTGGCTAAAATATTGCGCATAACTTACTTCTTTCACTTCCCTTCTATTGCATGTCTAAAATTAATTTTTGTTTTTCATTTTCAACTTTCCCGACCTTTTCACAAAAATAAATAAAAACAGCTCTCATTTTCCGCTGTACTTGGTGTCATTTACCCAAAAAAATTAGCTAAAAAAAATTCACGCACTCGTACCCACCGGATGTGCGTTGCACATTTGAGGGTTACATTGGCTAGCGAAATGCGCGGGGGACGCAAAGCAAATGCCATTTAAGTAGGTACTTGGGCGTTCAAGTGCAACATCAGTAACAGCCAAAAATAGATATGTGCGTATACATACATATTTACATACATACTTACAAAGAGAGGACTGGGTGTGGAAAAGAATTTTTACATACTTACATGTCTTTGGTGAAAGTGCAAAACCGCTTATTAAACATTTACTAAAGCGTGTAAGCGGCACTCGGGTTTTTTACTAAACTGAAAAATATTAAATCAAATTTCATTTAAATTTAATTATTTTGTAGGTAAACTTCCTCCAGCACTTTAGCCCATCTACGAATAGGTATTGGCGGCAGAAAATGTGCAAACAAATGTGAAATTTACGTTTTAAACAGCTAAAACATACGCTATTTCGCACTTTCACCGAAGATATGAAGTAACTGGAAGGCAGACAGGAGATTGCAGAGAAACCGCAGAGAATGAAATAAAACCAAATAAATTCAAACGCATGAACATAGTATTTTTTTTGTTACTATTGTAAATGGTATGTATAAAAAAGGCGAATGACCAAAAATTGTCCAAAAATTGCTCTAATTTTTGCTGTTGCCATTCCTTTGACGATAATCGGCGGAGCGACCGAATCAAAATGCATAAATATTGCCGGAAGTTCGCACGCTGCACTGCATTTTCCCCTCGTCTGTGTTTTTTAAGTAGAAAATACGTGCTTCATAAATTTACAGTCATTTGCATATACATATACATATACCCAGCAAAAAATTGTGATAGATATTAAAGCCATGCTGCACGAAACTGGTATGGTAGATAGGAGGATTGAAATCGTACTCATATTAGGTATAAGTTCTGAGCAAGGCTTTCATTTGAACTGCTCCATATTTCGATGTATTTATCGATAAATAAGTTATCGATGAAAATGTTGTTCGGTGTGGAAGGGCGGCAAAAATACGGCCACACCACGGCAGCCGCCAAGCTATTTGACATATTTTTGTATGGCTTATTTGTCAAAAAAGCTGCATCTACATTTAAATTCAACTTAACGTTAACTTGGACTATGCGACATTGTTTTCAAACAAAATGCAAATTAATGGTTTTTTAAAACTAATGAAATAGATTTGGCTGAAATATTCATCTATCGAAAACAAATTCAATCACACTGATTCTGAGTATCTTTTAAAAAAATACCATTAACACATTTAAGCCCAAAAATTGTAATTATATAAGAGAAATTTAGATCGCAATATACATATTTTCACAAATCACTGCTAGTAAACTTTGAAAAATAAAAAATATGAAAAGAAATATAGTTGCACCTGCACACCTGAGATAGTCTTAGAAGACCTAGAGCTCGAACAATAATCCCAAATCTCTCGTTCATTGTAAGCGTTGGATCAAATGATATAAACCTTATATAAACGCACTTTTTTGGTGGGTATCTAAGCATATAAAAATGCAAGTAGTTATTTAGATTTTTCTCTTCCTTTGTTTCGCAAACTGGGTAATGAACACAGTTTAATTGTGACGCTTTGTTTATCAGAGCTTCAAACCAATTTTTAAGCGCTCCTCTTTTCGTGCTTGGAACCGAAGCAAAAAAGTTGTTGTTGTTGCTTTTAGCAACAAAATCACTAGCTGTGAGGAGGGCAGTCCTCTTCCGGAAATGAACCCGGTACGATTTGGTAGTCTCTTGGGTCATCTCACCTCCTCCTTCCGTAAGATGGAGAAGGCTGGCACTGAGAGCCTAAAGGCATCATGTCCAAAGATTAACCATATAGTTGCATGTCACTACCTCCAGGTACAACACTAAAGGGTATCTTCTCGGATGCGATATCTAATCTCTGTTATATTTATTATTTTAAGAATTTTAACCGAGCAAGAGGCTAAAAACGCTGTAAAGAACCATTCATAAGTTTCGTGTGGTTTGAATCCCTGAAATAAACTGCCACAAAAAGTTTAAACGCAACGGAAGAGATAAAAAAAACATTTCAGTAATAAGGGTAGGAGGAGAGAAGCGAGCAGAGCGAAATTTATACAAAAAAATAAAAAATAATGTATGTAGATATGTATGTAGATACATATACATATATGTATTGAGGAATATTACTTAATAAGTTTAATAGTTAATTAACAATTAGTTCTTAAATTTGTTCAAAGTAGGTTATTTGTTAGGAACATCTGTACATGAAGGCTTACAAAAATTCGTCGATTGGCTACTTTGTGCATAGTCGGTTTGCCAGCAAATGATTCACATTATGTTATAGGATTGACGCACAGCTGACAAGGAATAGATAGATAGATGCCCGAGGCAGGCATACCGGTCGTAAGAGGCGACTAAAATGCACCATTACGTGCAACTCGGTTTGCCTGCCACCTCTAATTACTCATCTTCTTCGTTCTTACGGAAGGAGGGATGATACGACCTAGAAGGTTTTACTGGTCATAACATACGCAACCACGACAGTCGCACCGGAGCGTACCGAGTTCATATCCGGCCAAGGACTGTCAATTCGACATCGCTCGCCAAAAAATCTACGGGGATTGTTTTTGTTGTTAAAACAACAACACAACAATAGATCGCAGACAGTCCCGATAGGATATTCCATAATTCAATATAAGATTTTTAAAGGCATTTGTATGGTCTAATAAGCGAGTACCACAAAATGTGTGTTTATGCCAAATTTTAAGAGCAAAACGAAAATTCAGAAAACTGTTGCAATATTTAAAGCTTGGTTAGTTACCCTGGATTGGCACGCCTGAAAAAAGTTTTTGATTAGAAGTTTTTTACGGAAAAGTTAATTACATACAATATCACAATGGGCCATTCGGCCTAAGATATGTATACTATGTAAGAGAAAAATAACATCGATTTGGGATGACATGTTTCGAAGTTATCCCTGCTCGGACTCTGAAAGGGGAACCCAAGGACCTGCATCAATGAACTCCTTCTATGTTCACTCAATCAAATTGAAATATTGTTGACTCAATACCTGTAGGTATAGAAAATATAATTATTTGGCGCATTTATTATTTAACGTTTCTTAATTTTTTTTTATAATTTTACTCAAATCAGTAGATGAAACAATCCTAGACTTATTTAAACAGAAGCCACCTATTTTCTTAAAAAAATGTTTATTCTTGGCCTTGGCTTATTTATATTCATGGCTACTTATTTTTATAAATATTTAGTATGTACGCATTTCTGAACTAGATTCATCTTATTCCATCACAACTTTCGTTCTTATCTGCTGTAACAAAGAGGCAGTATCAATGAGTGGTCTGGAAATATGTAGTTACAAAAAACAATAAATATTTTATATACATACATACATATGTACATATGTACATATTATAAAAACTAGCAAAAAAACATTGCATGAAAACAAAAATGCAAAACATTTAGGTCTATATTTTGTGTACATATGTGTAAAAACCTAAGCGATGTGCTCATGATTCATGAAAAGCTTAACTGTTATACGCTTTGCACTCGGACATATTGCAGTTTCCCCACCAAAGCAGCTTAACAAGCACTCGGTGTCGTTGCCTCTATTTCTCCACGTATGCTATATACAAATTCAACATCGTATCTGTTTGTGAATGTGTGCGCGAATGCATGTTGATGTGGCCAAAGCTTGTACATATGTATTTATTTTTGTATGTTTGCTAATGAAGCCCTTTTTGTGAAAACTTGAATAAACAAGAAAACTTATCTGCACACGCACACACAAATCCATACATACATACATACACTCGCGTAGGTAGAGACATGCATTTGCAGCGTAAACAAGTGAATGTGCTCCAAACGAGAATAATATGGCGCCCAACAGCTACAATGGCAAAGCTCAAATGCAATGAGTATAAAAGAGCAAGAGGAGTGATCATTCAACTTTGCAATGAAGCTTATGCTGTGTATGGGAGCCATAGCCGGTTGTGAGCGAATAACCGGAACTGCATGGCTGAGCAAAAGAGAACAACAAAACAACTCGTTTGCCCGTTGGTACATACATATGTATATTTGCAGTTGATTGTGTCGTTGGCGGACATGTTGCATTTTCGTAAATTGCCGATCGTCGCGGGAGAAGTTGGGGACGCATAGACGCTGCACACTAACACACACACACATCCACAGCATGCACAAACAAATATTCGAAGCGCTCTTGTAGTATTTGCGAGCTGTTTATTGCCGAATTCTAGTATTTTTGGTTCGTGTGGCGCCATTTTTAAAATTTTCGTCTATTATCAGTTTGTTGCAGTCGACGCTTTGCTCGTTTTTGCTTCTACTGCAGCCTATGCTCGCATGCAAAGTGCAATGAACTTTTTTAACTAACACGAATTGTTTGTTTTGAGTTTTTCGTTCGAGGTTTTTGCTTGAATTTTTATTTCGTACGAATACAATTTTACTTATTTGCTTTTTCGCTTTTTATGTTTTCTTGTTTTCTAATAAACACTTCATTGTGCTGCTGCTGCCGTTTGTGTTGTCTTGTATAAGTTTATATTTTTGCTTTTGTTGGTGTAAATATTGTTGCAGTAGTTTAGCGATAAGTGTGAATATTTTTTAGATTTGAATAGAAAAGACTTAATGAATTGGTATTAGTTAGGTTTATTAAGTATACAGATGTACATACATATGTATGTACAATGTATGTATTTTTCTTTTGGTGGGAGTGTAGTGGTGGCACTTTTTAATTTTTATAGCAACTACAGTGGAACTTCCTTATAGTTAATTCGCAGGGGACCTGAAAATCGCTTCACTATATGGAGACTTCATTATATAGAAACGTCATTTTTACTTCAATTTCTTAACACAACAACTCCTACTACAATGTACATACATATGTACATATGTATGTATTTTCATTTTGGGATTCCCCGTATTACATTTCTACATTTAATTGAGTGTAACCGAAAACATATTTGAAAAAATTCACTATACGGAGACAAAAACGTATGAAGCTTGATTTTCAAGCAGTAAAATTTGTTCATTATATAGAAAACTTCACTATATAGAAATTCATTATAAGGAGACAAAAATGCACCTAAAGTAGAACCAAAAAGCTGTGTCTTCAAAATGACTTCACTATAGGGAGAGCTTCATTGTAGGGAAGTTCACTATAAAGAAGTTCCACTGTATATATTAATACATAAATATCTAGTAGGCATGGGACTATTCGAATAAAAATTATTCGAATAAATAAAACTTTTATTCGGCGGTTTTATTCGTTTATTCGAATAGCATTATTCGTTTATTCGAATAGTATTATTCGTTTATTCGAATAGTACTATTCGAATATTTTTGTTAATAGATTTTTAAAACGATATTCGCTGTTTTCTTTGCTTGTGCCTATGAGCGTGCATTTATGTTTTGTATGTACATACATACATACATATGTATGTATGTATGTATGTATGATTGCGTGTACAAATGTGTGCCCAAGCACCCACCAGGAATTTTCGTTAGGTCCTACTTGTGTAATTCATTCCAGCATGCATGATTTTGTTAGGTTCATCGCAGGTGCTGCTAAAATGTGTTAGCTGGTCATGACATTTTTGAGTATCTTATTTTCCACCTTACTATAGCAGCTTAAAGTAGGAGAAGCCGAAGTTATCAGATGACAAAGTAAGGCTGTGAGCAGCTACGAATTCAGCATCTTTAGGAATATGTCGGATACAAAAGCAGTAACAAATATGATTGCGAAAAATATCGCTACAAAAATATAATTTTGCTGATTTTTTTAAACCTGATTTCAGTGATAAAAAGGGTCGTAAGCGCTAATGTTATAAAAAAAAATTACGCGTGTGGTCAGAGCTATTGACGAGTACGTGAAACTGGCAGCTGTGAAGTGAGGTCTGCTGCTATTTTCAGGTATGAAGAAGTTATATACTGAGCTGGTTCGTATACTCACTATCTTACCTTCTTTCCACCTAACGTACATATGTATCATAACAACCAAATGAAAAAGGCAGCTATGTTAGCATGTACGCACGATTATTTCCGAACGATCACTCTTCATTCCTTTTTGTACTATACAAAGTCATTCATGCGAAGGCGGCCATCGCCGTGCGTTAGTCATGGGGAAAAGTCATGGAAGTTGTTATGCTCCGCTGGTGAAGAGTAAGGCTGAAAGTATTCATGATTTCCACCTTCGGTGGCCTACTGGGCAGTAGCAAAATTTCATTATTCGAATAGTGGTAACGAATAGTTGTATTTATTCGGTTAATGGTGGTTGAATAGTTTTTGACTTATTATCTTAATAATTAAATAGCTGTTTAGCTCGTAATAAGACTAGTAGCGAGTAAAATGATTTTAGGGAAATGTACGGAAATTACATACTAGCTAGTTGTTTAGGTACCTATTCAACACAAATAATTCGCCATATATTTTTACATAAAATAGGAATATTTAGGGAATATAAACTGGAATAGGTCTTCGTTAAATTGAACCTAAGAAAAAAAATATACCTACATATATACATAAATATATTAATATAAATTGTGTTGGCACATGTTATACTTAATAATTGTTCTATTGAATAAAAATAGCTTTTTAATGGTGCTTAATTTGTAAAAACAATTAATAAAATAACCAAACGTCATTTAAAAAATAAAAAATATTTTTCTTTAAAATAAAAGTTATTGTTTGCTAAATTCATCGTCAAATGTTAAAAAAATAAAAAGTTTGCATATTGCCATTGGTCCTTCAGAATTTTTTAGCGGAAGCAAGTTAAAGGTCATTGAATTGCAGGTTAAATAACACGCAAAAGGATTGTATTGAATTGTATTTACGAAATTTAGAGAAGCTGACAAATTGTTATTTGCCCTTTTATTGAATGAAATTAATATCGGAGTCCACATTTCCGAATTTTAAGCCTTTCATTTTTAAGCCGTGTTCGCGGTAATGCACTAGGCCCGCCATGATTTTACGGTTTGATTTGAAACAAGTTACTTAAAATTGTAAAAGAAATCAAAAATTGTGAACGCCAATTCATTTTTATCAATAATAGATTAAAATACAATAACCTTAACGATGCCCTTTACCTTTGACCATCAGCTATTTGCATACGATATTCATAAATTTGTAATAACGACACAAATAAACAACTTTGTAAATGCATTTCGTTGATATGCTTCTCAATTATTGGAGCAGAAGATGTTGTTGATAGTAACAGAAAAACAAAATTACAAGGAATACACGTTACAAGATTTGTATTAACCCTTGGTAAACACATATGTAAAAAATAAGACAATCAGATACGTTAAAGCAGTATTTAACAGTTTCGAGCCGGCATTCATTTTAAGAAAATTTTATTTTACTAGTTTGATATCATTAGAGCTCTAGTAATTATAAGATTTGTATTTGCATCACGAGAGGTGTAGAGTGGTGTGGCACAACATAACCGTCAGTTCTTCTGAGTGGTATAGCATTTGCATTAGCAGTGTTCAACTTATAAATAGTAGTATGTGCAAAAAGTTAAATCAGGCTTTCATATCCAGGCACCCCCTAAATTTTTAACTATGTATAAAACAAATATTCTGGCATCAATGAGAAAAAATTTTGGTGCCTTTTTTTAAATAAGTGGGTACGACTAGGTGGGAAGTTAAAAATTTATTTATTTCATAGAGAAATGGTGATAAATAGTACATTCTTAAAGAAAAAGTTAAAGTAGGGCAGAACACTTGGCTTATTTCTCTGAAGTCGACGACCCCAAGCTGTTTATATCTGCTTTTTTTGTCGTTCTTGTATTTATTAGCTTCTACCACTTGCAGGAGCAATTGTTTCTCCTCTTCATCATTTGTTAGAAGCTTATTAAACTCTTCAAACAGTTTGACTCAACGCTCAGCAACATCATTAACAACTTTCAGGTTTCCAACAGTTTCTTTACCTCTAATGTAATGCTTATTGCTGTTCTATTCATTTGGGTTTGTGGTCAAAAATGTTGAATTTCTTTAACTTATCAAATCTGCAAAGATTTTTGATTGGCAAAGTCGGATAATTTTGCTTGGCCACTTACACTTTACACCACCTGCAACAAAGAAACAAAGTTAATAAATTAATAGTATGTTTTCTATTTTTTCGACATCTCGGTATTAGGGTTCTTTGAGCACCCTTTTAGAGTTAGCTCCTAAAATCCAATCTATTTTATGGAAAATCCCATTGATCCTTTCCAAAATACAACGGGAAACGGTGCATGTAGGTCTTTTAATTGTTAAATGTTCAAATAAGTTTACCGTTTTTGTTTTTTACTAAAGAAAAACAAATTCGACATTCAACCATAGGGTTAAGAAACATGATGTGTAGTTCACCTTCGCGCGGGCAGCCTCTTTAAAATTAGTTATTAACATATGTTTGCATGTTTTGCATGCTTATAAACATACATATGTATATTTATCAAGACTTACATATGCACATATGTACCCTGTAGTCGAATCAAATCGTTGTAAACTAATTCCAAACTGGAAGAAAAGCAATATCAATATGAATGCTCGGAGTATTCGATTTTTCATTCATTTCATGTCTGTCATAGTCAACTTAAAATGCATTTTATGTTTATGACTAAGTTTTAAATTCAAAATGACGAAAATCTCATTTCAACAATGCAGAATAACGGTATATTTCTATGGTTGTGCGATGTCACAACGCTTACACCAAACTTCAGTTTGTCTTTTTTCGCTTATTGCCATAGCTATCTATGGTTTGCGAATAAAATAGTTGACCTTGTAAAACATAAAAAATGTACTCATGCCACCAACCAACTAAATTTTTTTTCGAAAGGAAAGCCTATTTCATTTCTTTTTAAGTTGAGTAAAGATTTCAATAAAAATGAGTGAACAAACGACTAATTATGCGCCATTGGTTCTACTTTTGCAGCTCTAGCAAAATGTGTATCAGCTATAAGTGGCCCAGTATTTTTACGTCTTAAACATTTTGTTTATATAAATTGGATCGTTTTCGAAGTAGTTTGATAGCATATTGTAAACTAGTATTTTTCTAGCTACTTCGGGTATATTACTGCTATTTTGCTATAATGATACACTAGTTAATACTTTTGTAATGTATTGTGCTCACTCCCACTCGCGCCGCTTCCCCTGTTAATTTTTTAGCGTTCAATTTGCGGGCCGATGCTTGGCCAACGCACTTCGCAACAACTTGTTAACTTGGTTGAACACTGAATTCTCGTTTTGCATATTTGAATAGGCCCTTTTTCAAGGTAATCATATTCTGGTGCATTATACCATTGTTTGTCTGAAGTGCGATTTTCGTCATGATTAAACAGTAACAATATTGCATGTTATTTATTTCTTATTGACACTTTGTTGTGTTGTTTGTTATTTGAGTTTACAACAACTTTTTAACTCACACACTCAATATGTGGAAAAAATGCTCCAAAAAGACCTTAATTTTATAGCAACACTATCAGGAAATATTTAAGATTTTCCATGAAGTTTATTACTAGTCTGAAAATACGGGTTTCATGTTCCCATGTTCCACAAGGATATGCCTGTGCTAAGTTAGCTTTCCTCAGAACCATCGAATAAGGGAATAATTTATGTGTGTATTTCAGATTTTGCAGAGCTATAGTATATATCCTATATAGTATATATTCTCGTAGAATAAAGAAACAAATACTAAATAACATTTTGTGCTGGTTTTCCCCTACTGTAATAAAATGGAAAACTTATGCGACATTTAGCTCCTCATATCTGTGTGCATATTGGGCCACTCCTGCGCTTCTTCTAGTTACGAGTTTACGCTCCACAAACTGTTTCAAACATAGGAAATGCTTAATTTCTCTGTTACTGTGAAGAAGAACATGATACCCAGTAAGAAAAATTTTAGAAGTATGCTCGACGACTAAAGTTAAACTTTTGTTAAAGCTATGAGGAATTGTAGAATTAGTTCACATAATATTGCTGGTGCTTGTTTATTTACAACAAAAAGTGTGGACACATAAGAAATTTCATCTCCATAAATTTAAGGACACCCTAATATGAAAGTTTATTTTGTGATGCTAATCTTTATCAATAATTGTGTTTACCCTTTGTACATTTCTGTTAGTTGATTACTGATGAAAAGTCAATGGCCTATTCCCTGGGGCTTTGTAATCTGCAGGTATCGTTTGTCATAACATTCAACTGGATAATCTTTTAGAGAGATCTAAATTGCAATTTTTTGGCAATCAACAAAAAATTATTTTCTTTTCAACTCTATATGTACGTTAAAAAAACATTAGTCTTTCAACGAAATGAAAAATGTGTGAAACCGCAATCTCAATTGGAAAATATTTTCTCATCGTCGAAGCGTCATGGGTATTTTAGTGTTTTAATGGGCACCATTTTTTAGTATTACATTGATATTTCGAGTATGTACGTTTCTATGTTTGCAAGTCCTTCAATGAGCAGTCTTCTGTGCTGCCAGCGCACCGTGCGACCAGCCAGCTTCATATCATGATGGTGGTGGAAATTTAGTTAAGTATGGAAAATCAAATAGCCACAAATTTAACAAAAAACCCAGCATTGTTCGGCGTTGCAATGACATTTGGCACACGCAATCAGCAAAATGTTTTTTTGTTTCTATTTTAGTGATATAGAAGGACCTTTATTTGTTGTAATTGAATACACGTTCTTTTTTATTAAACATATGCTGTCACTCTTAATTGACTAAAGGGCTGGGTTATTAGGCGCTGGGAAAATGTTGGAAGTTCAATGAAATTAAATTATATTAATATGGTAAAGTTCTTGAGGATTTTTCATGAGTGTAAACCAGCGTCTCGCCGCAATCCACTTAAAAATAAGACTTTTCACCAGCTCGCTTTTCTTCACTCACGCACAAGCGAAATAGAAGAACGACGTGGAAAAGGATGTATTATATTGGCGCTTAGAAGAGACCTACAAGCGCTTCCCCTGTCATGGGATCGTAACCGTGCTTGGCGTCCTTAACGCCTGGGCTGGTAAAAAGAGTATATCTGGTTCCACTGTCCGAGTTAAATCTACGCTGTGAACTTGAAACATGGTCACGTTCAGAGCTAGATATATGTACATATGTATGTATGCATGAGAAGACCCATCTAGGTACATATGTAGCTGTCCGCCGATCGATTACTATAAGATTTTAATGTTCAGAGAGTACTAAGATTATGGAAGGATCACTACCCTGTACTTTTCAAATGAGAAATTGCGCAAGACTCCTCAAAGGCTACCGAATCCGAATACACAATCGAGCGAGGGAGATTTTGCAAACTAAATCTTCAGAAAATTCTCTATTTTCATTATAGTCTTGAACTCTTTAAATCACCTTACTAGTTATAATGATGTCCGAATAAAGCAGAGTAAACAATTTTATTATATTTTTAGATATATATGTATGTATGTATGTATGTATGTATGTACATATGTAATTACCTAAGTAAAAAAGCATGCACACTGTCTTTAAGCCTTCAATCGAAAATACCACAGTCTATAAGTTTTAGTGCAAATGCTAACTCTTCACCTTTATCACCAATGGTCGCCACTCTAAAAAACATGTTTTTAACCCAGCATTTCCACTACCACATACATACATCAATTTACATATATATTCAGCTCCGCAACTCAGGCTCCCCGCATATGCTGCCCATTAACTTGTTTTTGTTAAGTCATCTTGGCCAATGGTCGCCATTTCAATGTACCAACACATTCGCATTGGAGTCAAGCCATGGCCGTCACATAAGTAGCTTCAGCATATTTAATGCAATCCAATGTAATGCAACCTAAAGCGAAAACCAGTTCCGCGATCTCCTTCGCCTTCGCGATCGCTTTTATCCACGTCAATGCCATTGCGACTGTATCTAAGCAGCAACCAAATGCTGTGTTGGCTACATCTCCATGCAGTAACAAAAGTGCACCTAACAAAAATAACAACAAAAAATGCACAGCAGGTAAGCAAACGTTGACCCAACTGAGGCACAATGATCTTTTTTATCGGCTCAATATATGCACGCATCTATATACAAACATACGACATACTACATACATATATATATTGCGTGTTGTTGCATCTATGAAATGAATGCTGTATTTGCCTTTTGGCTAAAAAGTGGAGCCAAAAAACCGAAACTCGCAAGAAAACGCTGAAAAGTTGCTCAGAATTATTGTGCAGACAGATAGACATACATACATACATATTTGAAGCGATCATAGACGCTAATGCGGTACGGCGTATCGTTTGATAGCAACATTGTGCGACAATCTTTTGTCGAACTAACGAGGGTACAGTACAGCTTCCACCTTCAACAATAAATATTTTTTGCTCTTTTCCCTTTTTCAGTGTTTTTTCTTTTGCGTTTTTGTGTGTTTTGCCCCTTTTTTCATGGTTGTTAATTAAAGTGGCTTCGGTCGGGTTACTTGGCTCTGATTGAAGCCACGTTGATTGGAAATGTGGTAAGAATATGAAAATGCGATTAGTTGCACGCTCACTGCAATTAGAATTAGCTGGTGATGTCCTTTGCTGATAATCCACAAATTTATGGACTTGGCGAACGAATAAGACGCCAATGATTGTAGTGTTGCCTGGAGTGGAGAATTAGAAAATAAGAAAATTTAGTAATGGACATTATTAACGAATAAAAATTTTGTATTAAAAACTGTATTTGAGTCATATACATATGTATGTACGTACACCAGCAGACGTCCTGCCCGGAAATTTACATAAATGTAAAAAAGTATATTTTCTGTTCCCGTCATCCCACGCTTCTTTTCTTTGGGCCCCCCGGACTTCTGTCTTTTGATTTTTCTCTTCATTACCCCATACGCTCTTTCTAGGCCCCCTCTTATGCAACATCAGTTTCCTCTTGCATTCTTATTCCCCACACTTCTGAATTTTCTCCATCTACCTTTTTTGATTTGAACACTTCTCCTCACTATTACCTTTACACTATAACGAGGAAGAGATCGAACCCGATATCGTAATAGCTTACGGCGGATCCTATCAATTCAGGATCCGAGTCGACCAGATCTCGACAAAGAATCAAAGCCTGGATGAGATCCATCATGGAGAGAATCACCAGACACCATCTCTTTATCGAGTTCCAAAGCAGGAAAAGACAGCAGTTTTCCAGACAAGGCGACTAATTCCCACGATACTAACCCATACATACTTGGGAGCCGAGACTCTGGTGATGGGGTTTGGGACAGAAAAAAATGGTGTTGGACTGACGTTAGAGCCATATTCTCAAAGTAAATTGGTAAAGTTTGTTACGGAAATAAAACCTACATACCTCCGCAATTTCGAATTTACAAAAACGTAGTAACCATCAAAACGCCACATGTTTCTGTTTTGCTCATCACTGTACGTGGCACTTTGCGCAATTTAATAGTCACGTACATATATATATACATACATACTCGTATAAGTACATATGAACCCTTTCTTGACCTCATTATGCGCGAGTTGCACAATTTTGTTAAGAAAATTTAAGCGTGGGAAATCTCCTCCAACATCTTACCCCAAAGAAAGTGTTCGTAAAGGAAATGGGAAACCACAAAACCGCGGTAAATAAATTTTCTAAGGCTTGCATTTTCTTCTGTATAATTTACAAACAAAAAAGAAAGCGCAAACATCGTGTATGTATGTATGTATGTTTACCTCGAAATATATTCAAAATTATGCCATGCATTTGGAAATGTGCAAACAAATCGTCAAAGGAACAAAACAACATTGAAAGACAAAGCCAAAAATCAAATGGAAATTAAAAGGATGCGAAAGGGTTCTAAGCAAAATAAATATAAAAAACACATTCCCAAGCTAATATGATTGACAACCCTATAACAACAATACACGCAACAATGATCAACAACAGAAACACTTCTAAGCAACAGCCCATTCGGATGAAGGATGCAAACGAGCGTAGCGAAATTGTTGTAGGTAGGGTAGGGGCGTAAATGCAATCAGGTGTGTGTACATTCAAATGTCTGAAAGCAATAGTGGATATAAAACCCTGCAAAGAATGCGATTAGTCTAGGATGAATTTGGGATGAGCCGCAAAGAATCATTCGGGAAATGCCCTCTCTATATCGTCGGTGACAGTGAAAAACGGCATACCTAATTGATAGCCCATACGTCATTTCAAGTCTTGTTTTGGATGTTACATCTTGAGGATTGTTCATTCTTTCGCAATTCAGGACTGGCCGTAAATCTTATTTTGCTTTGAAAAAGAACGAAACCGACTCTTTTTTGAAACGCTAGGGTAAGCCTTTCAAAGGATCCAATACTTACGCCTTTTACTTCAAAATAAGCCAGCTAAGCATTAGGCGTGGACATTGTCAAGAACTCTGTAGCTGCACCATGTTACACCGGCGATAAACTTCACGAGTAAAATGGATTCTGATTGCTACTTTTTCTATCTATTTTAAAAAGTCCCTCCAATACCAATTCAAGAAATCTGTTTAACGTTTTCTACGGTATTGCTTCATACCTTTCCCCTTTTTAGAGATCACACAGCACCCGTTAATAATACTTATAGGCAATCTTTTATGAGTCATACCAATTTCCAACTTTCCTTAATCAATGAACATAAAATGTTTACTTGTACTCTGAGTTATTAAATTTAATTAATAATTTTGAAATACTTCTTTCCTATAACAAATTCTTGGTGACTGCTGAAAATTCGTTTGTTTTCCGTAATTAATCGATTGGAGGGCTATTTTATCAGCAGAGTGCAATTGGGTTAACAAAAATAAAGAAATTAGAAAATATTGACAACAACAAAAAAAAAAAGTTTTTGTAAGTAAACCAAAAATCAGAAAGATCGATTTTAATCTACTCGTTTAAGGCATTGCGATGCAGTTGCACCCTAAAACCTCCAAAGTTATCGTCATAGACGAAAAAAATATGAAAGCAATGGTTATCGCAAAACTGCTCCAACCTTACTAGACGACTTTTAGTGAACCATACACCCGCTTCCACTTCTTGCTAAAGCAGTAACAGAGCATGCATAACCCTTTGCCCACCATCAGTGTTCGGACTTTATTTTGATGGGAGTAGGGTTGGTCTTTTTATCATTTTGAATTTACTGCCTCTTCTGAAAACGTATTCCTTTTAATTGATCTTACCCATGTAAACGCTTTGGCTATCTGACTGACAACATTTTTTGGTCCTTCCTCTACTTTTTTATATAGGTTCTGATGGCCTACATCTCGTAGCCAGTATGTGTTAATCCGCTAAACTACGTCGCGTTAGTGCAAAGCTCCTACAGCTAATCATACAATCTTCTTTGATACTCATCGTCGCCAACGCGCAGAGGTTCACTCTCATCTGCTGTAAGCGTTTAGGCTTCTGAATCCAATAGCACGACTGCTAATTTGAGTGGCTTTTAGTTCTTAGTTTCCGTATGATGAGAGGGGACTTTACTTCTCATTTGCTACCTAAGTCCAAAGAAACATTTGCTGGCAATAATAAATCTTCGCTAGAGTTCTAGGCTAATATTATTGTTGGTGTTAATGCTGGTTACCAGATATATGAAGGAGAGACTGCGGCATACATATATGTACGTACATTACATTGTTTCCTGCGATCCACCTACTTAAATGGTACAGGAAACTAACTCATCTAGCACTTCACTGTTCACTCGACACTCGGGCTGTTACCTAAAGCTGCTGTCATTTCGAGAGCACTCAATGCTTAGCTGCGCAGTTTTGCTAAGAAGTAGGCGGAGGTGAAATTATCTTGCTGAACCTATTGATGGATCTATCTCTTCTTCCTTTTACAATTAAAGTCCTCCGGAAACGGGTCTAAGTTGGTTTGAAGCCATTCAGTGCACAATCGAGTTCCAGTGAGCCGCACACTGACCATCAATGACTAGCAAGCGCTAGCGATCGGATACGGCAAAGCGCGAATGCACAATACACTTACGAACAATTGCTGCTTATTATGTTTAATGCTGTAGTTCTTGTTGTTGCACCAATAAAAAATTATGTGTTTTTGTATTTTTTTATTACATTTTGATTGTTGATTGTTGGTATGCAACAAGTTAACGCCCTTTAAGTGGGTCATTTTTTGATTAGTTGAAATGGAAGTTTGCATTGAATGCGATTTTAGGTACGATTGCGGGTATAAAATGTACATATATGCATTAGGGTGTGCGATTTTTCTTAGTTTTACCCTGACAAAGAAAAGTAGTTTATGGTACATTGCTTGATATCTGAACTCGGTTCATTGGTTTTGATGACTTGTTATTTTTAAGGCATGGACAGTATGTGGACAGTATTTTCACGGATATGCCATTTAACATGACAGGACGCATGAGATTGATTGTGAATTTTACACTAAATATGACAAGGCTTATAGAAATAGTTACTACATACATATAATTTGGTAGCGAAATGATTTTTTGCTTTTATGGGTGTTTGAGTTATAAAGGAAATACTGTATTCAAGAGCATCAAAATTATTAGTCAATAAACCACAACAACTGAAAGCTCTTATCACAAGTTCTGCCAGTGCCTAATAAAATATGTCGATCGTAGAAGAGTGTGGCAGAAAAATATATTCAAGCGAAGAGAGCGAAATAATGAATGAGAGAAACGAAAAACTTGAAGCTTTTGAGGCCATTGCAATTTAGGTGTGTGTGTTTTGTTTTCTGCCTCCACATATTTGCATATTTCTGATCGTATTCGGCATTTTACGTGCCTAGCGATGTTCAAGGATTTCGAAATCCGATTTTACTTACTCACTCTAGATTTTGTTATTGTTTCTTTTCTTTTTTGCTTGAATCGATCGGTACATGTTCATACTTTTTTACGTAAATATGTATGTATGTATGTATGTATATACATATGTATAAAGCCCTTATGAACAGCAAATAAATTCGCTTAGCAAAAGCGAATGCCAATGTTGACGCTGTATTGTCACTAATTTCGTATAGGATTGTGAATATGTATATTTTGTTATTATGTGTTATTTATTGTTGTTCTTGTTGCTGTTTGTAGTTTCTGGGTCAAAGCTGTTTTTTTGTTTGTTCGTTTATTGAAAAGCCCTTCGAAAAATGGCACAACTTGTTTATCAGATGAATGGAAATTTTTAGTACGTGCATACATAGTCATATGTACATATGTATGTAGGTATATTTTTGATAATCGATAACAATAGAATTTAAAACAATAATATCAGTTTATAGATTGTATCGGCTGCAGTTGTATAAATATAAAGGTACATATCATGAAATAAAGCATCGACACTGATTTACTAATCGTGGGGGGTTAAAACACTCCCCCATGGTCAAATCTAAGTTGCAATTTTTTCAAAATACAGTTTATAAATTTTGCATTGAATCTTGACTCATAACTTTTGAAAAAATTAGATAAAATAATTTTATGGAAGAAGAAATTGGTGAAAGTTGCAAAAAGATAATAAAATAAATAATAATAATATGTCACCTTGTCACCAATTCTCTATCAACTACAGACAAATTTGTACAACCAAAACAATTTTCTTGGGTATAATTTTAGGCATCAGAGTATGCAGTTTCAGAAAAGTTAGAGAACATTTAAATTTATGGGTCTGGGTATCTGTTTCAACAAATATATTTATCTTATCGGAAAATGTATGCGAATGCAAATCAAAATAAATTTTTGCGATATCTCTAAGACGATAGGTCTAGTTTGCGTTCAAACAGATAGGCATACGGTTATGGCTAAATCGCTTCAGCATTTCGCCCTGATCTACCGATGAATTATTGATGGGTCTATCTGTTCTTCGTCTCATACGGACCAAAACTATGATACCATTTTATGTTCATGAAACGTATGATTAAGAAAACTTGATATAATATCCAAAACTGGTAAAATATAAACTTTAGAATGTTCACATTTTTTAGTGGGTACTCGTATGCATACAAATATACACACCTAATAATATGTCGCGTGTGTAAGAATTTTCAACAATTTTCCCAAATTTCATCACACAAGCGCATTGCAATTTCCAATCAATTAAGCCATTTGCTATGCAAGTTTCGAATTGTAAAATGGCAAGGAAGGGGGCGAATGTGAAAGCATACGTTTGGCTTCAATTAATTGAGCATGCATAAAACGAAATATACTAAAACAAAAATAGGCATACGCACCAAGCGTAAATGTCAATGACCCTGCAATTCAGAAAGAAATGGGAACTGCAATTGCAACAAAAACAGAAACAACAAATATCTACGCAATTTACAAAACTGGCGGCGGCAACAAATGAATGAATAAAAACAACTATAACAATAAATAGCAATAGAACTAGCAATTGTAGCATCGGCAATTTAAAAACAACAGCAACCACAACCACGATTTGGGTGTGGGCTGTCAAAATTTTGCTGCTTGCCATGAAGTTCTTATGAGCCCAAAATTAGAAACATATCTTCAATGATCTGAAGCGATGTGGCAATTGCAATTCTTTCAATAATTTAAAAACGTAGAGATGAGCGCGGGATATCCGGGACTCACAGAGCTAGTTTTTATATGTCGGGTGTGGTTTTAAACTCTTATTTGCGTTTAGTGCCGGATCCCTTTTTGTTTTTAATGAAATTTCGAAGACATACATATTTAATCTATCCCCTCCATTTCTTTTCTCCACCTTGCTCTCTTTCATAATTCGTTTTCATCTCTATTTCTTCATTTCGCTACCCATCTTCCTCTACCTATACGGCTCACTCACTCTCAATCTCTCTTACTCCATCCCCCGCACCGCTTTCCAATCTTTTGCGGTGTTCGTTCAGATTATAACCATCTACAAGTGCTATTCAGGCCCACCCTTTGATCTTATGATGTGATGGGAATATCAGAATGAAATGTTTCCTTCTCGATCAGAAGCTTTTTATTTAATCTGCCGGATAAAAACATCAAAATTTACTTTAACTGTTTTTTCAATATTTGTCGGGATTGAATAATTGGATCAACAACCATCCCTATATACAATATCCATAAGATACCCATGCAGAGAAAAGTAATGCGAAACGTGCGCTGGCAAGATTCTTTAAAAAAACGACGATCGTGAAAATTGTGTGCCTTACTACTCTTAGTCGTAAGGGTGAAAATCAACTTCAACGCTTTGTTGTTGTGGTAGAGGCTGTAATTGAATGCGCTACATCAGTACATTCGCATCAATAAATATGCCAAGCCCATCATCGTTAATTGAACTACAAAACAAATTTCTGCCAATAATTTGACACTGATTACCAGCCAAATGCCAATTGATAACAATAAACGCTTTCCCAAATATGTTTTAATAAATGTTGAGTTGCGTTGTGCGCTATACCGTGAACAAAATGTGTGGAAATGTTATCTAATATGAGCCCCATCGATATTTAATTAAAGAAATCTACTCCCCTTCCCAAAATCCTGGATCCCCCAATGGGTTACAGTGATATATTATACAAGAAGTGATGTACAACTTTTACGCGTAATGAAGATTTCCTAAATTGAGTGGGTCCTGATATATGCATAGACTTTTATTTGGAGTCTATTAGGCGCCATTGGAAAACTCACACTGAGTGAAGCCTCAGTACATGCCTGAAGTTCCATCTAAATTTCCTTGTTATTTCATGCCTGTTTTTAGGGATGCCGTCTTTTGTCCCATTTTTCTCCAGTTTCAGCCAGAAGAAGATACGCAGTATCCTAGAAATGAACCATTTCGCTATGAGCACAGAGTTCTTTCTTTATACTCTGAGACGCATACGTACAGAAAAAAGTCCCAAGCTCTCGGTGTATAGCTCGAGCAAGTTGGCCATCATTGAATGAGGCAAGGAGAATGCCACTAGGTAACGATTTAAGAGATGTACATATGTAGTCATCGTATGCGACAATGCGCCATGTTATTCCGGGTTAGATGCAGTTTGCAAATAACCCGTTAATCTTCAATGTATGGGCCCGTACTCACCGATGCTGAGTCCCATTGAAAATATATAGAACTGTACGATGAACTAATATTTAACATTTTCTGAAATAATTTTGAGGATTCCTAAAACACAATTTGAATCTTTGAAAAAGTATTAGTGTTTTCCGAAATATAGTTGTAAAAGATGAAGGTATAGTAGAGACCCAGATTATCGGAAAAATTTGCAAATAGTGTAACACCTTTTGGGAGGTGTTCCGAAAACTACAAAGGCAATGTAAACGAGGAATGAGTAATACAAATACTATATTCTAAGTGAGTCCGAGCAACAGTTGTAGTGTGGCCTCCCTTGGTTTTTCCTATTGCCGTCAATTATTGATATGCAGGGGCCTAAATCAGGGCGTGTTGAACAATTTGAGCTACGAAAAAAACAAAAAATAAAATTTTTTTTACTGTTCAAAAAAGTTTGAGTAATGAGTGAAATTTTATTGGTTATTCAAAAAATTTTGAAAATATTAATTTTTCTTCAAAGTTTTGAAAGTAAAAAATATGTAAGCAAATTGGGATTTCTTTGATGTTTTCGGGGTAATTTTTAGACTTTTTCAAGGTCACTTTGAGAATTTTCTAGTTTGTTTTATTGGCTGTTTCCAGGTTATTTCGATATTGTTGTCGGGACTGTTTTTTCGAAGTACTTTCCTTGAAACTCAGAATGATCACTAGAGCAATTAATCCTGAAAAGCCCTAATATAATCCCTAAAGCGATTCCGAAATGGTCCTGAAAGGATCTGAAAATGACTCTAAAATTGTGCCGAAGTTACCCCATAAAGAACCAAGTAGTACCTAAGAAGTCCAGCCAAAAGCCTTACTTTATGCAGCAAAGGTGCCTCGTTTGAATCAAATAAACTCAGGCCTTCATAAAAACACTTTCCGCCTATATGCACATACGCATATAATTTTGCTGCATCTCGATGTGCTTATTTTTTATTTTCAAAAGCTTGAAAACGAATTAAAATTTTACTCTTGATTCAAAATTATTTCAAATTTTTAGAAATAATGAGAAAAGTTAAGTCTTTAATTCAAAGTGACCCAACTCAGCTATAGATAATAATCAATTATTGGAGAGCTAAAACCAAGGACTGTTCGGTTAACCGAAAGCCGTTGTTTTAATCTGGAAAAGAATGAAAGCGAAAACAACAGAACCGGTTTTGGTTTCCTTTTTTTAGGTAATTTTATGGTTTGACGATATTAATTGAGAATTTCGGAGCAGGGTATCAAGGGCGAGTTCTGACTTTGACTTCCGAAAGAAGAGATTATATTCGATACTGGATAATATTTCCATACATAGTGCGGATCAGAGATGTAAAAGAATTAATTCTTTTGCGAATAATTATTCATTTGATCTATCGCAAAATGATTGCAGCCATTTTTTGTATTCTTTGACTGGGCCTTAAAAAATGAAGTCACCATTCAGACTTCATTCTGCGACTTCGAATTCTATTTTCATAAATTTTTTGGTTATTCATGCATTGCATTCATTGAATAAAAAGTCTCACCGAAGTCATTTGAAGTCAATTTACCTGTGGTATATTAGACATGATCGTAAACTATTTTTGCTGCAAATAGTTAGTGACTTCACTCAAAAAATTAAGTGAGCAAGTGACTTCTCTAAATGACTTCAAAAAGACTTCAGACTTCATTTTTTCATTCTTTAATCAAAAAGCGAGTCAATGAGTGCATTCGAAATTTGAAGTCATTGAATAAGACTTTAACTGATTGCATTCGCATATGAGTGCATTCTTTTACAACCCTAGTGCGGATACGTAACAAATACTGATCCGAGAATATTGGGGTAATAAGCTCAAAGCAACCAATTCAATGGACTTAGAAGAGTGTTACCGGATTTTGCATGACATATGAATGGAAATTTTGGAAGTTTTACTAAGATTTGGATAAATACCTATTGTCTATTGGAAAAATAAAAAGCCCTCTCTATCGATATGGCGCTGTAATGTTTGTAAGTATTTGCACGTTAATTAAGTATAAAAAGCGCATATATGTATGCATCTTGAACGTATTTGCATAGAATGGATATCTGTTTATATTTAAATTAAACCTCACTACTTAAAAAATAGCTTAATTAAAAGACTTATTGCTTTTAATTAGCCTTTAACACTTATCACGCACATTTTGTTAATGAAAAATTAATAAGCTGTTAATGGGAGTTAAGAATAGATGCCTTTAGTTTTAGTTATTGAGCTACTTTTATATTCATGCTAACCGTTATAATTGTATTTACTTAGTTTTCTATATATACTTAGATTGGAGTATTGTTAAATATGCAGTTAAATGACAACCTGAAGTAGTTTTTAGTAGCTCTCAACTGGATAAACTTTTATGATCATGGAGCATTACTGATACACAGCAAAAAATGTTAGCTTAAATTTTAAAACTTTTTGGGCTGCATACATATGTATGTACCTACATTAAGGCGCCTCACGCTCCTTACAAAAAAATTGGACACCCTGTTTCCATCGGAATTATAAACTTCAATGTATTTTAAAACCTTGGTCAAAATATTTCGAAAAAATATTAAGATTTACCGGACTTAACCTCGTTAAAAAAACGCTAAAAATATCCTTTTTTATGTATAAATGTACTATGATACAATATTTTTTAATAAAAAGCATCTGAGATGATGAATTAGCTGGAGTACAAAAGGTAAGCATAAAAAAGTTTGAAAATTTTATCAACGCAATCCAAATATTGAGATGTATGATGCTGTTTTTGGTCATATTTCGAGGGGTAGGTTTGTGGAAAACTTTAATAACTCAGCAAATTATTGACGGATTTGGACGACTAGGATATCAGTTGAAAGGTATTTTCAAGACGTTGCCATTTCAGCAAAATTTAACCCTTTTGGGTCCAATTTTAAACATTGCGAATATTAGCACACAGTTTTACAATAATAGTATTGATAAAATTTTTAAACTTTTTTGTGCTTACCTTTCGCACTCTTTCATCTCAGATGCTTTTTATTAAAAAATATTATTTCAAACTCCTTTTATACATAAAAAACGATATTTTTAGTGTTTTTTTAACGCGGTTTAGCTCCGGTAAATCTTAATATTTTTTCGAAATATTTTGCGGGAGTCCTTAGAAACGAGTGAATTTTGAAATTCCGGTGGAAACAGTGCAAGTTTTTTGGCGAGGCACCTTAATGTACATACATATGTATACATATGACCAAATCAAATTTTGTTTTAGAATTAACGGAAATGTTTTCAATAAACAAATTATATTTTAAAGAATTAAGGAAGTCTAAGTTCGGGTGGAACCGAACATTAAATACCTAGTAGTGATCTCTTTTGCTATCCCAATTTACTCCGGTCTGTTCTAATACCTGAAAAGTTGTTATAAAGGCAACTAATTGTTTTCGATAAAAATACTACTGTTGTGAGTGGTAAATTAAATTATCAGTTAATAACAAAATATAAATAGCTTTCCCCATGTTCACGAAAGGTATGAAAATAAATAAAAGGGCAGGAGGGTGTTAACTAGTTGTCCGTAAAACTTGCTTGTTTGTTATTCGATTTGCGTAATTTTTGGCAGGAGTATACCACATACTGTTGGAAAGCATCCCACTAACTTTCATTGAAATACGTTCTGAAATTCCAAGCAATCGCTTTTGGAAATAGTAGAGCGGGCGGACATTTTTTTGCAGTTTAGTTGTGCTTAAAAACCTTATTGATAAAACTAATACAATTATAGAAATATCGCGATTATAATTTTCCAAAGAAATTTTTATCATTTTATTTTTAATCCACCATAAAGGGGCGGGGCCACGCCCATTTTCGATAAATTTTGTGCTTTCATCTTTCTTTGCCCACGAACACTTTAGAGGAGAAATAGAAATGATATACAGCTAGTTTAAGCAAAGTTATTGCATATTCAATATAACTATGATCTTTTTCAAAATCTTTCGTATAAAATTGGGCGTGGACCTTACCCGATTTCGCGAAATTTTTTTTCGGAACATCGCCAGTATTAATATAAATATGTGTGCTGAATTTAATTTTGCTATGTTGAGCGGTTTTTTTATATATTTCCAAATTTGACTTAATGGAATGCCAAGCCCTTTTTTAAAAATTTCTTCAAAATGTTATTTGTTGCCTTAACGCTAACGTACACACCAAATTTGATCCCTTTAGGTGTGTTATGTACTGAATAATCATTCTTTTTGTATTTTCGAAAATATTATATACATAGAAAGTGGGCGTGGCTTTTAACCGATTTCGCCTATTTTCAATAGCGCTCCGAAACGGAACCTGCATACCAAATTTCATTAAGATATCTCAAAATTTACCCAAGTTATCGTGTGGCTCAATAAATTTCTCTTTTCCTCCTGAACATTTTGATATACATATGTACCTCTATAAGTCAATATCTATCTCGATTCGTGTTTGCCGTTACATGCTATCTACCTTTAGGCGAATGAAGTTAATATACCTTGTGTGGGAAGCACTACTAGGTATAAAAATTGTATCCATTTGTGGGACTCAAACCGACGCGTTCCGCATCAGTTTCCTCTACCCACTAAGCTACGGCACGCACAGATGTTGTGTGAGTGTGCTCACGGCTCCTGTTGGGCAAACGTTTATTCCTGTTGTTTTAAATCTAAACCGAATTGTTGGAGGTAATGAAATGGTTTGGAATCTGAACTATTCCATTTTAATGTTTGGGACAACTTTTCATGAAATTTTACTTTTAGTTAAAGATTTCAATTCGATTCATAAAGAAGGAGCTTAATAATTTGGTATATGGGCATTTCCACGGTAACGGACGCGACATTTGCACGCTTTTAAGTGCGTCCGAAACAATGAAGACAAAGTAAAAGTTTACATATGTTGATATTGTTTTAAAGGGCTGACGGAGTGCTATAGTTTAATATATACGGGGAGGATCTTTTACGAATAAGTGCGTAGTTATAAGCAATTATAAAGTGATACGGACGCGACAAAAAATAGAAGTTTTTTTGAGGCGCATTCATAAATATATAAAATTTAGCAAATTACGGATTTTTATGTATATAAAATATACATGTTAATAAATGCGAACAGATGACTGATATTCGTAGGTTTATGAAATGTGATAATTTTCTCTTAGTTTTTTTTAATTGAGTATAGAAGAGATACGGACGCGACATAACGGACGCGACAAAATTTTCCATGAGTTAAGAAATAGAATTTTTTTTATTTGAACACTTCAATTTTATTGAAAATAAAAACTCAAGTAACATTATAGTAAAAACGACTTACAAAATTAAGAAGAAAGTTATTAGTTTTTAGTATGGTCTATTTTAATTTTTTTCTTTATTGAATAGGCGGTCCGAGCAACTTCAATAAATTTAAATTTTTTTTATTTTTCTCTCTATATTTCATTGCTATTGCTTTTCTTGTTTCTTTTGCCGTTTTTGCCATTTATAAAATTTAACTCTTGTTCAATTTCTACGAATTTATTTAATATTTAAAGTTTGTGGTAACGGACGCGACGAATTTCAAACACCGATAAATTTTATTAATCGCTTTTGCCGAGAGTCAATGGCTACTTTTCTTAAGTGAAATAATTTATTTGCTTAAAGTCTGAAAGCAATTTACACTTCAACACTTTTTGCACTAATGAGAACAATAAATGCTGTTTTTCGGTAACGGACGCGACATGCGAATGTAAGCAGAAGTAATCAAAAAAAAACTACCGTTATTCGATCTCCACTAAGTCTGTCTGCTTGTTAAACATTATGTTACTATGAGTAGAAGACTTTTAAATTATAAAAACATCATAGTATTACTTTGAATAAGGGAATATAACACGGAAATAAAATAGGTATATGTGGTCAAAAGAGTTAGATTTTTGTACATTTTGTATACTCGTTGTATATTTCGGCTCAAAATTAAAAGAAAATAAAAATTTTTTTATATTTATAAAGTAAAAACATTTGAGATTTATTATTCATCAACAAAAAGTTTTCAGGAACAGTTTGAGTTTTGCACTTGTGGTTGACCTTTTTGTGAAAATGCCCATATGTATAAAGCAACTTCATTGGATAAAGGTGAGTTCTGGTACATAGTTACTTTTCTAATCAATAACTTCATAAAGGAATCAAAAACTACTTGACAGCCTTTTAAATACCAATCCAAATCAATCCCATTCAAAAAGCTATTAGTGCCTGATTTTAAAAAGTTAAAAATGTTACTAAACATCTACTTAAAGCTTAAATTTGTTATGTTTTGGCTAACCTAACATTTACACCATTTATTTATCGATACATTTGCTATTTCTATGACAGGAATTATTTTCACCAGGGCTGTGCCTTTATTCGATTAATCGAGTAAGTTGATTAATCAAATTTTTAGATAATCGATTACTTGATTAATCAATATTACGAGTAATCAAAATGAGCATTACTCGAGTAAAAAATAAACAAATTTTAGAAAATTTTGAAGTGTTGCCCGATAGCAGATGGGCAGAATGTCGAAGATGCAACAAATTGTTGGAGTATCAAAGTGTCGTTTTAATATATGATTAATCATTTTATTCAAAAAACGATTAATCAAAAAAGCGATTAAACAATTAAAAATCTTGATTAATCGATTAAACACCCTTTTTGATTAATCACAAATCATAATTAATCGATTAATTGAGTAATCGAAATTATGGTTAATCAAAATTTTGATTAATTTATTAATCGCGCAGCCCTAATTTTCACAGTACGACTCATTTCCCCATAGAATCGCCCATTCAAAAAAGTTTAAAAAATTAAGCTGACATTTTAGGCGTGTAAATTATGAAAGAAAACCATGCCATCTTATATTAGACCCCAACTTATGCTCTTTTTTAAATATTCTTTCAGGCTCTCGTTGCAGTAGTATTAATTTCCAGTATATTGAGTAAGACAATTTTACTGATTGTTAACAAACATAATTCTTAGCGCTTCATACAGCCAATAAAGGTACTATTTGTTACAAGTGTATGAGTATCAAAGACATTAATGTAGGTATGTATGTGACTTTTATTGTTGCATTTACGACTTTTATATCAAATCAGAACAAAGGATTCACACAATAGAAAAATATACCTTTTGGTTTTTCCTTTTCTCCCCACCTTTTCCGCAACTTCGAGCAATCCACGTATGCGAATGTATTCTTATTTAATGCATGGTGGCATGTACTTGTCGGTATACCCTGTAGGAAGAATTTGTATTAGCGTAGGAAACATCTTTATTATCCTAACGCATTTAGAATATTTACTACTTCAGTGTAGGTACTATGAATTCCAATTTTTATTAATTATTTTAATAGTGATGGAATCTTTGTCTTTAGTCTGCGATTTAGCCTTTCGCTATTCTCCAATACATAGTTCAGTTTGAAAAGAGTGAGCAAATTGTTTAAGGATCTACATATGTACCTTAAAATGTATAAACAAAATTGGATTTTTAATATTCTTTTTTTTCAAATTTAAAATGATAGTTATTTCATTAAATATAAAATAAAATAGGAACCCAAACTGTTGTTCCACCAGTTTTAAATTTTGAAATCAAGCTTTGCGAATAAATTTTCGTTAAAAAATGTTTTTTATGAAAAAAAATTGTTTTCCAGGCTTCTAAATTTAAAATTGACATTGGAAAATGGCACTTTTGTGGCACATCATCAAAAAAAATTATATTCCTAATACATACTTTGATTGTAATAAAGAAATCACGAAAAAACTGACTGTGGTATTACGGGGTATATTATTTATTTCACTACCAATTGCTGTCGCAGCTTTTTTTATGAGAAAAAGTTTCTAAAATGTTCTTCATTCATTTTAAAAACAAAATAAGGACAAAGCAATATTTCTTCGCCTTCGAATGCACTCTGAATTTTTGTGCTCAGTTGCTAAAACTGAAAATATGTCAGTCTTTCACTTCTGTACGAGTGCTGGCCGGTGTTTGAATGCCTTGGTTGCCGAACGTTAGATCTAGTTGCTGACTTTCCTGCAGGGTATGTATGCATGTTTACGTTGGTTAGCCTGTATAGCAAATCAAAGGATGGGCTTACAAGAGTGTTTTGTTGAACGTTTTCATGGGGGAGCTCAGCAGGTCCTCGTTTGTGTAGCTAATAGTTGGATTTGATTTCTCATATCTGACAATTAACACGAAACACACATGCAAACTTTTTAAATGGAATAATTGAAAAGGTTCCACGCTTATACAAGTTTGACTTTGCCTGCTCTAAAAGGTCCAAGCTGCTCAATAAAATCTATTCGCTGCATTAATCGGCCTATCGAAACTATTTTTTTTTTGTTTGTTTAAATACATAAATTTGAGATATGTACATATGTATGAGTATAGAAACTCGTAATTTATCCTTGTACTCTGCACTTGTTTGCATCTGCAAATGCAACAACAATATTCCTTGCCCTTGCAGCTGCTTGCAACATTATTGCGCATTCCTTTGGCCGCGTTTGACGTTATCAATGCCTCTGAAAATAACATCTTAGCAACTTGTAGATGGTTCCCAGTTCTTTTCATATTTAATTCACCTGCCCCATGCAACCTGTCGAATTAAATATCCTTTTGAATATTTGGGGGAAATTAAATTTAACACTTGCATAAGTAGTACATACGAATACGAAAACGAGTTCACAGCCGCGTAAGTGATTTGCCCATACGTTAGTCGTCCTTTCTTAGAGACAATACAATTCAATTGGAAATCGGGCTAAAAAAGCTTAATTTGCAGCACTAAGCTTATATCTGCGACTAGTTTTGGAACACCTCTCCCAATCTTGTTGGACCTATTGGTACGGCTGAACGAAAAGCTTTGCAGAAAGTTACATTTAGACATGGCACCATACAGGACCTGAGAAAAGCTGCTTTGAAGTCGACCAACAGAAGAATCATGATGAATTTCGTATCAACAGTCTTCTTAAGGATTGTACGTATCTTGGTGATCTGGTGGTATTCGGTATTTCGGACTATAAACCGGGCGTAACGTAGTTTGTGTGAATTAGGCAGAGCAAACTCCATTCGTCATCTGCTGCATGATAGTCGATACCAGCTGCTAACTTTCAACTTCATCCGAATATTGTTTTCTCGTCAATCTTTAAAAACGCATAATCAAGATGAATGGAACGATCTCAAAGTCTGGACGTGGTCAAACAAAGCCGTTCACATGATGGTTGGGATAGTTGTTGGTATTGTAACGAGAAAACATTCCCCGAAGATTTTGTTGACGAAACAGCCTTTTCCCGTGTCACCCCCTCTCTCCTCAAAATATGAAAGACATCATATCCATAAATCAACCATCGTGTTTCTTTTCATTACCAGTAAATCAAGCTCCACTCATACCTTTCCGCCCAATTCTCCATATGTCTAACCATAAAAAAGAACGGTAAATGATCCGATTCAGGAGTTGATCAGTTGGATGTTTTTTAAATAGCTATAATAAATTTATATACATACATACATATATCATTTACCAGGGATGTAAAACAATTCATTCTTTTGCGAATAATTATTCATTTGATCTATCGCAAAATGATTGCAGCCATTTTTTGAATTCTGTGACTGGGACTTGAAAAATGAAGTCACCATTCAGACTTCATTCTACGACTTTGAATTCTTTTTTTCATTAATTTTTTTGGTTATTCATGTATTGCATTCATTGAATAAAAAGTCTCGCTGAAGTCAATTGAAATCAGTTGAAGTCATATGGATTCATTTGAAGCCAGTTTACCTGTGGCATACGAGACATGATCGCAAACTATTTTTACTCAAACAATATTTATTAAATTATAAAATATATTATGCAAATAATTAAATATGGATCTTCTGTATAAAGTTAACATGTATCATATATCCATATTACAATGTTAAATCTTTCATCATCTTTTTGTCTTTATTAAATAATTAGGCAACTAACTATTTAGTAATTTTAAATCTGTTACGATTTATTTTCCCTCCGGATTAATACGGCCCTGTATTATACATAATTTGTTATACTTATTTACTTTTTATTCCTACTCTTCCAACTTTACAAAGAAAACATTTTATAATTGAGTACCACGAGCACCTTTTCCTACCTTAGCCCCGTAGAGAGACTATTTTCGTTTGCCTCAATACCTAATGCACCACGTCGAGGACGTCTATCAGATGACACATTCGAAAAGCTCTTGCTTTTAAAAGTCAATAGTTCACTATAAGTTCCCTTTCTTTATATTTGGTTAATAATGCATATGATTTTGAAATTAAGTGGTTACTATGGATCATTATATGTAAGTAGGTTGTATAAATTTTGTTGCAAATAGTTAGTGACTTCAGTCAAAAAATGAAGTCAATAAGTGACTTCCCTAAATGACTCCAAAGCCGTGAGTTCAAAAACAATTTAGACTTCAATTTTTCAGTCTTTATTCAAAAAGCGAGTCAATGAGTGCATTCGAAATTTGGAGTCATTGAATAAGACTTCAACTGATTGCATTCGCATATGAATGCATTCTTTTACAACCCTGTCGTTTACTATATGGGCACCTTGCATTAGGTTTCTGAAATCGCATTAGGTTGAAAAAAGAGGACAAAAAAAAGGTGTTGAGTTGAGTTATCATCAGGTGATCCGGCAAGGGGATATCAAGTTTTAAACCCTGGCATGGTCTTGTGATTTTAATGATTACTTAAGAAATTAGTTAAAGACGTAAATATTAATAAACAGAAAAATGTATATATGTACATACAGCGTAAAAGTAATCTTTATTATTATTCTAAAACAAGGCGCTTAGCTAGGCTAAACTACAATACGTACATAAATGAAATGTGTATCAAATGAAAGCTTATCATGAGCATGTTTGCACAAAATTACAAAAATTTCAATTGGTTAATTTGTTCATAAGATATTAGCGTTTAAAGTTTGCTTTAATTTTTTTCTAAAAAAAACCCACCCGATTATCGGGAGTTACATACTAGTATAATTGAATGCTGAATCCGAAATCGCTATCACAACTTAACGGTGCCTTGTTTTCTTTTTTTTTTTGAGTTTAGGGCCGAACCATGACCAGTTAAGTAAATTCCAACCTCTGATATCTTCGAAGTCCGTTTTCGCAGAGTAAGCACCTGTGGGCCAAGAATAAGCTTCATTGATACTTCAATATGTCTTTCAAACATTTATATAAAGATCTGTAACTATTATAGTTCATTTTGTATGCAAATCATGGGAGGGCGGGTGGAAATGTAACTTCGCGATCCTGCGAACAGCATTAATTATCGTGGACTCAGCCACCGTATTGCATTTGGTATAGGACTGTTAATTTTTGTATGCTCTGCCCAATTGAGTCAATTTATATAAAACTCATGTTTTCTTTATAGGCCCACACATCGAAGTCAAAAATTCAGTTTGATCCAACTATTCAACTACCGAAAAATTGTCTTGTAAAGCACATTAATAGAAAAATTACACAAACTAAAGAATACACTAACAAAAACATACATACATATGTATATACTAAGTGTGTATAATAGACACAAACATGCCAATGAGCTAACAATAAGATGGGATGAAGAAAGAATGGAAAAAAGAAAAGTGAAAGAAGAAGAAACACATTATAACAGGTGATAATAATCACTTGCCAAACAACAAAGTCACTTGCAAACAAAGCAACCGAATAAACTGCAACAACAATACGGCTGCCAATGAAAAATGTATTTTCATCAAAAGACAACCAATACAAACATAAAACTAATGAAAAGTACAGCTCCAGACATTGATCGAGGTAAGGGAAAACTCAAAGATATCCAATCGTCTACGTTAAGGCATTTTATGCTATAAAATTTATTCGCATTGATCGCACGCACGATAAAGAAGTAACAGACCGGCGCGCACAAGCACTATAATGAAATGGATAAAAAGGATACGAAATACATGTGTATGTACATACATACATACATACATACATACATACACATAGAAGGTGCACTTCCCTGTAAAAAACGTTGGAGTATGGGAGTACTCCAACATTTATCCTCATTCATACAAAAAGGTGGTCCAATTTATAAGCCCATGTCCGGTGATTGGATCACCTAATCCATATCGGAGCACCCTGCTGAATAGTCTATGGAACACCTACGTGAGAGTACTTTGAAAATGCTGGCAAAATATTACTCTATAGAGTACTTTGCAGTAAAGCGAGAGAGGGAGTATGTGTTCTTTTTGAGGACCACCTACTCCCTCTCTCGCTTTGCTGTTGAATAGTCCATAGAGTAATCCAATAGGAGTATTTTGGGAGTACTCTCATGTAGGTGGTCTATAGAGTATTCAAAAGCAAAGAAATGGAGTACTCCGAGTCGGATTAGGTGATCCAATTACCGGCCATCGCCATGTAAATTGGACCACCTTTTTTATATGAGCGAGGATAAGTGTTGGAGTACTCCGATACTCCTTAAGGAGTACTCTATGGAGTATGGAACGGAGGATTTCGGTTTTTTGCAGGGTTACGCTCGGCACGCAATGACGCAGCTATCCAAGCGCGCGGCCAAAGTTACGCATGCGCACCTCGCAAACACATCCAATCGCTTACCTGCTGTTGATAGGCGTTGGTGAGGCGACAATTAAACGCCTGCAACGAATCATCCGTTCGCCCTTTCAAGCCACTCGCAAATATTTGTGTGTCTTGCTATGCACAACAATAACACGCGATATGAGCCGAACTGCTTGTAAGCAAGCAAGACGTCGCATCGGACGGCACTGCAAGCATTTAGAAATGAGTGTTTGTTTTGTGGCTCGTTTTATGCTTAACTCGAAAGGCAGTTGAGTCGGTTGACAATTGATTCGAAAGGCAATAGTTTCATATTCAACTCCAACCGTTTGCTTACAGTTTGTCTCTAATCTATTTCAAAACGTTACACTGCAGGTTTCTCCAATGGTACTTCTTTAAAAATAATTTCGCTAATTTCTTATGAAAATGTATGTAGGAATACAATACAAATATTGTAAACAAAACTTTAGAATTAAGTGCAAAATTCAGGAATATTCAGCGAATTATTAGGAAATATTTGAGATTGTTACTAAGAATTTTTAGAGCGTTTCCGAGTATGCAAATTTGTAGTTTATTGACTTTTAGTATGATAAGATAGCAATCTTAAGCTTCTGATTTAATTACCCAATTTTTGGCAATTTTTTTAGCCGAAATGCTAAGGTCGATTTTTTTTATTGGCTAGAAAACAAATTGCCAAAAAACAGGTAATTAAATTAGAGGCTTAAGATTGATATCTTATTACACTAAAATTCAATAAACTACAAACCTGCATGATCTGAAAAACTCAAAAAATCCCACTACGATCGTAAAAACCGGTCATTAGAGAATCCCACTAATGGTATTTTTCTCATGATTTGCCTTTCTTCTTTCATATTTTTTTTTAATGAGTAACGGAAAAATTGGTATGCATAAATTTTGCATCTTAACACATAGTATGCGGACAATTTAATCTTTCAAGCGTATTTAGCATACCTAATCATTGTTTAAAATATATGAAAGGTTTTTAAGGGAAGACAAAAGCGAAAATAGCTACCTGCTACTGCCGGGTGAATTCGCAATCCCTCTTGCAAGTATGTCCTTTGTGTTTATTTAGTTAACGAGTTTAGACACCCAAATTTAAAACAAATAGTCACCGTTTATGCAATTCTTCAGTTGTTCAAGCGCAATAAAAAATCTACCTACTGCTGTTTATCCTTAACCAGCCCATTCAATACAAAGAGTTCGCAAATTTCTATGATCATACCCATCTACATACATATGTAAGTACATTTATATGAGTATTTACCAAAAAATAGGAAGCAGGTAGTATTATTTTGTGTATGTTGCTTTAAGCAAATTAAACTATTTACACATGTGAAATCAGCACAAACCCGTCCCATAATAAACACTATACATAATGAATTTCGGCCCTGGCATCTTTTTCTAAAAGCCCTAGCACAAAACCTACCCAGCAAATGTAACTGCAATAAAAATATAAATGTACAAATAGATATTTATTTATAGTTACTTTTTAGAAAATGTAACCGATTTCTGGCTGAATATGTTGTCTGTATGATTACACGCTATTTTATCTGCACAAAAATGCTTTTTTTCTAAATTTTTGCAGGCATAATTAAAACCAAAGAACAAAATTAGTTTAATCAGGTACATTTGTACTTATTTTTATTCCTTATAATGTAAGTACATATGAAGATAAACATATCAGGTAATAGAGCATTGATAATGCTTATAAAATACACAATAATAAAATTTACTTACACCTCCTTCCATCTTAGCGTCCTCTTCTATTATAACTTGTTATGCTTAAAAAAGACTGACCGACAGCTACGATTTAATTGCATGCACCGAATGACGCGAGTTATTTGCAGCATTAAATGGTGTTGTTACTGTTATATCGCTCGTCACTCGAAAGACAATAATAATCGAAATAGATCAAACGACTCAACACGAGACCTGCTTCATTGCCGCTCAACTCTTGTTCTCGTTTGCTGTCGTGTGAGTGCTGATCGTTTGCCCAAACGAATCAAAACAAACATAAGCAATAACACCGAATCACAGTGTGTGCATAGAAAAGCGAATCAGCTTGTGCAGTACTTTAGCGACAATGCTTGTTGCATACATTGCCATTTGCTGTTGTTTTTCTTTGATTCGCATCAGATATCAAAAGTGGAGGGAGACGTTTATATTTTAGTTTCGTTTTGTTGTTTTTTGTTTTTTGCTTTTTTTACAGAACCTTCGTTACAAAACTATCGAAATTTTGCGGCGGCACGCACTTGAGACTGCGACCCAAGTCAATATGATGATGGGAAAATGTGCTGAACTCAAAAGGTCTAGATAATGAAGGAGTAGCGCAAAAATACTAAAACAAAAAAAGTAAGAAAATGGGAAATTTGAGATAAAGGCTGATTGGAATTTGACTTATTTTACAGTCACTCGGCTATCGTTGGGCTGACCGTATGTTTATTTTAGCATTGTTATTGTGTTTATTTATGTGTATATGACACTACCCAGCTTACAGTTTCAAACAACCACTGAAACAAGAGAACACAAACTCGTTGGCTTTTTGACTTTTCACACTTTTTCAAACCACTTTTGATGTCCTGATATTTACTTGAATGAGGGATCTCGCGGTATAGTTGTCCAGTGCACTACTACTCCACCACAACGCATTTGGGATTACGGCACGCAAAATTTCAGTCTACTTGGAACTCCTCCTGAAGAGTCTCAATCCCAATTTTTTAAATGGTACTATGCCACTTGGAGTTATGTTAAGGCGCCGTTCGATACACATCATCTATCACAATGGTTATGAGTAGAGTCGAATAATTACTTTGTCTTGTTCTTCTTCTACTAGTAAAACAGCGAAAGTATTGGGGTGTACTGTCGAAAGTGGCAATCATTTGCCGGATATGAGCCCGGTATGCTCCGGCTTTTCCTTGCGGTACTTGGCCGTCTGTCACCTTTATCCGTAGATCAAGCATCAAGTGGCACGTCGTTAAAATTTTTCATTTTGGCCGACAGCCATGCATATTCTTACCCCCTAAGAAACAGGGCTGACCAAAAAGCTTACTGGGTGTTTGTGTATACGTATGCATGTGTGTGTGTTTATGCAACAGGATGCAATTTTTCCTCCCTATTCTCCTTCACTCTGCACGTTTTCACTTTCTTCAATGTTACGTCTTTTTTGTTTTTGTAATTTTAAGTGACTTTGCGTTATTCTCTTCGCATCAATTCAATTGCAGCAGCAGCCTAAAATAGTTTTTTTTTGTTTTTGTGGATGCGATGAGTACCTTTTTCTCGACTTTAACTTTGTTGCAAGTGTTTTGTCTAGTTTTTTTTTATTTGTTGCAATCAATAATGCGTACGTCTGTATGCCACTTTGCCATATCGGTGTGCATGGAGCTCTGTGAGGGGAGATGATGATTAGTTAGATTTATGTGCTTGCTTTTACACTTGTTGTTCTTTGTCCATTTGGCGTGTTTGATTTTTCCACTCTGTCGGTTTCCAAATTAAATTTTTTACTGTCTTTTCGTTCTTCGATTGGCTACAAATTCAAAGACGTTGACTTTGCTCGCAATCGTTTTGTATATTTTTTTAATGGATTTGGGCATAATTACTAAATTGATTACTAGTTATGGTACTAGTTTGAAAAGTTTAGTATGATCCTGGCAGAAAGAATAGAACTATAACTTCCCAGAGAAATATGAACATTGAAAAAAATGTTGGTGATCTTAAAAAGCGGAAAAGGCTTTGCTGATGTTTTTTTTTTTAATTTTTTTTCAAATTCGCTACCACGTGGTGTTTTTGAGAGTTGAAATGAAGGACTGTAGGTATGTAGCTGTTATCATTTCTCTCTGATTTTTTTAATAACACTTTCAACTTCTTTGTTTTTGGATAAAGGATACTGATCCTTTTTTAATCGAAAATAAAACTCATATTCGATTTCCACAGCGATGGTATGGGATGACATGTTTCGAAGTAACCAAGTTCTCATCAGAAATCTTATTCATAACAGTTTTAAAAATTTCGATTGCCGTTTCTTACATACATACATACATACATTTTTCAAACAAATAAGATATCACTTTCATCTTATTCACTTAGGGTCACTTGCATAGAAGCCGGTTAAGCCTAATCGGCTGTTAATTTGACAGCTAACAATACAAAATACGAATCTTGAACGACTCTCAAACAGCTTAGAATTGAAGTGCAAAAGTTGCAGAAAATCACTCAAATGAAAGAACCGACATCCATTAAAAAAAGTTATATCAAGTGTTCGGCCACAGATATCAGTAGTAAAAGTTATCAAAGGATGGACCTCTGATTAAGTGCTTATCGCGATAAAAAATGACATGCGTTCACAATGCAACTTTTGTGAATTTCTTAATCAGACTTTTTTGTAAACGAATATGCCATTCTGAGCGCACGCATGATTAGGTTATCATAGGATAAAGTTTATCATAACCAGACATTGAGTAAACAAGCCTAAGAATTTCAAGTGAAAGCAGCTGGTCATAATTTAGAAAAGTAACCAATGAAAACAGTAACAGCTGTTTGGCTTGCAAAATTTCCTGTTCGGCGGAAACATTTGCTTTTTGCAGTGTCGAGAGAGTTTTACGCTTTTCTGTCTTTATTTAAAATTCTTGCAAGTTTTCTCTCAAGCTCATCTAGTAGGTATACGAAATATTTCCATATTTATAATTTAGCATTTAAAATCATTAATTCAAAAATTCAAATCCCTTTCTCCTAACGGTAGTTCTAGAAACCTATCCTTTTCAAAGACTCCAATTATGGACTCTTTTTGGATGCATTTTTCGGAGCGCTCCGACTTTGGTAAGCTGGGATTTTATGCTACGAATCTATGCTCATTGGAAAATGCACTTCAGCATGTGTTTGGTTGCATTTTTCCGATGAACAATTTTGCGAAGCATATCTTCAGGCACCAAATCGAAACGAACTACACCGGATGCATGCCGCTAGTCGCACAGGGTGAAGCGGTTTCAGAAAAACTCAATAGATTGCATATATTTTCGGTTGCCTGCTTTTAGGCGCAATCAATATTTCTTATTTACTTAAGTATTTAGCAGTGTTGGCAGTCCCGTAAAATGATTTTGTACAGTTTCGTTTTTTATGAGGTTGTTCATTTATTTCAAAAAAGTCGCAAAGATAAATAGGGCGGAAGTATTTTTATTTAGAATTCTAAAAATATGGTAAACTACCAAAAATAGTAATATAGTAAAATTGTTTAATATTGCAATGGCCCAAAGCATTTTCTATGTTTCGCAAGGTCACCTTGAGTCAACTATTTTATTCACAAACAGTTACGCCTTAAGTGAAAAAAGCCAAACTCAAGTAGTAACCTTTGTGACAGCACACAACCATAGACAAAAACCGTGATTTCAGAATGGTGAAATGACGTCTTCGTATAATATAAAACTCTCTTTTAATTAAACTACATATGATTATAGGCTAAAGTTTCCAAAATTTTCAAAAACGCTTGATTGTGTGCAATCTCTGGATTATTACTACTTTTTCTCTAAAACTGTCTGAACAGAATTTCGCTGACCATTCGTCCAAAGTCTCGCCACTGCTCATATTGCCATCGAAATCAGTTGCCATGGTTAAATAAAATTCGATACACAATAAACAAATAAATAAAGTAACATATTAAATATTTTATTTATATTTAAAGATATACATACGAGATGCATATAAAGGGTTTACAGATAATTAATTAACTTAAACTAAACTCAAATTTATTTAAAGCGTCTATGTCGAAGATTCTACATCATTTCACTGTTCTGCTTTGCTTGAATTATATTGCCTGCTGTGTCCCGTTAGTCAAGTATGTATTTGCATAAGTATGTATGTTTATGCATTACAATACAGCGTTACATTCGGTTTTTGTGAGTACTTTAACTAACTCTTCTATATATTTACTAGATCTGAAAAACTAGCGATGGTACTATAGAATGCCACCGATTTTAAAATTATCGAATGCGCCACTCTCGATAGTTTTGCAGCTCTAATATTTACAAACACACACACATTTAAGTAACTTTTACAGCTGATTCACATACTCCTGCACTATAATATTCTCTAGAGATCTTGTTTCTTCGCCTCTTTAGTCAACTTGGTTACACGGAAGGCTTCCAGAATATTAAGCTTCTGCTGCAACTTCAACTTCTTTGCATCCGACATCTTGCCCGCTTTTAGGCGTAGCAAACGCTTGGTCTCATGCTCCACATAGTCATAGCCCTTTTCATTGATTTTTCGCATATAAACCACATACACTTTGGCACTTGCTTCTGCCTCTTCACTTGTTTGCTCTTTCCAAAGTTTTTCCGCTTTTTCGATTAATTTTAATTGTTCCGCATCTGCTTTGTTGGCATACTTTTTAACCAATTCTTCAAACTCTTTTAAACAACCATCACGTCCAATATACAAATCCGTATTCTGCGTAACGAAGTTCTGCAGGTTGTCCAATGTCACTTCTTGGTGTGCGGGGAGGCGTATGAATTCTTCGAATTTGCCATCTTTGATGAGCAAAATTCCGGGATAATTCTTGGAGGCTATGTTGAAGCGTGTGCCGAGTTTTTTGTTTTCATTGTCGCCATAATCCTTAATGCCGACAGTGGCCACCAACAAATCGTTGGTAGCTGCGTGTGCTGCTACTGAGAATGCCGCGAAAGCTTCGTGTTTTTCACCATAAGGAAAAGCAATATCGAATTTGATAAGCGAGTAGGGAAAACGTTCTACGACCTGATCGAAATTCAGCTCATCCAACTCCACACAGCCAGCGCACGAAGCCGCATTCGCCACGTTGGGCACTCCAACCAAAAATGCAAAAATGGCAAGAAATTTTGCGCAAATCAGGTACTTTGTGGTTGTTTCCATGGTTGTTCAGTTTATTTTACAAATTCTAGTATATTCCGCGTGTTTGTTAATATGTACATATGTATGTACATATGACGAATAATTTAGTCGCTATGGCGCTATTTGCGGTTCTACCACCCTATCAGTACCGGCGAATTTTTATTACTAACTCAGTGAATGAAAGTGGTTTGAGCGGGTGTTGCTAAACAGAGCTTGTAAACAGCTGCGGCGCTCACTAGACTCTCGATTACCCTTCAGAGCACAACAAAACTTCGCTAGTGATAGAACTGCAGCGGCTCACTTTAGTAGTAAATGCTAAATAAATAGTAGTAACATTGTAGTTGTGGAGTGGAACAATATTTAATAAATGTAACACACACAAATGTTTTGAGAAAAATACAAAGAAAAAAAGAAAATAATCTGCTGCACTTTTACATTTCTAGTTTAGCTTTAGAATCAATCAACTGCTATTATGTAGATGTTAAAAATTGAAATCCAAAATTTAAAAGTTTTGTAATTTACTACAAAAAGTTTAAACAATTGCTTAAACAGATGAATAGTTTCAAATTTAGGCCCAAATTCGAACTGCTATGAGAAGCCATAATAAAATCGTAGCAGATCGCGAGCAAAATGGAGTTTCTGTTAAAATGTAGTACATATATCTACTACGATAGTAGTAGTAGTAGTGATTATAAGCCCTACTCAGCAAATGCCATACTCGCGTTTGAGATCTAAAGAGCTCCATGTGAGTCTTCATATTCTTTTACGTATTTCTGAAATGTTTGACTTTTCTCTCACTACTATCAGCCAACTTGATCAACATCTCTTTAAATTTGTTTAGCTTGCAGGTTGAATGACATCTGCCTAAACTGGATTTCCACGTCAGTATTGAATTTTGTTTTAATAGCCCTACAGTGAAAAGAACTAGTTGGAAACTACCTCATGGACCAGGATTAATATATGAGTTTGATGGTTTGTAACTTCAGAACCATTTGCAATAGAACGAAGAAATATGGAACCTGTACCAGTCAATTGTAAGATTAAGGAGCGAAATATGCCAGTTTGGAACTTGTTGAAGAAAGGACCAAAAAATTGTAGATTAATCAGTGTCAGTGAAAATAATGGAAAAAGCAGTCCCATACTTTAAGTGCCCATCTCACATGAGAGATGTCATGGGCTCTAGACATTATACTATTCCATTCCCAATCGTTGCATTTTTGTTGGTACATGTTTGGTCTCCTCTGACCTAGTTTTATGGTTATCGAAAATGCTCGTTTGTACGAATTTTATTTCTAACTGGTACAGTTCTTGGCTGAAGCGATATAAAAGATATTTAATTGAAGACATTAAGTATTACTTGTACTTGTGAAGAAACTCTCATATCGCACACTAAATCAAAAAGAGTCACAACTCAAAATCCGAGTAACTTCCAGTAAATTGCTTCTGGATCACACAAAAGTGATTTGATTTTTAAAAACTTGACATCACTGTGCTCTTTAAAGAGTAACGATACTAGTCAAAAAGAAAAATATTGTATGTATTGGCTGCACTACTTTTTATTAGGCAATCTATGCCAAGAAAGCGACCTAAACAAATTTTGAGTTGTGACTGTTTTTGATTTAGGGTGCGATATATCTACAAACGTATGTATGGGTAGATATATATGTATGTACTCGTATATATACATAGCTGTGTTTGCTCGCGATGATAATAAGCTGCGATTAAACCTAAAGTTTCTCTTTGTATTCAATCTCAAAATTCTTTTCTCTTTCAATTCTTTCACTTTTTGCTGTAAGTAAATACCTTTCGATGTGTTCTCAAAGATAATTTTTCACCACCACCAAAATGAAAACTTATAATACAAAAGAAATGTAAAAGACTCGTTGCATATAACCTACAGAGTTCGGGTGGCAACTTTCGATTGCGAACGACTAAAATGGGCTAATGGCCCACAAGAAAACTATTCGGAGTCTTGACGCATCTTCTGGTAACTCGAATCTATGGTTTACGGCTCTGTTCGAAGGTTGTTGAGCAGTCGGGGCACCTTTGGGTAAACGGTATTCTTGTTTTCCGAGGAAGAAATATTTTCCAAGCAATTGCTTGTTAGGAGTGTACGGTGTTACTTCAATGTTCTAAATGCTGCCAGGCCTGCTACTTACTCCACAGTACGGGGCTCGCTGTCGAAGCATACCTCCGAACATTTTGACCGATTGCTTTGGACATCTCTTTGCCTTCTTTTCAGATATTGCCAGGCAGTGACTTGTCATTTTGTATTATCTGGCTGAGACCAACATTTATCCTTGGATATGGAATGATGTAATACTGTCGTTTGAAGTGGTGGAGACTTTGGACCCCAGGGACAACGGCAATCCCTGTATGGAGCGTAGCGGTCCTCGGAATGCATGGACAAAAATGGAATCGTTCAACGTAGATTTGCTTTCAGCAACCCCATTCGAGCTGCAAGATACAGCTCTGAGGATGACAATTTCAGACGGGTTTAACGAATTAGACCTCCTGTCTCTTGACTTTTTATTTTGCAACATCAGAGCATTACAAATAATTATTTCGTGTTCTATTATTCATTGCTAGCCAAAATACCGTAGGTGTTTACATATATTGGACATGTACTCAGAAAACGCCATAACTTTTATAAATAATATATGAACGCTCGATGCACGCTACTTTCATCGGCCACTTTCCCCAACTCAAATGTAAAATACATATTGACTATATTTGTCACCAAAATATATGTATGTCTTAAGGATGACAATTTCGGAATACCAGAATACAGGGCTTTTTTAACTCCGAGATTTCTTTCTTACATTCCCTAGATTTTCGGGATGGAAAATAAAAACTAAAAAATTCTTGAGCAATTCCTCGAAATTACCGTTGTTGTCGTTGTTGTTGTATATACTTAATAAAAACCTCAAACCGCCATTATTCTAAATCCTCAACTGATGAAACACTATAATTAGATATGAATAATAACACGTGCGTAGCCCACTCAGTTACTTCTCCAACATAACCCGCTGTTTGTCGCATATTATCATTTTAAAAATTAGATAATTCGTTGCAGAAGCGAGTCAGCAATTGCTGGTGTTTGCTAAAGAAAGCCGATTTGAAATTAAATACGAATCTCGATAGCCACTTTGAAAGGGTTCAATCAGTCAGTTGACCCTAGATGGATAGCCACAAGCGATAAATGGAAATTCGTATTTTATCACTGTTGTGCTGTTGTCGTTGCCGTTGTTGTAGTAGTACCACGTCCGACCAAATCGGAGTAGAAATGCAGTTTAAATATGTAGCGGTGGATCATTGAAAATTGGTGCCACAAAATTCTGCTTCGTTTAAGTTGTTAGGCCAAATACTGCTCTCAACTAGCAAGTGCCCTCAGTACTGAGGTCTAATACGAGTATAGTGTGTATGTAGAAGACGCTGGAGCTTTGTCTGACTTCGAAGACACCTTGGTACAATATTTCTGCAGAAAAGCCCACATACATTTCGCTCCTGCGGAAAACCATATTTAGAGCTCCCGTTCTGAGATGTAACATACTGGATGGTAAAGTGGACCCTTGTTGACTACCCTTTCAATCTAGAATTCACTTTTGCGGCTTTATTCTGGATATCTTATATAATATCTATGTTCTCTACTTAAGATTAGATATCCTTACTTGCTTTGATAATAAAACAAATAATAAATGCGTAAGTAATTTGAAATGTGCACGGAAGTTGTCTTAAGACCTCACCACCTATTTTTAATTTATAACTCCCACCAAGCACACGCACTTCTACTAACTGCTTAGATGATTGCCGAAATTTGGACAATTTTAACGTCGTGACCGCAATTGTTAGGAAGCATACAAACATAAATGTGTAAACCAATAAAATGGAAAGGGGGTGGAACAGTTAGGTTTGGCGTGCAGGAACCGCAAATCGAAGACCAACATGTATGTCATACATGAATTATTAATTGACTCCAAAACCACTCGGACGATTACCAAAAAAACAAAAAAAAAAAAAAATTGAAATAGATCAAACTAACGCCGCATCTGCTACAATTGCTACCTGAAAAAAAAATTCTCTGACCAAAACCGGCAATCACAAATTGACGATTCGTGTCAATAGAAACAGGCGTGTTTGAACATTTCCGTACTTTCCTCAATACACATAGTGGACATTCGCAACGAATACGAAATTACCAATTCACTATAATTTTCTTCACCACCCATTCGTCCTTTGTCAAACTCTACTTTCAATCAAATTTTTGGTAGTTAGAAAAGTAATTTTGGCTTGAATGCTCACGTATGCACATAAAACATGTACCCACAAACATGTACCAGATAAAAAGTCGTTAGTAGGGCACAAGTATATTAGCCAAGAATATACAGTCGCGTACATATTTTAAGAACAACAACTACTAATTTTTTAAAGCTTTACAAATCATCAAAGACTGAGAGATTCTGGGCAAGTTCAAATAACTTACTGCGAATATTTCGACATCTCTACACATAATTAAATTGAAACAGGTCGATTCTGTACACACATATTTATTTGAAGGAGGGCAGTGAAATAACGCCCGTGGGCATTATTTCCCCGGGCGTTATTTCACTGCACCATTTGAAGGTTTAGTTAAAAATTCACTTGAAAAGTTCAAAAAAGTTTTTCGATTCATTTTGAAAATACTGTATCGATATACCCCATGAAAATATAGCACTTGCTCAATTTTCTATAACTTTTATATTTATTAACCGTGAATGTGAACCAAGTTAACGGCTATCAATTGTTTTATATGATCAGCTGCACCCAGAGTGCATATGGTTTTTAAAATTTTCAAATGCAACGCGAGAGTTCTAAAAGTTAGATATCCAATTCGGGTCAAATTTTGCAATGCTTATTTTTACACAATTATGCATCATATTCCGCCCGACAAACATTGAATTTGCAAAAATAAATTTAATAACGAACAGTTTAAAGTACATTGAATTTTTGTGAGGTATTTTTGAAACAAAGAAGGAATTTCAATACTATAAATAGCTCTTAATAATATTCATATCACTTTGGATTGAAATATCTTTGGTCATAAACCAAGTGGGTGGAGGGGTCAGCCAAACTTACGACGTAAGCAGTTAATGTTTCATCTGTCATGATTGGTAGATTTTTGGCAACAATTACGCTCCTGGAACTTCAGGAGGTCCAGAATTGGACTAGGGATAAACAAAGAGGGATTAAACTGCAGGAGCACCAAAATAAAAAATCTGTGAATAATTTTGGTCAACAAGCAATCGAAGGGAATCAAATACATAAGCGAGGGTGAAAAGGACCGAAACGCCACTTTACCCATGGACCATGGTAGGGTATTCATGGCGATTGTGGAGCTAATAGACACTATGGAGTCCTCATTTAGTGGCCAACTAAACCGGAAAGAACGTGTTTGTACCTAAAAAAAACCGTGTCCGAAAATATGGGATAGAAGGATGTTGATCTTTTTTTTTTTAAATATGAAAGCTTGTTAAATTTCAAACAAATATTCTTAACTTTTATTGTAACATGTTAATGAATACTTGTTTAAGCGCTTACTTTCCTAAACAGTTCGCACTATTTTATTTTTTACAAAAACTGAAACTTCGCCTGATGCTCAGACTTCTGACTCTTCAATAACGCGTATCTTTAAACTATACTTCTGATTCAACTCAAAAACATGGACACTCAAAAAACATGTATTTTTCCATTAGTGTTGCTATTTGAGACTACAGTGCACTCGCGAAAACTCGAACTAATGAAAACCAGCCCTGTCCGAGTTATCGAAATGTTCGAGTTTTCGAACGTTACTATGTATTTTTAATGGATATATGTATTCTTTTTAACAGTTTTTATACCCTGTGCAATTTTATGGTATTATTAGTCAAAGAGATTCTCTGGTTTGATGTTTTGTAGTTCATTGCAAGTTTATTTAATAAAAAATGCTAGCAAATATGAATGTTGTTTACAAATTATGTATTAGAAAAAAAAAGCAGTGATTTTGGTTTGATGTTTCTTATTTTCTACCGCATTCAATACAGCATTTTTTGCTAAACTTAAAACATTAAGTTTTCGTCCCATTATAACACGCAAATAAATTTGATCCTAACCGCGCAAAATCCCGTGTATCACTGACAAATATCAATCAACTTAAAAGAAAAGTTCCGTAATTAGCACGAAACCTAGCCAGTGCGGCGCCCAAAACGACAGTTTCCAACATGTTTTCCCATGAAAAAAAGAAAATAATTGTTCGAGTTTTAGAGTAGCTACATTTTGTTCGAGTTTTAAAGTAGTCAATGGAGAAAAAAAATGTTCAAGCTTCCGAATGTTCGAGTTATCGTGTGTTCGAGTTTTCGCGAGTGCACTGTACTTGTTTTTGATTTGCCTATTAATCCCAAAACATTGACATAGTGTCTGAAGACACTAGCACTGTCCGGAAATTGGTGCAGCTACCCTACTAAATATGTATGTATGTACAATTGAGCATAATAAAATTTTTACTTCGCAATGGAGTCAGAACTTTGATTTAAACATTGGTGTACCTATTTTTATGATCACCACTGCATATGCATATGCATGTAGCTTGTGTATGAACGCTAATCACCCTACCTAAATATAACTCATGCCACATTTGAGTCAACATGACAGGTGCATTATTCTGTGCGTGTGTGCTACCGCGAAAGGACACCTTTTTTTGGACAATTGCAAAAGACGCAATATAGCACACGCATATTTATCACATACACATATGTATATATTTATACATACACACATACCTATGTACATATGGACATATGCATAATAAATAATCTTAATACGCACATTTAGGAAAAATGACACATGTGTATCAGTCCATCTCCGCCCATTCGCATTAAGTGCGTATGCAAACAGGCCAGGACTATTTGATTGTGGACAATAATTTTAGTTTTTTATTTTATTTAGTTCAGCTTAATTTGGTTTTCAACTTTTGCTGCGTCGCACTGACATTGTTTTTTCATTGTGTCCTTCATTTTGTTTTGCGCTATGCTTTTTGGACAATTAAGTGACCGATTGTCATTAGCGACATACAATTGCAAAACAATCGAACAAATTAAACACACATACCTATGCCATACATTAGGGATGACATAATTTTCACAATCCCGGATTAGTTCCGTTAATTGGAAATTTGTGTATTCAACAGCAGTTTAGGTCGAAATAAGTGAAGAGCGAAACGATTCCGATTAGTACATGGCCTTTGTAAGAAATTTTTAAAATACCCAGGCAAATATTTATTTAAACCAGCCAGCCAGCTTTTTAACTGCAAGAGTATATCGGAGCAATCGATTGTATGGGAGCTATGCGTAGTATTGGTAAGATTGGTAAGATCTTCGTAGTTCCAACAAATAATTAATACAATATTAAATGGCAGCTCCATAACATACATCAACTACAGGAATAGTTTCCGTTCAAACAGATAGGCGGGCATGGCTAAATCACCTCAGCTCATTCATTTCGGTATACTTAATGATGGGTCTATCTCAAAAAGCACTTAATGCATCACTTTTAAGCGATAATAGACACCAAGGCGGGCTAAGTCATTCTCTACCTTTGCATCTCAGTTGTGATTTCCCCATCCTCTGCTCACGAATTCCGGTAGTTATAAGAAAATAATTTCGGCCGAACCCTCTCTGCCCATTCGCATAACGTTGTACTCAGGTCGTACCTACGTAAAGCTCGTACACCTCATCGTTGAATTTCTTCGATACTCAATATTTACAACGACTTCAAGACGTTGCAAACACAGTCCAAAGTAGCACATGTTAGAAAAATGATTCTCCGAAAGGGCATTTTTTGAACCACTGAATTGGGCAAAAATGTAAAAAATTCGATCAGCCCTAATGTACGTGCACGCACATCTATGTACATATTAGCGCTGCTTCGATCTGTCCAAATTCAACTACCTCCATGAGATCAATGCGCACTTAGTTGATTCGACCGTGCGTATAAAACTAGTACGTTTTACGTGTGAGGATTAGACTGAGACAGAACAAATTTTTTTAATTATTATATTTTTTTTTTTTTTCGAAACGCCAAAAAACATACTGTAATAGTTTGAGATTAAGCTTTAAAGGTCTGCCGTTGCTAACTTTTTTCACCCAATTTTATTCAATTATATAGTTAATAACTTAAGTGAACCGAATTTCCTAACGCATTTTTTTTTTTTTGCTCAACAACCGTTAAGTCTGTGAAAGCTGTCTGTCTGTGGATTACACAAACACCAAAGGGTTTAAATACAAATCTTGGCCTGTTATTGATTTCCGAAGTCGGGTTCTAGTTCATCATTCCTGCTATAAGAATATGTATTTATCCTTTTTTATAGTAATTTTTACTGCAAATTTCAATGCATCTATAAAGCTTGATTACTGTGGACGGCAAACCTGACGAAAATTTTGAATCACAACTTTCTTGCGGGGAATTCGATTTTGTTCAAAACTTTACGCAGCTAAATGTTTTTGAAAAAATCTAAACTTCCAATGATAGCTTTCTAAAAGCGAACATTTTTTATCCCAGTCTAGTGTACCAATGGCCTATTTCAGATCTGATTGCTTATACGCCACCGTGGCTTTACGTATTTTCCTGTATTCAGCGGCATGTGTATGTGGGTGTAAATAGTACATACATATGTACGAATGTTCATCAAATAAACTCTTATCAATCCAAATACATCAAATTTGCTGAAATTAGTTCAAACATTTTTGGTAATTTCTTTTGCTGATATTACGTATTTATTTTGGAGATAATGAATATTGTGCTATTCAGAATTTTACCTCACCGGAAGCAAATGGTTATTTAATTGAAGAGCATAATTGGCATCACAAATGTATTTTCAGTTAACAATCAAATACCCACACATGTAGTAGGGATGTTAAGTAAGAGGTTGCAAATGAAGTCTTATTTCGAGACGCCTAAAATAATATGTTTACATATGGGATCTGTACTACTTACAACTGTAAAATTGCAGCTCCCGAGACTTTAATTCAATTTGACATATGTATGTAGGTCCTTTCCACAGAGAACCCCCATGATGATGATTTTTTTATTTTTAATGAAAAAACTAAAGGCTTCCCGGTATCGGAGGGCAGTTTAAAGCATATGAACGTGCATGTTTCGTCATGCTCAACTGAAATTATATACAGATACATCTAATAAATCTTTTTTAAATCTTTTTTGAATTTTATTTTTTTAACAAAACTTATCATTATTTTCTAAGTTTTAGTTTTCTTTTTAACGAAAAAATCGCAAAAAGCATTCTTGGTTTGTACGACAAAATAGTTCACTATCGGTAAAGGGTGCCATGACAAAATCCCAAGTGGCAAAATCCCAAGTAAAAAAATTGGGATTATGACACCCAGTCTACAGTGTCAAAGTCCCAAGTAAAAAAATTGGGATTATGACACTGCAGGGGGTGTGTCATAATCCCAATTTTTTTACTTGGGATTTTGCCACTTGGGGCTATGACATGTCACCTCGGTAAAGGCATAAATGGCACCATCTAAAGTCAAATTTTTGGGTTCACTGCATTCCTTCAAATCTATGGCCTTTGAAACAAACGAAGATGAAACAGCTAACTATCGAACATCCAAAATTATGCAACAGAACGTGTTAAGCAGCCACAAAAGTCAAAAGCCACACCACTTACAGGAGAATACTAAAATGCAAGTACAAATTTTCCATACCGAGAATTCCAATATCCCAACCGATATGCCATTGGAGTTAAAGCGAGACCCGTTTTTCAATGACAGTCAATAAACCACAATGCCAATGATTGAGTGTTTGTGGTCGGAATTTGGAGATAGATAGTCGACTGAATGTCGTATGTACCCGTGTCCGAAAATCGTTTATTGCAGAGGGCTTTATTGCTGGGATATCCAAAAAAATTTGCAGTCAGTCGTTTGAACCAAACGCAATCGACGATTCTTATATAATAACCGCTTCATGTAGGGATTTAAATTTATCCTAATAAGTATACAAAGCCTACTTGATTTCGTTGATTTTAGTGTCACATATGACACACTGCACTGTACGAATTGCAAAAAAGGTTTAAATTAAACTAGGGTAGCAAAAGAAGAGACAAAGGGCTTGAAGGGGACTACAAAAAATTGCTTGTACAAGTAACCCCGATTACCCAATGCGATGGTCTTCGGTGGTTGCTACTTTTAAAAGTAGAAAGGTAGCTGACCGACGAGTATGTGGGTTAGTGGTGCAAGAACATAATTATTTTGAATAACATCAACACATAGAGGGTACATAGCCCAACATACGAAATGCAGGTGCTAACGAAGGCTAAAAACATAGAAACTCAATAAATGTACATATGTTCGTACTGTTATTACAGTCAACCCTTTAAAACAGCTCTGTTTAGTCCACGTGCTGACTGCACACCGTTTTAAAAATTTTTGAGAATCGTTCCTAAATGGTAATTATTCAACTATTTGATATGCAACCAGCACACTATTCAAATTGGAGCTTAAGCACATGGTCCTCAAAACGGCGAATTCACAATTTACTCTAACTACCGCCGAATCGGTCTTCTCAATAACCTATCGAGCGTATCGTGCGAAATATCATACAAAGTATCCACTCGCGCAGTAACTGGTGTCTTCTGTTCTTGTTGGAAGGCTTCTCAGCTAAAATTCATCTGATTTGCAGATGCCGTTTGGAATCGGCAACCAACTGAGGTCCCGCCAAATTGTAGGATTAACTACAAGCAGCACACAACAAATGGGTAGACAAGTTCGGCCTTATTGTCCTCCGAGCTTTATTATACGAATTATTTTTTATTTTATTTAAAATTTTTCCGCACCGGGTATTACTGTTTCTGTTGTAATGGCAAAAACTTACGCCACAGGAAGGTTTTGGATAGTTCTATTCCTGTACCAGATTTCTTTGACTCAGTTGTGTTGATTTCAGTTAAAAGTAGCGCGAAGTGAATTAAAAAGAATAGAATGATTTTGTTTTGATCAGAATTTTTATATTTAAACACATTTAAGTGAAATTAAAAGAAGTAAAATACCCCCTAGAGAAAAGTCGAATACGGCACTGAAATAAATAACAACAAAAATACTTAATGTGAGAGGCCCAAAGTCATTTGAAATAAATTGTGAAGTAGTCCTGTGGAGGAGTAGTCCTTTAAACGAAGCACAGTTGGTCACCGTACACACATACTGACCTATAAAATCTTCGAATTAAATCACACGTGCGTTTTTATGTAATAGTCGATAGTCGATAAGCTGGTAAAAGACACATCATAATATTATTGCCATAAATTGAAAATTATTGCGAGAAACCGGAGCAACAGGAACATCCCCTTTTTAGAATTGGACAAACTCATCAAGCTGACCTACCGAATCGAATTTTATTGACCACATTCGATTAAAGGCCAACAAAGCTATTACAATGAGATAGGTAGGTAGGTAATCATATTTTTATATTTGCGTAAATGTCCTTTGGAATGATGATTGGAATTTATTGAATATGAAAGGGTTAAAACTAAGAAAAAGAATACAAATGAAATTGGAGCATTCTTACAAATTGGCGCGTTTATTGCCATTTATATTTGAATTGAACGCATTGGCAAGCAATGGAATATTATTTTCTCCAAAGCCTACCGCTAATAAAGCCTATTTCAAATTTAACGATTATTTACTCTTCAGTTTTTGGTTATCACTCGCTTGCCCAAGTCGTTTGGCTTTATTGCTATTTTTATGTGATTTAAGCAATTTTGACCTTTTGGTGCGTTTAGTGAAATGCGGAAAAGCTGAAACAATTTCACTACACGAAACGCATCTGTGAATGCATGAATATTTGACGGTATCGAAAAACAGCCACTCTTCCTTTCGTAAAATTTTAGATTTTTGTCTGCTTGTAGGGTGGCAGTAAAGTAGAGATATTATGGTCTACAAATAGTGCTTTTTGGGTTCGATACACTTCTTTAAAGACTTGCACAATGTTTTTTGTGACTCATCTAGTGGTCCGCTTCATTAAATTTTACTATAATAAATAGCAAATAATTCCAACTGGTTTCGTTACCTTCAAGAAAGCATCCAAGCCCTCGTTTTGTCTTCAGCGTTGGTGGGTATCAGGGTCTTTGGAAATAATGGCCCGTAATCAAAGTCAAATTAAAATTGAGTTTTATCTACTTAAACATGATTCTAAAATAAACATCATCTCATGTCTGTCCTAGTCAACTTAAAATACATTTTATGCCTAAGATGGTTTTTTAGTTTTAAGATGACGAAAACGTCATTAAACATTTTAAAATCATGTTTTGTGTCTATGCTTTTGTTTGTGAACATACAAAATTTCTCTAACTAACTTAATTTTTTTAGATAAATATTTGTAAGTTTTTGTCAGCTCGAGACCAGTTAACAAATAATTCTTAGTGAATTGTTACTGCCAGTTTTTGGGAAAAATTGATAATTAGAGAAAAATTACAAAGATAATCACAGCGATGGATAGGATTACATGTTTCAGAGTTTCCAAGCTCATGGAAATCTTTGTTTTGTTTGTTGTTTTGCTTGTTAATGCACTGACTTATAATAATTCAATATCAAAACTATTGAAACAAAATTACTTTGGCAAAATATGTAATATTGTTGAGTATAAGACATGCTATTATTTTTAGGTATGGTCTTATATTTCTAATGATATAATATTTTTTTGAGTTTTTGTACCGTCCAATTGTGTGAATTTGCGTTATTTTGCCTTCAGCATATGTATGTGTATTGGGCATTTTAATAATAATCGAAATATCAGGTCACTTATTTTTTATGACACCTGTTATTATCATTTCGCTTTACATACAAATTTGCTTTTTATTGCAAAAACAAAAAGTGTAGTTTTTACTGTAAATGAATTGTTTGGTTACCTATGGTGAATATTATGTGAAAGGAATTTCAATTGTGGTGAGCCAAAACAAAACTCACTCGAAGAATCGTTTGCAACCAGTTCGGTTCATTTGTGTTTCAAGGAAGCCAAAGAAACAACAGTAGGGCTGAGTATAAATCAAAGATTTGGGCAGTTGCAAAGCAATGAGATGAATGGGGGTAGAAGGTTTCAAAACATGGAGGCAGAAAAAATATTGTCGATCCGGTAAGCGAAGTGGTGAATAGGACATTTCGCTTTAGTGTTAAATAAGGTAGGAAATGATGAATTCCGTACCTAATGCACTTACAATGGCAAATACCTACCATCGCCGAATAGGAATAAGTGAGAAAGACAACAAGGTGCTACCGGTCGAAAGGCAGTTCAACACACTGTACCAATTATTGCGGATAAAGTATCCTTTAAAGTTTCGAAGAGATTCTACTGTTGTGACATTTCCATGACAGCCGCTCTACTTATCCGAATGGCTCAGTATTTACTCGACCACGGACAGTCATTTCGATACTAAGCTACCACATTATGTTGTGGATAAGTTATATGGTACTTTGCATAACTTGAGGCAAACTGTGCTCTACACCTCTTTGAAATTAGGGCTATGCCAGATGCAACATATTTCTGCCTGGAGGTCTCGAATTTTGGGCTGAGTATCGTAGAGTTTCAACACAAGTGAATATCTTCCCGGATAAATCTCAATACCCCCAGACCTCTGTTTATTTTATACAAATTTTTGTTTTTTATCGTAGATACAGTCCCCGGTTTCAAATTCATGCTGATGCCTATCTTGTCGATGAGGGTTTGAGCTCTTTAACGGCAGGAAATATGGAGCAGACGAAGGTGACGTCAACCAGCCAATAGTCAATATGGTAAGAACTCCAATACTTTGTTATAGAACCATACTTGAAAGATTTCCAAAAATTTGAGGGACCTACATTTTTTATAGCGACTCAACGGCATTGCAGCCACAATTTTTATGCCAGCAAAATACCTTCGGAGAGCTTACCAACCACTGTCAATGAGCAAATTGTCTTTTCAGATTTCCGAAGAATTGTAAAGATACAGTAGTCGCTCACAAATTAGAACTCTCAGTAATTAGAATTTCCAGAAATTAGAATCAACTTTTTGAATACATTACACGCTCTGAAATTAGAATCGAAAATTCTAATTTGCGAGCGTATTTTGTTTTTTGTTGCAAAATGAGATATAAAAGGGGGAATCCCCAATTTATTCTGTACAGTTTTTGTTTGAATTCGATACTTCGGCATTGTTTGCTTGATATTTGACGATGATGTGCCACTAGCCCAGCTACTGCAAAATGATCAATATATTTACTGTAATTGGAGTTTTTGTTTTTTGAACCTTTTTTTGACTTAGCGCATAAATACATATATGTATATAGGATTTTTGTCTTATGTTTTCTCGTTTTTATGAATAAAATTTAATAAGACAAAATTTCATTGAAGTTTTTCAATGCAAATTGACATAAATTTTAAGGTTTTATTGATATAAAAAAACGTCCAGGAATTAGAATTTTTCAGAAATTAGAATCGCCCTATAAACAAAGTGATTCTAATTTTTGAGCGTCTACTGTACTTGGCACCGCGGAACTCGAAATATTAATTTTATAAAAAAATTGTATAAGTATACCTTAATACTTACGACATACGCGAAGAGATGAGGGGAGAGGGGAAGAGTACAACTAACTTTGTACCATCAAGTCGGTTCAAGTTTTTCTAACTATCAATTTCTCTCTCCCTTATGTATATCCCGTTTTGTGTTTCAGATTTACTTTCAAGAAAAATTGACACAACAGAAAGCACAAATCGGAACGCCAGCCGATTTGAATTCAACAATTGAATAATGTAAAAGTGGACTAACATAACATTAACAAGTAAAGAAGTCTAAGTTCGGGTGAACCGAACATTAAATACCCAGCGTTAGTTTTCAGAACGCGATACAAATACCATGACTTGGCAATGAAAAGTTTTGCTCAACTTACATATGTTAATTTATGTGATTTTCGAAATTTTCGATATCGAAAAAGGGGGGTGGTTATAATTCGATTGCGACAATTTTCAACAGCAGCCTACCTTGGCCAAAAAGTAACCAATACACGAAATTCCATGCAAATATCTCAGTTTTTACACAAGTTATGTCAATTTATGTGATTTTCGATATCGAAAATGGGGGCGTGGTTATCATCCGATTTCGCCCATATTCAATAGCAGCCTACCTTCATCACATCTCAATTTTTACTCAAGTTATCGTGTACACGGACGGACAGACGGACGGACGGACATGCCTTAATCAATTCCTCTTTTCAACCTAAGAACTTTCATACCTGGAACTCTATATCTAACTCGATTATTTTTCGCCGTTACATAGTACCGTTATGTGGACAAAATTATAATAACCTTGTACTGGTACTAGTACGCTGGGTACAAAAAGAAAACTTTATTATTTTCTAAAACAAAACTTTTCAAACAGGCAATGTTAATCGAGAAAGATTTCATATGATCACCTAAACGACGCCAAGTTCAATTTATACGTAGCATTTCGCTAAGAAGCGGAAGGAGACAATATTCACTTTGGCGGGAAATATGTAGTTGAGGTGCAAACATGATAAATTGGACACTTGAGGATTTGTAAATGTATGTATGTATATAAACATATGAATGAGGGAGGGTTCCGTCACAAAAACAAAGTAACAGTACGAAACGGGGAAATATGCTCCTTCGTATAACAGTTTCTTGCATTCTTGAAAACTGCGCAGGCTTGAGAACGTGTGAGCTCCAAAGTGTGCTCCATTAATGAGCGTTACAGAAATTTGGGGGCTTGGATTTGTGCACATGCGCGTTTTCAAGTTCGCAACTATATTTGCAGATATACTTAAAAATTATAGGATGAGTTTGTTTACTAACAAAAATTTTCGCAAAGGAAAGTGAAAAGGTTACGGAACGTAAATAGAACTTACCCCGTTCTACTTCTATTCCTTATTAGGTATTTATGCTGAGTTACAAATAAATCTAAAATATGCAAATAAATTCATAGCAACTTGTTGCTTGGCGCCAAATGACCCGCTCGTCGTAGTCGAAGTTAAATCCATGTTGCACACTTGTACCTGAGTATACATACATACATACATACATATATTAGTTTATATGTTCTTATTTATATTCTTAAATTAATAATTATTAGCTACCAGGAAGATCTTTACTTGGGTCTTGTCATTTTGATCTGCCCTTGTTGTGCTGGTGCGAAAGATGCCTTGCTCCTTTTTTTCACCATTTAAAATCTCCCCTGAACCCAAAGCTTCCACTGTTTTCAAGAGTATGTACTTTATAAAATATGTATAATAGGAGGAGGGATGGCAGCAAAAGTCGTCAAGAGTTTAGTAAAAGCACAATATTTTACATGCAAAAGTATCGAAAGGTCAGGGAGTCTAAGACTTTTAACTTATACCATTTAAACGAATTTTGAAAATTTTTGACGTTAACGTGGAGGTAAGGTCGAAGCTGAAGTAGGGGTAGATGCAGATGTAGCGGTAGAAAAGGCAAAACCGGATATAGGGGTTTAGGTCCAGGTAGTTGTAGACGTAGTGCTGTTAAAGTTATCGCCGTGAGGAATACACCAGGATTGTTTTCACTTCCGCATATCGATTTCTGTGGAAGGTAGGAAGTGAAGTTTAAGCAAGTGTGAGCTGAAGATGAGATAGCCTCACACCAACACCTCTTTATGCATTTCTTTCGAGGGATTTGTTAAAGTTAATTGGAAAACTTCGGATACTTTTAGAGGTTTTGTGGGTATTTTTAAAAATATACTTTTGCAAATTACTTGAATTGAAAATGGCAACGCCGCTTTCCGCCGCCGTTCTGGTAGTACCATTGCATTAAGTTTCAATGAAGCAATCGTGCAATTATTCTGGCAATCGAAATCGTAAATCTAATCGCAATTACTCGTCCGCTGATGGACATGCAAATTTTCCTTGACGACTACATAGTATTATGCATTCCATAATACATTATTGTCCTCCAAAGGAATACCATTACACCAGCCGGCGCGCCCTTGCTATTGTTGCACAAGTGTTTTGCCAACTTTTCACCGTTTTTCACGCTATTCCCCGCACACTCGCTACTTCTTTTCTTATTTTCACGTCATGTTTGTCGCCATTGTTGGCATTTTTACTTGTTTCCTCTTGTTTTTTGTTTTCAACTCATATGAAATGAAGGCACTTTAGCAATTTCTGTCAAATTCTCAAGAGAATCGTAGCTGCGGCCGTGGAGAGGGGGCGGACGGGTTAAAAGTGACCAAGGCTGACGTTGGCAAAATTGCATTGTAATGGTCAAAACTCATCTTTTTTTTATTGTTTTATGGTGCAATTTATTGCAATGCTTTTTTTTGTTGCTTTGCGCCCAAATCCCACCCCACGGGGACATTAAAAATGGAATATTAAGGATTTTTTTTTCTGCAATTTTATTGTCATTGCTTTCCGTTGATTTTACAGTTTTGCGCTTTGCTATTTTTTTTTTGTTTGGTATATTGCTGTTGTTGTTTTTACTTCTTTATTATTGCGTGCAGCGTCAGCTATTGTGTTGTGCGGACGACCACGATTTCAGTTTTGGTTTTCAATTTTTCAATTATGGGTAATTTAGCAGAATTGGCAGTTTCATGCATGTTTTGTCGTCCGGTATCTATGTAGTGTTCAGGAAAGCTTAGCAACCCTTTCTTTTATAACAGTAATGGCCACCCACAATATCGCTTTCTTCACTCTTTTGCGGAGGAACATAACTCCTTTGGCTCTTATACTCCCATGTTGCTGCAGGGTCTTCGACTTTTCTTTATCCTTTCAGTTCACATTTTTTTTCTTCCAAACTGTGCACTAACTTTCAATGACACATTTTCCAGATTTTCACAGCCTTCAGGATCGTATGCAGGCAATCTAATAAAAAATCACTCAGTAAATGAGTCCATAAACCTTTAAGCATGGGCCACATTAGACAGAAAATCTCATTTTTCCACTCGAAGGCAAACAGACACGACGAATAAGTTCTACGAATCTCTCGAAAGCGAACAAACCTTCTTTCGAATATAAGGGGGCCCAAAGCACAATGGAACGTAAGGTCATAGTGCACTACCTAAATTAGTTAATGTTACTATTACATAAAGTACCGCCCCCTAATTAAGAAGATATTGCGAGATAGTTCTGGTACATCCCTAACTCCGTCCATTCATTTTTCTTTATTCCCAATGCATATTTCAAAATTGGCCAGCTTTCCGCTATTTTGGCGTTTCGGAAAATTGTTTGAGGACCTTTAAAAAATTCATTTCTCGTAATAAAGGTGAAATCTGCATATAAATCGTTCCCTATTAGGTATTCGTCTATTATAGATGAACTATCAATAGTTTGCTAGGTTTTAAGGCAGGGTTCACTAATTTTCTCTAGTGGAGTAAAAGATATAACATTTTCAGGCAAGTTTGTAAGTTATGAGCAAGCTCGAGACCCGTTAACAATAATTCTAAACGAATTAATATTGTCAGTTTTTGGGAAAAATTGATAATTGGAGAAAAATTACAAAGAAGAATATTTGATTCCAAAGTTAAAGCCTGTATAATGTCGTTTCTTCACTGAAGTTTGAAGTTGAGCTCCTTCAAGTCCCCATCCTCTATTGGAATGTGTCATATTTGAAGAGAAATGTTATCTTAGAAAAAAACAAGTAAGGAAAGGGCTGTCTTCGGCTGTGCCGAAGTCTTTATACCTTTCATGAATATGCACAACTTTTCTCAGTGTCCGCTCCTTACTTACAATTACTCACAAACTCTCCAAAACTGTTAATTTAAAAATACATAGCCAAACCACATATATCGGAGCAATCGGTAATATGGGAGCTATATGTTATGTAAGTCCGATCTGTATGATTTTCACTACACACATCACTCATATAATAAGTACCAAACCTGCAAAATTCTACGTTTCTAGCTTTCTATTTGAAAAATGTATAGCCCGAAACCCATTTATCGAAACTATCGATTATATGGGAGCTATATGTTATGTTGGTCCGATCCAGGTGATTTTCACTACACACATTACTTATATAGTATGTACTAAACCTGCGAAATTTCGCTCTAATAGCTTTTTAATTGCAAGAGTTAGAGGCCAAAACCCATTTATCGGAACTATCGATTATATGGGAGCTATATGTTATGTTGGTCCGATCCAGGTGATTTTCACTACACACATTACTTATATAGTATGTACTAAACCTGCGGAATTTCGCTCTAATAGCTTTTTAATTGCAAGAGTTAGAGGCCAAAACCCGTTTATCGGAACAATCGATTGTATGGGAGCTATGCGTTGTATCGTTCCGATCTTGCTGGTTCCGACAAATGATTAATCCTATGCAAAATGGCGCCTGTTTGCAAAATTTCATCGAGATATCTCTAAAATTGAGGGACTAGTTTGCGTTCAAACAGACGGACGGACAGACGGACAGACGGACGGACGGACAGACGGACATGGCTAAATCAACTCAGCTCGTCGCCCTGATCATTTCGGTATACTTAATGGTGGGTCTATCTCTTCTTCTTCTCATACTTACAAACATCGGACCAAAGTTATAATACCATTTCATGCTCATGAAAGGTATAATAAATGAAAAAGCAAACGCTTCCTCCTCCCTTTGATATCTCCCGATGCCTCCCGTGGGAGGTGTGGACCCTGTTTTGAAACTCTTGGTCGTCTTCCTCTTAACAAAATCGCAACCACGACAGTTGGGCAGTAGCGCTAGGGAGTGCCGGAGCGTACCTGGTTCATATCCGACCAAAGACTGTCAATTGAACAACACTCCACAAGGAGGACTGTTTTATTCGTCCTTTCCATTGTCCCTTTCAATCGTATTTATGATCTCATAGGCTGTAAGAAATTGAGACGCTTATAGACAGTTGACATTTATTATGTGCAGACATTGTTACTTTTATTAATTTTCGATTCAAATACTAAGTACTATGATTACATGAGGTCTTGGCTGTACAATTAATGTATTACTTTATTAAATAAATAAATAAATAAATTACATTAGACGGGTTAAAGTATGAGTTGAATACATACATATATGATTTTAATATTAGTACAAAGTACATACATATTTCACTTTGAGCAGGAAAAAGAAGAAAAGAAGGCAAGCGCTAAATGTTTAAACATCAAACTTCAGGTACTCGCGTTAATTTATTTTTTTGTTTTTAATCAGTCTAGTATACATACGAATATTGCAGAATTTCCACAAACCGCAAGTGGCTTGTAAAATATTTGCGTGTCGGCAAACCACAAATGTACAGAAAATTCGCTCATAAAATGCTAAAAAAAAACCCAAAGTGCAATTGGATCGGAGTTCAGTGAAAAGGGAATTGCCAAAAAGAATTTTTAAAAGCACCTTCAAACAATTGGAATAGCTAGAATTTCAGGTCCTGAAAATAGGCGCCAAGAGGGTTTGGATGCGAATGTGAGAATGGCACATAGACTGGGAAAATGCAAATTAAAATGTGATACCACTCGTCCCATTAGTTAATTTTCTCAATTTCTTTACGGTTGTTGAAATTTGCTAAAATTACAATTCGTGGTCACAACCAAACAATAAAAATCCATCAGTGACAAGCTACATTGTCAGGAGAGCGATAAAATAATTAAAAACCGCTAAACATAACTGCATTTCACGTATGCGAGGATGTATGTATAGGGTGAGTCATTTCGTTACTTAGCTGAATATCTCTCACAGAGTTGAATAATTTGTTTCTTCATAGGTATGTATGTAGTTCAAGAAAAAAACTGAAATTTGATTGAACGATATTCAGTCGTCCGTCTGTAAACTTAGTGAAGTTTAAGATATTACGCTACTTAGAATCCACCGCTGTATTTGGTATCCCAACACTCATCCAAAATGAGACAAATATGGCCAACGGTCCCTTAATGGAACTATAGTCCACCACCATACAAAAGAATGGGACAGAGAATAGCACTTTGATCGACGAATATGACGCATCTTCCAAACAATCTCCAGAGAGTACTGAGCTTAGGCAGACAACTCTTCTGCGTGATTTTAAAGAAGAAAGCAAGAAAATCCGTAGAAAAATAAGTAACAAAGTGTTGCTTTAGACTAACGAGGTAGGATGTCGGATTTCACGGCTCTGGAAGTATTCGCAAGTATTTCTTCGAAAAGATTTAGGGACTATAGAATGTTTTCGGGACTGAATGAGGGCGGCGGAGGAAGCCCTCTCCGTTATACAATAATTTGAAACCTCATAGGGTTTCTATTTCTATTGACAAAAATTGATTAGAATATGTTTCTACCTTCTCCTCCAGAACCCTCATATCTTATTTACAGTAAATAGCAATGCATCCAAATGTCTCACCCTGTTAAAACACAAGCTCCTTTTCCTTCTCTTTGCTTTAAATACCCACCATATGAAATGACTTTTATTTTATTTGAAGTTTATTGCGGGCAAAATAAAAATGCAGTTTTCAACACAAAATCAATCCATTGGACAGGAGGGGTGGCATGCGATTGAAATTAACTGGACGACAGGTGAGCAAATGTTTCTCGCTATTGCGTGTGTCAGTGGCGCGTCATAATCCAATAAAAAGTAATATGGCCAACGTGCAGCAGACTACGAAAAGTGCAAATGCACACGAAAAATATAAACAGGATTTGTTGCCTCGTTTCCCTGCAAAAAACCATAGAATATCAAAGTACTACCAAGAAATACTTTTTCATATAACAAGGTAGTCCGATAGAGTATCACCTACTCCATCTCAGAGTACTTCAGTTCTTTGCTTCGGAGTACTTGATGGAGCACCTACTTACATATGTACGTGAGATTACTTTTAAAATGTCCTCAAAGAATTACTCCACTGAGTATTTAACACCAAAGAGAGATAGGTAGTAGGATTAGTTTTATGGATCACCTCTTTCCTACCTGGCTTTTTTGCTGAATAGGTACTCCCTGGAGTAAATTTAACAAAGTACTCCATCCTTCATCTTTTTTATATGAATGAAAATAAGTCTTGGTGTACTCTGATACTCTTTAAGGAGTATTCTTAGGATAATTTAACGGTGTATTTTGGTTTTTGAAGGGTTAGACCCCTTCACATCGTTGTTTGATTGAGGCGTTGCTTGCATGATATTTTATGCCGCCCATGCATCAATTGTAACGGCAGTTCATTAGTGACGCCTGCATTCGTTTGTGTGTTGTTGTTTTATTGCATTTGACTTTTTGCTTTACCCTTGATGCAACTGCCGACGCCTCGGTGCAATAAAATATTTACGAATGAAAATTGTTTTGCGAATTCGCGACGACAATGAAACAATAACAATAACAATATTTTTATACCTAACGGTGCTTAGACCACAAGGTACTGTAAAACCGCGTAAGTGATATTCCAGTTTGGCTGTTTTTTCAAATAAAAATTGTTTATTTTTTTAACACGGATAGTGAATTTATGGTAAGAGTTACCATGAGCCCAATACCACCTCAAAAATTATTCTATTCCTCTTATTTAATTTTTTTTTAATTGAAGAGCATATAGGCTATGCTTATAGTACATGATTTTCCGTCAAACTAATTCGTATACTTTTTAGTTGTTTCACTTCTTATTAGTAAAAGTAGTAGTCTTCCTCTAAGGCTATGCTGCAGGTTGTTTCGATGCTGCTTAAAATCCCCTTTCCTTTAGATAATATTTTGAAGCTTAACAAACAAAAAATATCCAGTCAAGTAAAAAGTAAGGAAGTCTAAGATTGGCTGAAACCGACAGGTCTGTGATCTACTGATATTTTTCTTTCAAAGTCAAACGATATTCCTTCGTAAAATTAAGTGTCATGTCGGTTTCAGCCGAACTTAGACTACCTTTCTTTTTATAACTAGGTATATATTTGTACATGCAGCCATAGCCATGGAAAATGTTGAAATTCTTTATGACTTTCTTTGATGTATTGACATGCAATTCGCTGCAAATATTTACCAATGTTACCGAGTAACGGAAAATTGTGGCGTTCACAACTTTTTGCAATTCGAACATAAACAAAACTTGCAACTTTCTTGAATTTAAAACTTGCTGGCCCATAATTATAGTCACGCGTTTCAATTAAACATAAAAAGACATTCAAAATGTTGGTCAATCATAGTCATTAACAAATATTTTAGCTGAAATGAAATGTAAGAGGATCACCTTATGAAAAGTAATTAAAAAATGTTGGTGGTATGAAGAAATCTCTTAAGTTTTGCAAGGTCACCCTGTGTCAAATATTTTATTCGCAAGCCAAAGCCAAGCTGTGGAAATGATAAAAATCATAAGTCATAAAACGTATTCTAAGATGACTATGACAGGCATGAAATGATGTTTATTTTATAATCATGTTTAAGTAGCTAAAACTCTATTTTAATTTGACTATGATTATGTGCCGTTGAGTTCTGAAGTCGATATTAAAAGTCCTGAAATGGATGGTAATGGCTGCCCAAGAGCCAAGCGCGCTTGGGGTTGATCAACAGGCAGCGAAAATCTACGAGCGGTAAGTCCCACCTGAGACGATCTAGAACAGAGGGCTAGTAACACACATTGTGAAGCCTGTCCATATCGGTAACACCCCTAAGCCTTCGAAGCGTCACGAAGTGGATAGCTCAAGACCGTCCTTTTGGAGACTGGGATTCGAGCTGAACGTAGAAATGGGATTCGTGCTGAGTGAGGTAAATGAAGTTCCAGTTGTGCACGGAGAGAATTGTGTGCAGAAGTTATGCGGTATGGGCACAACTTATGCACAAATCGTTCACGAAAAATGACCAAGAACAGTTGTTCATAATCCATGCACACTTGTCCATAATTTAAGTTCAGCACTATGAGCATGTTTTATGAACAACTGGGATAGACTATGAACAACTGGGCATACGTTCTGAACAACTGGGATAGACTATGAACAACTGGGCATACGTTCTGAACAACTGGGATAGACTATGAACAACTGAGCATACGTTCTGAACAACTGGGATAGACTATGAACAACTGAGCATACGCTCTGAACAACTGGGATAGACTATGAACAACTGGGCATAATTTATGAACAACATTCTCATAGATTGTGAACAAAATTAATTTTATTTTCAAATGTCTTTATTACAATAAATCATATACTTCACTATTTACATTTTTATTTCACTGACCTTCCTAACCTTTCACGATTGTTTTTCAATGGGTTTCTTGCCACAGGCTTAAAAATTGCTGCCAGCACCTTGGAGACTTCAATTAGTACTAAAAAAATTCAAAAATAATAATTAAATTAGTTCTTCATCTCATAAGTTTAAATTGTTTTTTTACCTTTGTTTGTTGAAGATTATTTATAATTGTTTTAGCAGCTGGAAATTTAAAAAGGGTTTTTGCATACCGGGTACAAATTTTGGAAGTCAATATCGATCTATGTACATAAATATAATTTTAATAGATGGTGCAGAATCTATACATAAATGTGCACAACTTATGAACAATAAGTGTTTATAGTCACATATTATGCACAATGTTCACATATTATGATCAATGGTGTTTGATTTTCAAATAATTAAGCTATGAACAATGTTCACAAACTGTGCACATTTTTTGTGTATAACTTATGAACGATTTCAATAGATTGTACAGAATTCATGATTATTGGGCAAAACTTATGCGCAAAGTTGCATATTCAAAAATGTATCTAAACATTTTATGGTTATGAACAGCTTGTGCATAAATAATGCACAACAGTTTTCTCCGTGTGATCAGGATAAAAGTAGCCTCTTCGGCGTGCTTGCAACCAACATTAATACCAACAAAAACGTTACTTCGATCTTAACCATTCATCATTGATTGACGTATGACATGGCTAGACGATTCGTGTTTGAGTTTGTTTCTACATTCAAAATTAAATACTCACCAAGCTGGAACAGAGAAAAACAAGCTGGAATTGATTGGCTAAAAGGTTTTATGCGTCGTATAACAAAATTAGTCTCCGAAAACCGGAAAACACTAGCATATCGCGCATTTCTGGATTTTCTTCCGAACCTTTTTAGCACTTTTACCACAAAACGGATGAATGAACTGGGAGCTTTTTATACCCAGCGTACTAGTACTAGTACAAGGGTATTATAACTTTGTTGGGATAACGGTTGGTTGTACAGGTATAAAGGAATCGAGATAGATATAGACTTCCATATATCAATATGATCAGGATCGAAAAAAAATTTGATTGAACCATGTCCGTCCGTCTGTCCGTTAACACGATATCTTGAGCAAATAATGAGATATCTTCACCAAATTCGGCATGCGTACTTATTTGGGTTCAGAATAGATTGGTATTGAAAATGGGTAAAATCGGACCATAACCACGCCCCTTTTTCGATATCGAAAATTTCGAAAAACGTATAAAACGGGTTAATTCAATATCAGAAGCAGCTATGATAAAATTAGCAATGTGTATTGATTTAGATGTTCTAAGGCCGATTTTATTAAATTTTTTGAAAAGGGGCATGGCACCGCCCACATATATTTGAAGAAATTTTCAAATTTTGAGTCTCAATAACTTCAGAACACTTTATGCTAGTATAACGAAATTTTCTAGAGGGCATACTATTGTTGTGTTAAATTCAGCTATAGAAAATAAACGAAATCGCTTGGCGACCACGCCTACTTTTTCATAAAAGTTATATTGAAAGGAGGTGCAAATATTGAAAACTCCATATCTAATTAACTGATACCGCTATAATAATATAATTTGGTACGTACATCAATTTTTATATTCTTTACATTATTTTCGTAAAATTTTGATTATGTATGAGTCACGCAATTTTCAAATTCGACTGCTAATAACTTCAGAACGGTGTGAGATAGAATTACGAAACTAGGTACCAGGCATGTTATGTTTATGTAGAGTACTACCACAGAAAATAAGAAAAATCGGTGAACGACCACGCCCACTTTTGGACTAAAGTTCTCTAAACGAGAGTTAGGAAACCGGAATATGCAATATCTGTTTAACTGATAAAGATATAATGTTAAAATTTAGTACACTCATTCACCTGATGATGTTATTAGTGATGTTTAAAGGTTTTTTGGTAATATTTTGGAAAATGGGCGTGGCACCGCCCACAAGTGAATAAACAAAATATCAACATTTCACTATTAACAAGCCACTGTGAAAGTATAGGGACAAACAACATAATAAAATCCGTGGGCGTGCCACCACCCACTTTTTTAAAATTATGTAAAATTTCACAAAATACGTTAAAAGTTATGGGCATGGCACGCCTTCTTTTCCAAAGTTATATATAGGGCATGGTATAACCCTTGAAAAGATCGATTCTGCACTTTGGCTCATGTAAGCGGTTAAAGCTTTATAAGCAAGGGGCGTGGCGCGCCCACCAAATACGCTGGGTATTTAATGTTCGGTTCACCCGAACTTAGACTTCCTTACTTGTTCTTTATACAGTTCCTCTAAAAAAACATTTTCTCTCAATCTGTCGAAGCCTCCCGCCCCTACCCTACTTGTGAGCTGTATACCATGCTTTAGAATGTAATTGAGTAGTTAAGTCCTCACTTAGCGTACGGGGAAAAGTTCTTCAGCAGCCTTCGACTTGGTTTATTGAATTAAAACCCAAGGGCTCCATTGATTAGGTTTTGTTATATGAATGAAAAAGTAGGCACTTTCTCTGAAGGACAACGCAGGTCAAACAAATTTAGCTGGTGTTAAGGTCATTTCCATAGTAAAACTTGTTTTGTACTTCTTTTCTCTCTGCTTTAGTTGCTGTGGTTGTTCTTGTTGTATTAGCGATGGGATCGCCTTGACAGATACTCGGCATCGCTTTAGTCTGTAGAGGTAAGAGTTATTTCTGTTACAATATAACTCTTGTATCCCTAGGCAATTCACGTTCCTCTTTGGCAACAAGTAGAGCTTGTGGCTGAATAACAGCATTCACCGGAGAACTGACAAAGCAGCTTACCGACTCTGTGTGGATAAGGTTGACGGCCTTCCTGCTTTAGTCTTACGACAATTATAAACCCCAAGGACAAGGAAGATAACTCAATCTTCACATGGATATATGAGTCATGATATGCGCTACATTCGGGGGTCTCCGCACGAGACAATAAATTGTTTCATTTTCCCAACGGAGCAAACCCTTCTGAAAAGAAAGCTTATTTTCCATATACTCTACTGAGGCTAAATCTTGTACAAATTAACAGTAGACAATAGTTTAGATCTTCTGTTAAATAAATGTTTTCGTGTTGCGTCAAAGTATTATAAATTCACAGGACTGTCTAGATAACCATACGATGAGTAATCTCACTGAAACTAAAGATCTCGGAGTGATTTTCGATTCTACATTTTGCTTTAATAGTCATTTTATTTTTACACTTTTAAACTTCTATTTACTGCCCTTGTTCGCTCTCTTCTGGAATATGCAGTTATTACTTGTAGACCTTATGCCCAGTTTTCATTGAAAGGATTGAACGAGTACAAACGATTTTTCTAAAATATTCACTAGGTTCAATTCGCTATGACACACCCATTCCATCGGATTATTCGAGAATCTAAGTAAATAAACTGAACACATTAAGCACAACCTAGTTAACGGCCTAGAAGATTGTTGTATTTTACTTGAGCGAATTAGCTTTAAGGTTCCGTTAAGAAATTCCTTGCAGGTAATTCGACTAGTTCAGAGCTAACCTAAACCTAAACATTGCATATTCATTGGCTGAATCCGGAAAGTAGTTTATTAATTATTATACTACATTTTGTCCATATAACGGGTAAGTTCATAAAGGAATCAAGAAATAATAAAAAGAAAGTGAGGAGCTTTTTTTCAATACCGTGAATTGGGAAACTTTGTTTTATCTTAACTAAAGCAGTACACAATTTATTTATACAAATACGTGGTTTTTTATTTTATTTGAATTTTTTACATACAATTTGTCAAGCTATATAGTTTTTATTTTCGTGCTTAGCCATGCCAAATATCTACCGCACATTAGAGTACATACATCTTTTCGGCTTATACATATGTATGTAAACATATACATATGTTTGTATGATTCTTTGTTTTTATATATGGACATAAATATGCAAAAATGTTTTCATTATAGCGCGTTTTAACATCAAACATTTGTATGTATGTAAATTTGTTTGTAATTCAATTGTTGTTACAAGGGATATACAATTTTAACTTGCTCGTATTTATAGTTTTTATTACACATAAAATTAAAAATCAACATTATATAGATAATAATAATAAAAGCATTTCATTTATTTTAACTTAAATTGTTAGTACAAATTTTGCATTTACTTTAATGTATGTATGTATAAAGTTTTTTTTTTTTGTGTTTTTTAATTATAATTGTATTTCACTTGCTGTCGGCTTAAATATATTTTTTTGTTATATAAAATTAATGTAAATAAAAAAAATTATTTTTTTATTCGGTTCTTGTTGCTTTTTGTTTTGTTTTTGTTGTTTCTTTTATCTTTTAAAGTAGCATTAAAAATAGAATTTTTGTTTTCTTGACAAAGGCTTCTTTCATTCATTTTATGTACGTATACATTTATTAGTAAATATTTAGATTTGTATTTATAATTTTGTATGGGTGCGGGTGCTTTAAGAGATAAATTGTTTTATATATATTGGATTATGATGCTTGTGCGGAGAGCTTTCGTTTATTTTCGAGAATGGATTTATTGCGTTTGTTGTTGTATTTCAATCTTTTCCACAGTCATGTCTGGATTCATAGCTGTTGCCTCCTATTTATTAGAAGCAATAAATAAAGATAAAATTTAGTAACGAAAATTAAATGGAAATATACATATATTTGAAACGCACCTGAATTGCCTCAGCTAATGCTTTGTCATGATCAATTGGATCGCCATCGGATTGTATAGTGATCTTTTGTTCCACTCGCGTTTCCACTATGCCATCACGCTCGGTTTTGTACTGTAAAGAAAGATTTAAAAATGCAACGAAATATTTAGTAAGTATTGCTTATTCGTTATTCGAACAATATTCATAATATTTTGCGCCGTTCAAGTTCAATTTAGGCGCTTAACCAGACACTGCAAATCGGATTCAAAAGTTACGAAGCTTCATAGTTTCTCAAATCAAATTTCCACCTCAGCTTTTAGAATGCATTTGTGGAAAAAAGTCCAAGCGGACTCAAGTGCAGGTCTGCAAGATTTCGCACAGTGTTGTGTGTCTTTCGATATCACTTTAACTCAGGGTAGGGGTTCTCGAGTTCAACCCCCTGTCCCCTTTCGAAACACAAAAAGTCATATTTTTTAGAAAATGAAGAGAAAATATGTATGTCCTTGAAATTTTATCAAAAGATTCCAAAATTCTGGATCAGCAATTGCTTCATCTGATGTGGTTTTAATTCTACTGGATTCTTTATTAAAAATAATAATTAAGCGGAATATACCTTCGAGGAACTTATGTTTGTATTCTATAAATTTGCGGGCCGTACTTGTTTTACACTCGACGCCTTCTGCTAACCCTCATCAATTTTTACTGAAAAGCTTTTTGTGTCAGAATCCACTTTTTAAGGGTTTACTTCCGTGAAGCAAACCTGTTTTTTGAAGATAACAAATTTTGTTCCCTCCATAACTCACATATGTACATAACTTCTGCCATCGACTGGCGTTATTCTCACCAGCTAGCCTTTCTATCAGACCTTCAGGCCTCCAACCTCACTTTTTTCTATCTAACTAGGCATTTTTTCCTTCTTAGAGTGGTTCTAAAGTCTCTAAGTGGGTGCGCAAGAACCATACAGATAGTGGTAAATCCCTAGTTCAAAATTGATATAAAAAACATTCCTGGAATTGGACTCTCCAAATCTTTCTGAACTAAGTAGCTATGAAAATTGTAGTTTTCAACTAGTATTTTGACTGATTCGCATGGTGCTACAATGCCTGTCGAAAATGTTATTAGTCTATGCCATTGAAATATTCCCTTTTGGTTCAGCATATCCCATGAAGAAACCATACATATGTCGCGCAGCCCCACATTCCTCCTAAAAATATGCTACACAAATTAAAATTGATTACGGCCATAAGGGAAAAGTTGAAATCAATTTTAGGCATCTGAAGACGACAGGGATTTATCGCTACCACACATTATCGTTTACTTTTAGCTGCAACTTACGGTAATAGTTTCCACTGTTCGGGTTTTGCTACTCAAAGTCTGTGTTGAGACAATTTCACCGTGTCCCGAATAGCCAGGCGTATCCTCGCCCAATATAACGCGGGTCTGTTCGACATTAGGTCCTGCTGTGCTCGCACCGCTTCCAATCAAAGGTGATGGCTGTGAAAAATGTAATGCAAATCTCTTTAAGTTGTTAGGCGGAAAAATAAATAAAAACAGTTTTGACCAGAAGAATATGAAACTAAAGGATGCTTTGATTTTTTCAATGAACGATTGCTAATTTTACTGATACTTTGCTACTAACTGATAATTTTTATATAACTACATACATACTGATGTTTAGTGCATAAACTCATCCCTAAGTGTGCATGAAAAATTTTTGTTTGTTTTTTTTTTGTTTTTGTTTTAGCACAAACCTTGTAGCTGGTTGAGGTACGCAACACACTTGACCCATCGTCAGGGCCATCGATGGGCGTGCCCGAATCGCCAGAGCTAGTCGATGATATACTATCGCCACGGTCTCGGAACTATGGTTTATGATTTTCATGTTGGGGTTTTGGGCATTTTTTAGTATTATTTTGCAAACGCATTCCAAATACAAGTCGGTTCATTAGTATCAATCATATTATACAACGGAACAACAATAAATGCATTTAACGAGTACGGCAAACAACATAGATGATTTAAGGCGAAACGAAATACAAAGAAAATATAATATGGAAAATAAAAATTATTTAATAACAATATTTTAACAAAACTAAAATAAATAAAACATGCATGGAAAATTAATAAATTTTGCACATATCGCGTATCTCGCGTAACGTTGCGTCACATTCTGCCAACTATTCTTACCTGATCGCCGCTAGTCACTGTCGCTGTGGTCTTTACTTCCTGTGTAACGACACGCTGTTGCTGTTTGTTGGGATCGTGCGTTCGCGTCGTCGCCACTGTTTTCTCTTCGAGCTGTTCGGTTTTAGCTTTCTTGCCCAAATCTTCATGCGTTGTGGCTGTGCGCGTGGTTACAGCAGTGGCGGTGACATAAGCACCGGCACCGCTCGCATCAGCATCGGCCTGATTAGTAAATTAAACATAAGAACGCAACATAGAAAACGGAAGCCAGCAAAAATGGAAATGATAGCAAAAAAAAATATTTTTATTTGGAAAAGAAAAGGTTAACAAAGTCTAATTTGGTTTAGTTGGGAGCTGAAATGCTTAAACACTGTTATAAAATCTATCTAGCCGTTATGTACATATATATGTATGTAGCAGGTAAGGAAGGTCAAATCAGACATTGAATACCCAGCTGTGCTGTATTGAGGCATCTCACGTCACGCTTGAGCATTCGAAGAGTTTTCTCAGCAGAATACTCGTATATCGGTATTTTTTAAACACATATAAAAATAACATTGTCCCGAAAAACTTTCGCCTCTACCTTTGCTAAGCAAGCGCTTTCTTGCAAATGGTTCTGAAATCAGACGTGAAAAGGCAATCTGGAATGGCGTGTTTCGAAAAGTTTTGTAATAGGGTGGTCTTCTACGCAGCCATCGATATTTTCAACTTCAAGAATCGAAACGAGGGAACTTTTCTACATTGTACTATTTTGAACATGGCATCCATCCTATACTCTTTTCTCAAAGTGAGAAAAGATTTGCTTAATATTTGGCTCTTTCAAATGCCTTGATAAAGTTATGAGTAACCAGCTTCAAAAATAACATAATTTGTCCACTAAAAAGTGGGAAGTTCCATGCCTACCTGTAAAAACATCGAACCTTCTTTATTTTTATTTGTGCAATGTATCAGGATACTGGATTTTTAGTGCACGGGATATTATAATTTTATCCACATAACGGTGGTTTGTATGCGACATAAAGGAATCGGGAGATATACATACATACTATATAGAGTCCACTTTTCGAATAATTTTGGGGAATGCATTTCTAGCTATGAATGGATAATTTCGAATATTTGAAAAGTGAAATGATATTGGATTAAACTTGCAACATTGAAACAACAAACTCAAATCAACTCAAAACGCATGCGACATACTTACATACTCATAAATATAACTATTTTTAAGGTTTTCTGATTTACTTACTCCAGTTGTGATTATAACGCTATTCTGGGTATTACAAAATATTTCGGAATTTAAGTAAAAATCAAAAGGTGTAAGTAATCAGAGATCTAGCATAAGTATGAAGAAATTGCAGGGACCACATTTTTACATTTAGTTGTGACTTAAAGACATTTAATTAAGTTTTAGGTTTTCTCGCCAGAAGAAATAAAAGTGAAATTTGTTTTTAAGTTTTACCACGGAGGCAATCTTTGAACTTTTTACGATTAGGAAAATAAAAAAAAAATTTGATTTATTTGCAGCCGATTTCACCAAAAAAATGTAAATTAAAACTTATACTTCAATGATTTTTTTAGCTGGATTTTATATGGAATCTGAAAAGGTTAAATTTTACATAAATTTTTTCAAGAAAGCGGCTATGTAAATAAAACTAAATTTAAAATGTGTTTCTTGAAAAGCAAAATTAACTTTTGTAAATTTTTTAATTAAATTTTCGACTTTGTTCGACAAACAAATAAAATTTCAGTTTTAACGGTATTTCAAACTTTTTCCAAAAAGTATTTGGAAATTGAATAATTTTAAACTTAAAAAATAAAAGTCGATTTTTAACCGCAAGTGTAACCTTGCTCATAAAAAATCATAACCGTGAGGGTCCCTGGTAAGACTTATGCTTATGAGCTCATTATTAACAAATTTGAGTATGAAATCTAAGTGTTTAAAAGTGGAAATTCTACCAACTCATTCACAACGATCGAATAAACTTTAACTCGATTATAAAATCCGTGAACTGCTAATTCTATAACTAGCTACTAACTGTAATTTTGTATGTATGCAATCATGTATTTTACTTTTATTAGTTGCTAACCTTGTGTTCCTGCGTTGAATAGGTGACCTCTCCTGTACCCAAATTGCGCACCTCCTCCTCAACATTGTGTGTCACACCGCCATCATTTTTGGTTAGCACTTGTTTTGTTGTTGTCTTAACTACAGTCGGTGTGCCATATTTTCCCCCTTGTTTTGTTGTTGTTGTAGTCACTGTTGAACCATCACCTTGCTTGGGGCTTGTTGAAACCAAATCTTTAATTGTCTCACTGCCATACTGTTGTGTCATATCATCATCGGAGCTAGCCTCCGAATCGCGTCGCAACGCATTTTTACCCATATGTTTAACGCCCTCAAAGAATTGTTCGCGTGTTATTGGAACGGTTTCAGTAGTTGTGCTCACTTGAGCTTCTTTGCCAAAGTGTGATGGATCGATTTGCGCATAATTGAGTATAAGTTTGCCTGTTACTGGATCACGTACCGCAGTTGCTGGATCAATGTCGCCTGTATTTGGATCGATGTCACCATATTCACTCTTAATACGTCCTGTTACCGGATCAATTTCGCCTGTGAGTGTCATTGTTTGTGTGACGGTGGTGCGTGCGCCAGCGAAACGTGGATCATTTGGATCAACCTGTACAATTTCACCTGTTACTGGATCAACCATAGTATAAACATAAACAGTTTTATTGAAGAACTTGAGAATTCGACCAGAGACCGGATCGATTTCACAAGTCGCTGGATCGATTTCTTCGGGACGGCCACGCTCATCTGTCTTAGAGATGAGTAATACGCGTACAATAACAATTTTGCCAGTACGTGGATCAACACGTCCGACTTTGGTGTAAACATCACCGGATTCTGGATCAACTTGGGTGGTGGCATAGAGCGGTTCGCCAGTGGTTTTGTCAACTTCTCCTGTTGTTGTATAAATTTTACCAGAACTGGGTTCAATTTTGGTTGTGTTAGGATCGAGTTTGTTTTGTTTTTTAATTTCGTTCGTTTTCGTATCGAGATAACCATAAATCGTAATAACATAACCGGTCTTTGGATCGACACTGCTGGAAATATATTGTGTCTCCTTTGTATTGGGGTCACTGGCACCTGTTGGCATCCATATTTGATTTGATTTAGGATCGATAACAATTTCTCTATCCTTTGCCGTGCTGACTTGAGCAATTGGCGCTTTCGTTTTCGGATCGACGCGCTGTTGTACAATACGTAAGGATATGATGCGCGCAAAATCTTTGTCGGGTTTATTGTTCTTTGGATTTATTTGGTTTTTAAGCACAATCTGTCCAGTGGCTGGGTCAATTTTAATATCACGTGTAACAGTTTTGCCCGACTTCGGATCGGCGAATGTGATTGTGTGTTTAACCAAATCAATTTGTCCATATTTCGTATCAATCTTGCCGGCTTTGGGATCGAATTGGCCACCAGAGGTCTCAACATATGCCGATTTAGGATCGATAATATTCTTTTTGGAATCATATTTACCAGCCAAGGATGTTACCTCGACGATGGGGTCAATTTGTTGCCCAACTTCAATAATACGACCTTGTGTGCTATCTAACTTGCCAGTTTTAGGGTCGGTGACACCCAAAATAGTAATTTGACCTGTAGCTGGGTCGACCTTCACATTTCTTGATACCACAATTTTACCAGTTTTAGGGTCAATGGATTTCAATTCTCCCGTTCTTGTATTGATTTCACCATATTTCGTGTCAAGCAAACCAGAATCCACATTTAGTACGCCTAATGAGCGCTCTACTTCACCATTAACTGTATCAACTTTGCCAGTAGCCGGATCGATGCGACTCGTAATAACAATAAGTTCTACCACTGGATTCTCTTGTGGTGTAATACAAATAATTTGGCCCAAACTTTCATCCAAACGACCAGTGTGTGGGTCAGCAACACCCGTAACTAAATGCACATTACGCGTTTTTGGATCTACTTCGCCTTGGTAGATTTCATTTTTGCCTGTCTTCGTGTTCAAAGCCAACAAAGTACCTTTGATCGGGTCTAATTGACCATACTTACTGTCGATAAGCCCGGTATCAGGATCAAGTATGCCTGTGGAGTGTTCAACGGAACCGTTTTCAGCGTCAATTCGCTTCGTACTCGGATCAAATTTAGACGTGATTACCATGATCTTGACACGCTTCTTTTTGGGTTTGGCGGTAGCAGCAGCAGCACCAGCCGCTCCCAAACCACTACCAACTTTAGTAGGTGTAACTGGCGTACTACCTCTAGCCTTACCAGCACTCGCTGCACTAGCAGTACCAACCGGTGTAGTCTTACCATCTCGGACAGTTGGAGCAGCAGCGCCAGCACCAACCGATGGATCCTTGTTATAACGTTCGGATTCGAGGAAAGCGGCCGTCGGATCGACCAAAGGCTTATAACTGCCTGGTGCACCTGAAGTATAACCCACCGATTGAACTTTCGTTGGTGAATAAGAACGCTTTTGTGCATCCGTTAAAGGTGAAGCTGCCGCATCAACAGCGCTACCTTGCAATTTAGCACGTGTGGTGGGTGATAAGTTACCCTCCTTTAGAAGTTTAGCGCGCGTCGTTGGAGACAACTGACCCTTATTTAGTTTTTCACGTGTACGTGGTGATAACTGACCACTTTTTAGTTTTTCTGCTGTCTTCTTTAGAGTATCATCATGACCCGGGGCATAATTGAAAGCAATAGCGGTCTTCTTTTGATCGGCGGTTGGCGATACTTGACCATCACCATCCTGACCAGCACGTTTGCCACTTTGTGGATCTTGATCATAACGGAATCCACCGGGAATGTAAGATTTACGCGTTGGACTGGTTTCGCCAGTACCCTCTGAATACTCGTAAGGTCGTGTGTAACCCGGTTGGCGCGAGGCACGGTTCTTGTCATCATTGGCTTGATTATTTGGTTCACCATGTTCCAGTTCGGCGTAGACCAACTCACCGCTCTTGCCATCCTTATCTTTGCTGGCCTTATCCTTGCCTTTGGCATCTTTGGTCGGAGAGCTACTCTTGCTCTTGCGACCAGACGAAAATAGGCCACCACCCTGATGAGTCGCGCCGTATTTATATAAGAACGCGATAATTTGAAATATCAATTTGGCATGTCGATTCATAAATGTTCCCAATTTTACAAAGAAATAAAAAGAAAATAAATGAAAAAGGGGGATAAATTAAAAATTACTAAGATAAAAAGAAATACAACTTAAAACTTATAGGTTACTCTACGAAAAAACAGCTTTAAACTACATTTAAACAAATGGGATTTCCAAGCTCTTTACTTAAACTCAACTTAATACTAAGGATCGAAAACATTGACAGGTTTGGGGGTGGGTAGGTCATGCGCTACAAATAAAAATCCAATGAATTTTTTGAACATATTGGAGACATCTATGCATACAAATGCGGGTTAATCTCAAAACACCCTCGATTTCGATAGGATCGTGCTGGTTTTTGCATTGCTAAGAGACCCTTTTTCCTATTTGCTTATTTTATCTTATAAAACTCGCAGCTTAAGAATGATACAAGCTTTCAATTTGTCTGATTGAATACTTACACGTCCTTTGCCAGATTTGTCCGATTTATTTGTCTCATTCAAATCGTCATTGCCTAAAAAGTAAAGCAAAGTTCGATTTAATAAACTAACTTCCAGTTCTCAAATCTCCAAACTCCGCTTACCATTCATGCCGCCAGCAGCGCCCTTAGCGGCTTTTTCTTTTGCTGCCTTCTCTTTTGCTGCCTTCTCTTTGGCCTCCTTTTCTTTCTTCTCACGTTCCTTGCGCTCTTTCTCTTCCTTCTCCAGTTGTTTCTTTTTCAATTTAGCCTCCTTTTCAGCATCGGCCTTTTGTTTGACAAAAATTTTGGGAATTAGTTTAAATCGAGACCTTCTCTCTCTTAAGCACTTAATTTATATAAAAGCGAGACAAATTTAATACAAGCTTCTACTGTTCAAGCGCTTACATGCTTTTGTTATATAGGAAATACATAATTTTTATACATATGAACATAGTAAGTATATAAGTGTAAACAAGTGTAAATAAAAAGCTACAAAAGCTAGGCGACTGAAGAAAGCAATAGCATTTATGTGTGGTGTCGATTGCATAGCAGAGGACTTTCTGCTTTCTTAAGCGCTCAAAAGCTCCTGATGAACATACATACATGTACGAATATATCGTCGGTGACACTGCAAAACCGCGTAAGTGGCATTTGTGGCAAACTCTTTTATAAGCTTCTGCCATCAGCATCTCTTGATTTATTCTCAAGAAAGCTACATGTTAGTGCGAAAAATAATTTAAAGAATCAATCTAAGTGGGAAATGTTTCAATAAAGTCAAAAAAGTGAGGTATTTGCAGTGAGGAAACAGCCAAACTGAAATATCACTGAAGCGGTTTTGCAGTGCTACCTACGATATACATATGTATAACTTCTTCAACATACATAAATATAATATACCTATTATATACATATATGTATGTATGAATGTATAAAGTACAGCTTTTCGCATATTCGTAAATTCGTAAAAATAAAAGCCCCACATATCAAGTTTCAAAGTCTAAGGATGACGCAACTGTTTTCAGATGGCGCCCTCTTAGTTACTCAAAGGTTATACTTCTAGGGGTCTTGTAAAATTTACAGGCAAACAAAATGTTGAAAAATCTTATGACGGACTTATCCGTCGAAGTTTCAGTGTTATTTGTACCTCCGCCTCAAGTATAAAGACATTCCTAACAACCCTTCTGGAACTGAAAATATAGTTCCTAACACTTTCCTCACCATAACGATGCTAAGTACCGTAATGACTCGTATCAAACAAAGTGGTAGCCCATCAGGCATTTTCACAGCCCGCGTATGTATAATAAACTGTGCTGACTGGCGACCTATGCATCTGATCACCTATCCATACTGCTCTCTATGGACCTGTCTGTCCGACTAAGCCTTTGTTAACAACAGGAAGGCTTACTGTTACGGCTTCCGCAAATCTACTGATATCCCGTCTTTTGCAAGACAATGGGAACAATAGTTTGACAAGATAATTTATTTGGGTACCGAACCAGGCTGCAACTCTAACAAAAAAATTTGATCAAATGACTAAGTTCAACCATGAGTCGTTAACACATGCGTTACAGAATCAAAGTATTTTTATTACAACAACATTATTTTGATCAAATACAAAGGGGGCATAGCAATTAATGAAACTAACCGAAGATGTTTGAAGTGTTCCAATAGGCTAACTAGCTCTGTGTCAGGGTCAAATCTCATCGGAACTATACGGACTATAACTGGTTCGGGTGTTGTTTGCTATAATAATATTACTTTCATTGATAGGAATGTTTATCTACACTTTTTAACTTTTGTTCTCTAAACTGAAAGTAATCATATCTGCGAGTATTATATCGCCAACGTGGATTTGTGAAAGTTCGCATCCTATGGCATATTATTTGTAACTACTAAGGCTTTGTTGGATTATCCACCGATTTCAAGTAACGCAAAATAAATTATGGGTTGATAAATTTAAAATTTTAAATAAGACATAGATAAGGTCACAAAATAAGGCAATATATACTATGCGCATGGTTAAAAGAGATATATGAAAGGTATCGAATTAACAAAGGAAACTTCAGGGGTGACGATAAATATTTTATCTGGACAAAAAGCTCCTTAGAACAAATATTGCTTGTTGCTCCCATAAATACATACGTTTATAATTATAATTCATAAACAAGTTCCGTGCATAGTCCAAGGTGCATGGCAGTATAACATGGATTCAAATTCCCTTCTAACAAATATTTACATACATATATACATTATATACATAAGTACATATATACACTAATAGTTCTTCTATCTACACCAATACACAGTTTACACAAACTAACATATAAGACACCCTGTAAAAATAAATTTTTGTAATATAAAAAAAAAGATTATAAACAAATGCACAACAAAAAACATTGAAATGGACAGAAGTGTTGCTAATGAACGATAACGGTTAAAGTTTATGTGCATGTATGTACACAATACGCTGTTCACATAGGGAGACTAGCTTTTGGGCAACTCTCTGAAACCATTTGATAGGCCATAAAAAGGATTGAGGATGGGCAAGGAACAAGGATTAGAGGTCTCCCTGATTGAACAGCGTATTAGTAATTATGTATGTATGTATGCATTAAAACATTTAAATACAATGACCGTATACGTGGATGAATGCGTGTGCCAGGATACGTGTGATGTATAATTATTTGAAGATTTTGCTGCCTTAAGAAGGCAATGCCGCCAATCGAGTATTTACCCACACAGCATTTGGATGAATAAGTTTTGAAAATATCGACAGTTGATGGTATTTTGATTATTTTTTAGGACTAAGTACAGAGTTTCAATTAAATTAATCATGTGGTATAGTCAAATATGATTCCTTCTGATGATTAAAAACTTATCGTCGTCTTTAGTAATCATAAAATTAAACAAGTGGAATAGCCAAATACGTAAACTTTCAAAGATAATAAGACAATAATTTTTCGATCACCTCTCCAAATTATGTTTGATCACTTCCGTTGACTTAATACTTGTGGCGTCATAAATTTCAATAATTTTAACATATTTTTTTTATCATAAAATTCACAAGAAATACAATTTTAGAAATCGATTGCACGTCCGTTGAACAATCGGCTTATAGAAAGTGTCTCAAGCTCATAGCTCCCAAACTGCTTTTAAAGGATTTTCATATTCTTCAAATTATTCAAACCATTTAGAAATGTTATGTTATGACCACGAACATCTTCGTACCACAGTTTGCGTAATTCGTTCCAAATGGTAGTAGAAAATAGTTTAAAAATATTTCCTATCATAAAAGTACATATAAATATTTAAAAATAACTATAAATTCTTCTTAAAAAATAATCAATTATGTTTCAAAACTGATCACTAAATTATTTCCCAACGTAGTTGGGTCACAAAATGAATTGAATTCAACTTTCAAATGATATCAAAAATGTCTACAAAATGTTTAAAAAGTGTTTAAAAATATGAATCATTGGTGATTATAATTATTATGCATGGATAATCATATTAAGGGTACACTTTTCTCCCTACGATATATTGATATTCGAGTAGAAAATGTTTTTAAATTTCATCGTTTTTAATCATCTGTAGAATCCTATTTGAATACTTTTTGTTCAAGTTTTTCAAAAAATGCTGGCTGGGTTATAGTAATGTTTTTTTTTTTTTAAATTTGTAACATCTAAAAAAGAAAAGAAATTATTTGAAAATAACTTAGATATTTACATAATGGGTACAAATATACCAGAAAACGTATCGATATTAAAAAAGGGGCATGAAATTTCGAGGACATACTTTATCCACAGTTCTGAAAAATATGACTTTTTGGATTACCTCAAAATTTGGGACAATATACCGAGAAGGTACAGGCTAAGCTTCTAGACCGATTTGTGATGTTCTACATTGAATTTTTGATTGAATTGAGTATATGTATGTCTTATGTCGACTCCTCCGAAGGGCATCTACCAAGGATGAGAAGCTCCCACATATACTCGTTCACTCTCAGGTATGCTGAACAATGTCGAAAGGGGTCGTTGTCCCCCAACAATTTGAGTTGAACTATTAAGAAGCTTTTGTGCTTATCTACAGATATTTATCTTCTTTCCAAAAACAGAAAAAATTTTAAACAGTGTAATAAACTTTACATTTGACTCTTTTTTGGAGCTTTGTAACGAAGTTGACATCAAATTACATGGAAAGCAAAATTTTAATGTTTTTTGTATCAAGACAACACTATGCAACCATATAGATTTGAAATGCATTCGGGGACAATAAGATTTATATGAAAACACTTAAAGCAGATATCGTAAAATACATACAATTCAAATAAGATAAATAATGAGAGTAATAAGAAAACATAATTATTTAAGTAAATCTCGTAATTAAAAGCTGATGTCTCAATAACATATGTATTTAAAATAAAGAGAATATTATATATTCATAATTAATATTTAGAATTAAATTAGAAAATGACTTTTTAAAAAGAAAATTAACCTGATCTTTGCCAAGATAAGCGACGGCCGAGGCAGATTCGCCGGCTGCCACGTCAGCACCGGTATGAGTCGAATAATCACCTTCAAGTGAACTCTGCGAAGAGGCGGAAGCTGTACCAGTGCTCGATTCACGTTTTAACTACGGTTTTGGGTTATAGTCGAAGCAAATCAAATTTTTGTTTGTTTTTGTTGTTGTTTGTGTAATGTGCAATATGGTTTTAGCCAAATTTTAGGTGATTAGTAGTATTTAATGTGATTATGAAATTCATGAAAAATTATTATTAAAGGTTTAATAATTTATTTTTATTAATTACAACAAAAGCAAACGCATTTGCCACAACGTTTGTTTATTAAACATTTAATGAACGTTAGTAATAGGTGTTTTTTGATGAAATTTTACATTATCGAGTGTCGTAGTAGTGCGTTTTTTTTTTGTTGCACAGTGTAATTTTGTTATATATTTTTATGTAACATCGAAAAGTACGTTGTGATTTATTTGTGGTAATTTTTTATTGTTGTTAGTGTATCGATTAGGTTTTGTGAGATATTAATTACAGAAAGTAAACAAACCGAGAAAAAGGAGGAAAATAATTTGTTTCAGTTAATTTGAAGAAAAACAAAAATAACAACTTTTTAATAGAAAACAAAATTTCACACGAAATCGCTCTCCTAATGAGAGATTTGGAAGAATAGAGCATGCAACTTACCTTTTCTTTCTTATCTTTCTTTAATGGACTGCGACTACGCGGAGAGTCGAAATCAGGAATGTGCTCTGGAGGATGTCCCATGGTGTGACGTTTCTGAGCATCTTTCTCCTTTTCGGCCATTGCGAGAGCTGGAAAATTTTAGATTTATCTCGTTATAGTTCAAGTCACCTTTTAAAATTATGCCCTAAATTTGTCTGATACACAGCTGCCCAGTCTAAATAAGGCACATCGATACAAATATTAAGTACATCCAATTGGACAAAAAAAGACTAGATACTTCAAATATTCAATCAACTCCATATAGAAGTTCTTAGATAGAGCTAACCGATCTTATACAAAACAAAACTTTTAGAATACAGCGCAAAAACCCAAACTTATCACAGAATGTTTACAACGGCCGGAACTTTACTAAAGTAGAGGGGACTTAATATCCTCCACTCCACTTAAAAAGTTAAACAGCAAGGAAGATTGAGTTTTGGAATGCCCAGTCAAGATTGTGAAATTGGTACGCCACTGCTACAACTCGAAAGTCAAGCTACACAGTAGGGTAAGTTGTCCTGTAGTTACCTTTTAGGACAAAAGTTTCAAAGGACCACTCACGCTGAGCTAAGATAATATGAGCAGTACAAAAGGAGATATCACTAAAATGGCTTTTTTCGAAACGGTTTCATCTTCAACAGATTCGGACGGTTGTTGGAAAAGCATTTTCCCACCTGCATTCTCCGAAACCGAACAAAACTAACCCAAGAAACTTATCAGCTCTGCGCCGTTATATAATTGATGGAAGTAAATTCAAATATGTAGGTCGATTATTTCGCCATTGAATACGGACCTGCCTGGTCGAAAAAGCAGCACAACCACATAACACCACAACAACAACCACATCTAAAGCGGAATTAGTGTAAAATCAGAAGGAAAGAAATCTATAGAGGGCAGAAGGGCTAATAAGACGATATACATATGTATGCAGCTGCACCTCATTAAAACATACAAGTTCATTAAATATCTTACCATCCATGCTTCTCGATGTCAAACGTCTGCCTGACAAACTGCGATCGAACTTTGGTGCTGTACGATCGATTGGATTTCGCTTGCTTTCATACAAAGTACGTCCAGAATATCTATATTTCGAGCCAAAGCGTGGAAACAAGGATGACTTATTTGGTGGTTCCGGCGTCATTAAGCGAAAGAATGTATGATGTTCCACACACGACTTCCACAACTTTTTAGCAGCTTGATGGTTGGCCAATTTAAAACCGATAGTCGATTCGTACTGCTCAAATTCTCCAGGACGAATTTTGATGTAGAAATGATGACGTTTGTAAGAAATCTTAAGAATCTTCGGCCAAGCAAAACGATTGATGCGTAATCTGAAGAGCAGAAAAGTGAAATACAATCTAACCTTAGCAGTTGGGTGGGTTATATCTACTCACTTGTCACGATAAACTAGCAGTCCCGAGGCGCAAACTCCCAACATAATGTCAATACCTTCAGAATCTTTTGCTGGATGCAAATCAACGCCATACATCGCCAATTTCTTAGCATTCTCCAGGTAATGTAATTCAGCCTCAGCCGGCGCTTGGCCCCTACAAATAGTTATTAGTTGTTGTTAGCTAAATACAAAAACAAATAAAACAGTTCTACGCACTTGTGTGTCTTGTGCAAATCCATAACCTTCTCTTCTAGCTCCGGTGTTTGATTGGGTGCTATTTTAAAGTCCTTCAAATAACGACGGTCGGGCATCTCTTTTGGATCATAGTCGCCCATCTCCGATTGTACCAGGTACGAGCCGAGTAGCGCATGCGTGACAAAAGTACACGGCAAACGGCCTTCAAGTATATCATTACGCACTTGCAGACAGAGCTGATAACGTGTAATGTCCTCTTGTAGCTGTGAAGGTTCTGTTGGATAAAACTTTACAGCAAAGTACAGCACCCACGGATCGCTGCGGAAAAACTTTGAAACTGGCTTATCCAAATCCAACCAGGTACGTGGATCTGTAGGCGTTTCATAGGTGAGACCAAAATAGTCCTTCTCCACAATATTAAGGCCAGCACAAATGGTGTTGAGTAGATCACGTCCTTTTGCTTTACGCTACGCATCAAAAGCGAGTCGATTTTGTAAAATTGAAAGCTAATTGTATTAAAACATTTCTATACTCACATCAATGGTGACATCGAGCAGTGATCCGTCGAGCAGTGTGACACGCGCCAATCCAGCCTTTCCGCTCGTATTCGCTTTTTTACTCTTCGTCGGTGTATCCGCCTCAGTTCCAGCGGTGGCAGTTTTAGTTTCCGCTGGCATTTTAGTAATTATCCTTTTTTACTGTTTTTAAACTATTTTGGATGGTATATAAAATTGACCTGGAACAAGTAAGAAGAAATATTTTATCTATGGAAATAATGTTTAATGTGGAGAAAGTAAAAGTAATGTGTTTAAATGTCCAATGAACTGAAAAAATTTGCTGTACTCAAAATTAAATTAATCTTGATTAATGTCAAACTAGAAAAAAGATACACTTTTAAGGCAATTACTAAGAACTAGCAGCTCTTAACGATCTAGACATAACGAGGTCCGATCAAAAAGTCGCCATACAACAAATTATATTTAGCTATTCCCATTTTTGGCCTTTTTCAACTTCAAAGCGTTCTTCAGTTATTTGCACGGCCGGCGTTCCGCCAAATCTTTATCCCCCGAAGGATCACAATGGTTGTAAACCAACTGCGATTGTTCTTTATACCGCAAAAGTCCAATAAATATCTAACCAAAAATTTCAACTTACAAAAACATCTTCTTCTCTGAATTAAAACTAAATATTCAGACCTTTTCCTCATAGGTCCCGTATAGTACAACAGCAAAAGTATCTATTTCACCATACTCGATATTTTTGAATTTATTTTATTATGCCCGTGCCAATTTAAATTCTTCTTACAGAACACTGCAATACTCTGAATTAAAAGAAAAATCGATATCGGCACCTCAGTGGCGGATCCAAGATTTTGGACATCTTTGGATATGGAGGTGATCTTTCATCCACAGTTCCTGGAAAATATGATTTTTTGGTTTCCAATTGGGGTGGGGAATAGTTTGACCCGAAAATCTCCGTCCACACACCCTTGCAGCACTAAAGATAAATACCCGATGTATCGATATTCACAGCGATAGTTTTGCAACTCTATTGCTTGAAGAATTCAATCGTTCTTACTTATCAATTACATTCCTAAAACTAAGGCAATACAACTCACATACTTAATTACTGCTGAAAAAGAGGTTTGACGGTTACCTCCTCTGCGCCTTATTGCTTCTAACCCCGGTTGGAAATAGTGAATAAAATTGAAAAACATTTTCGGCATGGGATATTCCTTTTGAAGCCAAGTATTTTTTTATACGAGTATTTATTTAACCGCCCTAGTAACATCTTTCCGTATTCATTACATAGAAATAAACTTGTGTTCTTCTTGCTTGTAGAGTACAAAATCTCGTCAACCGAGTGATACATGGAAATTCTGCTTGCCCCTACCCTGTAGAGAAAATATTTGGTTCCTTCCCGGGATTATTTTAATGCATTCAGAACTACTGAATAAATAATAAATCTTTTTTGGAGTATTAAGCAATGACCAGGGTTGGGCAAATCCCGTCACAGCTTTTTATTCTTAGTTTGATTTCTGGGGATCGAAGAAATGACCGCTCAATGTGAGGCAAAACTTATCCACTATACCCGGACCTATTTTGATTAAGACTTAGCATTATTGAACTAATATAATTTGAGACTGTTTTATCTCTGTCCGAATTGTAACATCGCATAAGGTACTGCTACCCTTTGTTAAAAACACACCCTTGCCAGCTAGTTTGTTTGGAACTCACACTAGTTGTGGCATAGTTTTGAACTAGTTGGTAAGACTACTTGGCACTTGGTTATTACTAAACGTCGTAAATGTCATACATGACAGTGAAAGTGAGTGGGAACAATATCAATGGAATAATTCATTGTTGAGGAGCAAGAGGAAGGTGGTTTTTGTTTAATTGATGATATCTGCTTGTTATTGCCCATCAACTGGGACGTCATTGGCAATATTGACAACCAAGACGATTACTCAAAAGTTTTAATTGGTTACTGTAATGAAACAACTCAGCAGACAGCTATCTGCTTTTATCAGGCATTCAGGCATAGGTATAGCGTAGTAACTACGTATTGTCTCATTTAGGTAGGTGTGGGGCATCGATACGATGACTGTGCTATCAGAATCCAAACAGAATAATAATTCGGAATACAATAAGAAAATTGTTAATAGCTCGTTTTGTTAAATTTTATTAGACTTATGACTATATTGCCCATATTCCAGATTTGTTTCTTAGCTGCACCGGGTATCAAAACCCAGTCCAGTTCTAATGCGATATAATGTTCCAAAGTATCTTTCTACAAATATGCGGCACCTACTCTGAACGGCATCTGCGAAGGTAAGTGAGTTTGACGGCAATACACAGACCACTGCCGAGGAGCGACACCAGTTTGAAAAACTTTTAGCAAGCATTTCGATTTGACCTGTGCCGACACTTGAAACTTCGGTGTGGAAGGTCAAGGCATTAACAAGGCAACAACACGATGATAGTGTTAAAAGACCCTTTCAAGAATCGTATATCGGTAGTGAGTCATTCACAACCAGGACTACACTCAAACTATCCCAAATATGACCTGTTGAGTCATTGACATGAAAAAACATCTGTGAGCCATCCGTTTGGAAGGGGTGATTCGATATAAGGAAACAACTCCCGGTAGTTGAAAATGGGTCGGACTTTATCTGTGAGAATAATAACCGAGAAATATAGTACGGGACCACACCTGTAAAAAGCAAGTACTAGTTCAAGTGCTTCACTGTTTGTACTTCTAGTTTTGAAGTACAAGTACGCTACTTGTAAGTACTGTTGAAGCTCTTTGATAATTATCATGCTCCCGGCAATATTTAACTTTTTTTTTAAACAAAAACATGTAAACTGAATTTTCAAAAGAGTATTTTCAAATGCTTGATAGTTTCATGTAGTAGTACTGTAGGACGGTAGTTACAGTCTTGGATCCGACAGTCAAAACCATGTGTAGTTACTGTTATGTTAAACCAGAAAAGTTATTCTAATATTGAATGAGTGCATTTCCATCCGAGGACAATGCAATCACGTACAAGTGGTCAGTTGTCATTGGAATATAAAAAGTTCTGGCATTTACATTACATGCTCTCATTGTTGAGAGTTTATAACTTAATCACCAGTATATGGCTGACCCGCTATGGCTTGGATGTGCGTGTGGCTTTGAAAGTTTACGGCTTGGTGCCAGTGTGTCGTCGCCTTTAATGGCGCTGTGGCGTGTTTCCTTTGAGCTTTATGATCTCCTTTTTTTGCGCTTAAAAAGTTATATACAACCTGCACTGTTTTTTCTTTTTTATTTAAGAACACGAACTAAATTTGTAGGGTTTGAAACTCGCTGAAACCCTTATTTCCACTATAATAGCGCTTATCAATACAATTTGTTTTCATCATGACCTAATGTTCAGCAACTCACTTTCATCAACCCCATAATGCATATGTATGTATGTATATGTAATTGATTTAGCGCCAGACACCAGTCCGTCGGTCAATTAGCAAACTTCCCCGGCCCATTCACCACATTTCCTGTGCTTGGGCTATGTGTATTTTACAGGCCTACGATGCCTATCAAAGCAAACTGGATCAGAAAACTATTCCAGAAGTACACGTATGTATGTTACATACGTTCACATTAGGGCAGTCCCGGGATCACGTACTTTGTTAAGTTCAAGTTAAAGACTTCCATATAGCAAAATTCCAGAGATATCGATTGAGCTATTTACATCTTAGTTTTCATCATCATATTTTTACTCCCACTGTCAAAATCTGATAAAAGTCCGTCCATAATCTCCATATAAAATCTAATAAAATTTGGCCACTATATTGAATTGGTTATTTAATTGGTAACTTTATTCGAATATGAAAATCTTAATACAGTGGATTTCCAGTATATTCCAGCACACAAAATTAAAAATAATAACAACATCCCTAGTACGGTTCGAAAAACAACTCAACCATTTGAGCTATAGCGTCATTTTATGTCGTCATCCATGTGCCAATTTTTCTCTTGAAATTATTTACTACATTATATTTACGATTTTCCGCGTCCTCTAATTTACGAGCTCTCTGCCATTACGCATGCGTTGACCATATAACTCTGCACACTTGTAAAATAGAGTAGCTGATTTGGCGCCATGAAAGTCGCCAATGAAAGCATAAAGTGGTTAATGTTGAGCAGAAAAAAACAAACAATTTTCTGATGTTATCATGATTACATAGTACATACATTGTTCAAGCAGCAAGCGCCAATTTAAAAAAGCGTTGTAAACATGAAAGTAGTGCTTTAATTGTTTCTATAAATTGCTACAATGTCTGTAATGCTAGTGAACTTTTGGCAGTTGTAAAATTAAAAAACCCACCGACTCCGTCTACATCCCACTCTCTATCTCAAAATTCATTTCCACTCCTACTCTACTCAACTTCAAATATAAAATCAATATATTAAGTATTTAATAGCCACTTAAAAAAGTTAAAGTTTTAGTTTTAAGATTGAGTGCGATTTGTTTCTGCTTGATTCCTTTTCGATAGGATCCAGAATATGAGTATTTAATTGTGTGAACGAATTGTTGTTAATCAAACATTTTCGTTACCCTGCAAAAAATCGTGTGACTAATCTCTAAAGAGAGCGATCCGAGATTATATAACTCAATTTGTGTAACTACTATGCTCATAGAGATGTAAGTAAATTTGAGTTTTCTAGCATTCTCCTTTGCGACTCGTCCCGGATTCATCCCATTTTTTGCAGTGTATTGACTGGCTTGTATGAAGAGAATAATGAAAGAAAATGTGGTCACCGGTGGGAAAACGGTAGCAACAAAATAACAACAAACCTATTTCATACAAAATCTATATTATTTTTGTAGTGACTTCATAATTTTTAAAAGGAGGATGAGTCATACTAAAGCTTTTTCATTTTTAAGAATTCTCTTTGGAACATTGAATTTGATAACTTATGGTGATTTCGTTTCATCAAAAAAATACCCATTTTTGTTACACTCGTCAACTTTGCGTGTTCGTTTGCAAAATGAAGGTAAAACGTCAAACAGAATATGTGTTCGTTTCATAAAGAGTGTAAAAAACTCAGACTTTTTACCCTCCTAGCTTTGAGAGGGTAGCTGAATACACTGAAAATCAGCTGACGAAAATTTTATTTGACAGATGAAATTGGTGAAATAATTTGTGTTTTCCAATGGGTGATAAGCGAAACCTAATTATTTATTTTTTTAATTTTGGCGCGTGCAAATCAGCTGATTGACTTATTGGGGCAGTGTTGAGTGCAAGAATGTAAACATGGTCACCGTGCAAGTGTGTAGTTTTTGTTTTGAAACGAAATCACCATTACATTTGAAACTCGGAAATATAGCTTGCCATGGAATTCTTTTGAAATTGGCATCTTATAAAAGAGCGTTTGTTTGCAAAGAATAGTAACGATGAAAAGTGAAAAAAATGTTATTCAATATTTCACATTTCACGATACAAAGGACGTATGAGTAACATTAGTTAGATACACAAATTAACTATTTCACGTTAGTAGAACTGGCGGTTTCATTCAACGGAATAATCGAATAGTCCTTTTATCGAAAGTACATTAGTTCGTTTGCTTCTTTTAGGGGAATTTTCACAGTGGCAAGTTAACATTTCAAAATTTTACTATACAGGGATAGGGAACATAAAAAATGGTTTAAGAACGTTTCTTCGTAAAGGAGCGCAGTTGTGGTCAACCCTCCGGGTGTTATCTCTCATGAAAATGGGAAGAGAAGCTCGGTCTTTATCTACTTGGAGGTATATTACTCCAAATATTATATTACCAATGGAATTAATGTCACTGACTTAAACTCACATTTCAAAAGCGTATTGTTATCAATGACATTAACGCATTTTTTGCAAAGAGATGTCAATGGCTTAGTTATAATAATAATTTCATCATAATTCTCTTCGCAAAGCAAATTAATGTCATTGAAATTAATTCCATTGACATTATGACACGTCACAATTATATTAAGTCCGATTGTAACATATGGACTATTATGACTATTTAATAACACAAGTATGATAGGTCAGTACTCACCCTTGAAATAATTTTTGTTTGTTTGATTTCGTCAACTGCAAAAGAAGAAGAAAAATTTCTTATATTTCGTTATTTCATTGTAATTTTACTTAATATTAATATTTATCCTTGTTTACTAGATAAACAAAAGCTATTTTAGTTATACGAAATTAAAATGACAAACAAATGTATAAATAATGGCAATTATTATTAACTATTTTTATCATTTATAGTATGTATTTCACGCACAAACAGATAGTAGTCACTCGCCACGAAATCGTGAAACGGTCGATAAACACGTTTTTTTCATTAAAAATTATACGTTTAGACTTGTTTAGTAAAACATAGATACAGAGCTTCGCTCTATTGAAAGTAGGCACATATGCATGTAACAACAACAATTCATTTGACGCTGCAGCTAGTTTGTTGAAATTCAAAATTCAATAAGTTGCAACTAATCAGTCCGAAAATACCGGGTGTCTTTCTTATAATCCCGGTACTTTTAAAAATTATATAAAATAAAATCATTTTATAATAAAAAACTGATCTACATTTAAAATTTACCATTTACTTTTGATTATTTTTGATTGTTTTGATTATTTTTTGTATTGTTTGATAGATGGAAATATGCATAAGCGATGCATATACATAGTTCGTTTTTATACAAATTTTGTATTTGTTTTTATACAAAATATGTATGTGTCGTCCATTGTATCGCCGCAGCCATTTTTGAGAAAACCGCGAAATAACCGAGTTCTTTTTTTACAGTTTGTTATGCAGTTTTAGAAAACATTAAACTATGTTGAAATGGTACTGTATTATATTCAATCAAATATATTTTGAGTTCTTAGTGAATGAATTATCTTATTATTATGGGTTGCAGGCCATAGCGACGTTCCTGGAAACTGTTCTGCTGACGAGCTGGCAAGGAAGGCCACGGCGCATACAGAGGAGAACCACACTAGGAGCATCTCCCCGCCTCTTGCCACGTCTAAACTCTGGCTCCTACAAGGGGCAGGGAATTCATTTTTGATGTTTATTTTTACATAAAACTTACGATAGATGACGCTGTGGTACAATTTTTCAAATTTTTTAACAATTTTTCATGGAAAAATAGTATTTTAATAGTTTTTACGTAGAAATAGTAGCAATTGCTTATGAAACGTGTGTTAAAGTAATGTTTTTAGTGTCGAGCAACTCATTTTTGACATTAATATTTTAATAAATCTTACGATAGGTGGTGCTGCGGTACAATTTTAAATTTTTTTTAACTTTTTCTATGAAAAAAGAGTATTTTTACAGTTTCTAAGTAGAAATAGTAATGTTTTATTCTGTTTTATATTAGAAGTAATCGCTGATGACACTAAAACGAAGAAGCTAGCACGAAACTCACAAGAGTAGCGATAACACTGTACTGTAAGATTTTAGTAATTATACAATGAAAATATAAGAAAAATTGTACCGCAGCACCACCTATCGTAAGATTTATTAAAATATTAAAAAAAATTAGTTGCTCGACACTAAAAACATTACTTTAACACACATTTCGTAAGCAATTGCTACTATTTCTACTTAAAAACTATTAAAATACTATTTTTCCATGAAAAATTGTTAAAAAATTTGAAAAATTGTACCACAGCGTCATCTATCGTAAGTTTTATGTAAAAATAAACATCAAAAATGAATTCCCTGCCCCAAAAAACATTAATTTAGCCACTATTTTGTAACCAATTGCCTTATTTTATCAAGTTTCCCTCACTTAACCCCTAGGTATACATAGTGTTAAAGCTTAAAACTCAAATTAAAAAAAATCCAGACCTATAGCCCAAAACCTGGTATGAGATTTTGATACGAGAAGAATAGATCTTCCAGTTTTTTGGGTTTCATCAATTACTAAGAGATGAACCCTCATTTTGTTGTACAGTAATGATCATAAATGATTGAAAAAACTATTCAACTAATTGATTACTCAATTCTAATGGTTTTAACAGGTCTGGTACAAATTCTTTTGTATTGGGAAATTTATACATAAATAAATGAAATGAAATGAATGTAGGTAAATAAAATATTGTTCTACCTTAACTATGAAATAGCGAATACGCGAATACACGAAAATACAAGGATTGATTAAATCCACAAAATTTGCAACCCTAAACATGTGCATATGTATGTATAGCGCAAACCCCATAATCCTCCCACTTTGCTTATACTATATTCCTTAATAACTGCAGAACCGGTTTTTAAATACTTTTATATGCTTATATTTAGTTTCTATTGATAGATAGTAGATATTATATTGTATGAAATAAATCATTTAAAATTCAAGTTTGCTACACAGCCATCAAATAATTTAACTACATAAATTTAAGTTGAAAAAGATTTGAATACAGCTGTGTCTATACTTATCCAATGTAGAGATTAGGGTGCCTAGCCAATTTTTTTTTGCTTTTTCGATCGAAAGAAATAGCGCTCATCCGAATAGCTTGACCTGTGAATTAGCAGCCCAAAAACTGTAACAAAGAAATCCAGAGAATGGTGGAAGCTCACAATTCTTAGGTGAATTCTTCAAAACAGCAACCAATGTCCTCGTAACGTCACGACGTTGCCGTTTTGGAATGGCAAGTACTCTCCGCCATTGGCAAAATTCGTCTCAGTGCCCAAGTTGTTTTGCAGTATTCGCAATAAGAAATTAGTTTATAGGACTTCTCTTTTCCTGCTGATCAATTACAAGAATTGTCATCAAGCTCTTCTAACCGAGATTCAAGCAAATTCACAGTTCAAGTAGGGTTGGACAATAGTCATTTGCTCCTTTATGATGGCAAGAACTTCAAATTTTTTGGTGACGTACCCTAATGTATGTATGTTTCCAAATACATGCATACATACGCACATCTCAATAAAAATAAGAAATACCAATCTAATACGAGTTCATGATGCTAATGCTATTGGGCGAATGCCGGTTTCAACAATTGCTTATTGTTAGATATTTTTTAAACTTAGTGATGACGTGTTTGCCGGCTTATGATGTCATGAGCACATTAGCAAACTAAATACATTTACGAATCATTTGATGGACGTTTTCAAGTTACATAAATATTTGCTTTGAAATGCATCGTAAATATGATGAGATATATGTACATTAATAATAAATATATATTATTAAATAAAATGAAGAGCCAGATTTGTAAACTCAGCTTGGAAATGGCAAATGCTTCGCCCCTGTTCTCAGGGTTCTTGGTTTTCAGACCTGCAGTAAATTATAATTTATTAATTAATATTTACACGTGATCACACTAATATATTGAGGTAGGTAGATTCCCAAACGGTGAACAAATGCTGACTCACTGTCTGGTTCAGTTATTTTATATTTTTGTAAATAAAATCGATAAAAGTCATTCGGCATTTTTAAAAATGATTCGAAATTCGAAATACAAACTTGCTAAACAATTAATTTACCAGCTTAATGAAATAAACTTTTAACGAAATATGGAAAAAGCTGAATGCTCAAAAGTGAAGGCATAAATAAGTAATACCGTCCAAAGTTTATATGATTATAGTCATAAACATATTCATATCAATGTATAAACAAATGCAGAAGTAGCAAAGCCCTCTGCAAGTAAGCAAATAAACAAAATAAGATTACAGTTAAATATTTCGGGTGAGCCCAATGCGAACTAGATACATATGGAATTTCACAAAGTGTTTAAAAATAAATATATAAATTTGCATTTATTTATATAAAAAGCTATAATTTATTGATCGACGCTGAATAAGAAATATAAATAAACAAAAGGACTGTTTGATCTGCTCGCTATTATTAGTTTAGGAGAGATTCAAGGGCACATGTATGTATCTCCATCTGATACAACGTGACGCATCGCTGAAAGTGATAAGCTAATTACAGTATGTATCTACGTTGCTTTCTAGCATACTTGTGACTAAGTCTTGAAACACCCTGTAGGAAAAAAGCATAAGCAAAAATATGGATATATGGCGAATTTTCTTTCAGTTGAATGAAGCTTTCGGCACAGTCAACGACGAAACATTTCTAAAAGACAGTGAAGAAACCACTTTTCCCTTACAGGTGCGGAAGTACGTCGGGGTTTTCGGGTGCTAACCTCCACATCGGAATTCAAAAAGTCATGTTTTTCGGGAACTGTGGATAAAAGATATTCCCCGAAACATATATCCTGAATCCAAAACAGCTTACTAATAAAGGGCCAACTATCTGAGTGGTCGGCAAGATCCTGGAGTATCAAAAAAGGGGTGCAACAGGGCTGTGGTGTTTTCTCTTCTTTCTTTCTTTATCTCCAAAGTGTATTCTCCACCATCAAGATTTTTAATAAACTCATATACGATAATGCCACTTCATAACATTAATCATATTTCAGCAACTTATGTAACAGATCCTTCAAAAAAAACTCAATACGTCAAATATATATGATATTGTCAGTTTGCTTGGACTAGCGTTAGGAGAATCAAGCTCCTGTGTTTCAGTGCTTATTATAGTCATTTTGCAAAATGTTGATGTCCTGTAGGGTGCACATAAAAAGTTATCACCTTACCCAAACAGTTAGCAGGGAATACCTCTACCATTTTAATTTATACATATTTTAAAAATTAGGTGGTCGTCATGGTACAGTCAATGATGAAACACCTGTGAAATTTTATTGACAACTAGCTGGTGCCCGCGACTTCGTATGCGTATAATTTTTTTTTTTTTTTTTCTCTCTTTTTCCATCCGTAATTTTTGAAGATATATAATTGAAAAAATTTGAGATATTTAAATTAAGAGCATCGCATATTACAGCACTCATTGACACCTTTCGTTTGACATTCATATTGTACTAAGACATTTTTGGTCACCCCTGGTCCACATATTGGGCGATAACTCCAAAACCGGTTGAGATATCGAACAAAGTAGTATCTTAAATTTTAAGTTGAGTATCTAGCAATCCAAAGAAAAAAGTTTTATTCATTTCCATTCGGTACTTTTAGAGTGATACGGCCACAAACATACGGACAGACAGACAGACAGACAAAAATTAAAAAAATGGTTGATTTGGATTCTACTCGTTTAATAATGCTTCCCCAATCAACTTTTTGTTGATATCTGCCATGTAGAGACATCGACCTGTTACAATGGAAGGGCGAGAGTGCAAAAGGGCCTAACCCACACTTTTTTCGAAATTGAGTTTTTAATGGTTTCAGTTTGCCAAAACACGTCTTGTCACGGAGGCGTTGACCAAAAAATTCTAAAATTTTTTTGGAATTTTTTATGAATTTTCAAAGTTGGCCGAGGTCCTAACCCGCGGGGTAGCGAGAGTGCAAAAGGGCCTAAGCCCTCATTGCGCCTTATGGGGAAACCGTGTTTTTGTTCATATCGCTCAAGTTTAAACAAAAACCATAAGTCTGCGACGACATCTAGGGTGTTTAGCGTTAATGAGAAGCTTCAAGTAATTATCCTACGACAGTGTTTTTTGATTGTGTTTTCCTAGGTTATGTTGTGACAGTTCAAAGTGCGATCGGTATGTTGACGTTTATGTAAATCGTTTTGTATTGGCAATTTTTAATCAAAATTTCAAAAAACCGCAATCAAGGCGTTGTGGAGTAATCCCCACTAATCATTTTCCACTTTATTTCATTTCTCTAGATTGAAAACTAGCGGAGATAATAATAATAAATGTATTGTTTTATTCAACAATACATAATAAATGCTCTGAAGGTCTAACAATCGTATTTTCAAACTCAAAGTAAATGTGTATTATTGGTTTCATAAATTTGATTCATAAAAAACAGGAAATGAACAATAGCTGACGCCGGCAAAGTGAAAGGCACCTTCGGGTTAGGCCCTTTTGCATTCTCGGCACCACTTGGGTTAGGCCCATGAGAAATTCGAAGTCTCGTAATTCCGAAAGTACTGCACCGAATCGCATGAAATTTGAACCCCTAAGAAATGCTATCAAGATCTAAAAGTGATTTCACTTTCAGATCAATACACTGAAAATTCGATAAATGCGAACGTTTTTCTCGCGCCTTGAAAAATTTTGAAATTGTGGGTTAGGCCCTTTTGCACTCTCGCCCTTCAATTGTATTATATGTAGAGATACCAAGGTAATTATATAATCTTCGGTAAATATATAATATATAATATAATATATATTTGGGAGGATATACGACTTTTGAAGAAAAATTATTTGTGTTTTATTTGCTCGATTTGATTGTTGATTATGTTTTTAGCCGAAGGATTTATTGCGGTATGCTCTGGTATGTACCTTCGGTATGAATGGGATCATGATTGATGAACTGGAAAAATCCCACTATCTCACCAAATGCGTCGATTTCTAACGATTTAAACAGTCCATGTATATTTTAATATTTCCATTGATGCACTCAAAAGCGAGTTGGTAATATTAATATTGAATGACATCATTGCATTTCTTTATCAAATAACAAACAAAGCCACATAATAAAAACATATCATTAAGAATGTATGTACATATGTATGTATGTAAAACATAACTTAACAACGATAAGAAAGCCCAACAATGTTTTTAGTAAAAAAAATTTCAATGTCAATGTCTCGTGCGAGATATGAATACACACAAATATATTTATATCACTTGAATAAAAAATGTGTAGGTACAATATTTAGATAAATACTATGTATGTACTTTTTGGCAACAAACTCAAAGGAAAAGATCGGCAATCATATATGTATGTATTAGCCATTATCTGTGAAGGCTTTCATGCTCAGCTCCCACGGGAGCACTTAAGATTATAAGCACACCTTCCTACTCTAGAACTAGATTTGAACACGTTGGTTTCTTTTTCAGACAAAGCCCAACATTATTTAAGACAAAAAATCTTTTAAAAAATAACCCATTAATTAAAAAATCTATCTATTGGGTTTAAAGGGCCTCGACGTTTTTCTCTAAGTAAAATCCAAATTAGTTTTGAATAATTTAAAGACATAAAACACAATTAGTTTTCGAAAATTGAGGAATTGAAAAAAGTGTGATGTTGTTCAACCCGAAAAGTTTTTGTAAACTTTTCACCAGCCTCTTTGCACTTTTATAGTAACTAAACCTCGTTCCGCAGGACTGATATTCTCCCAATCAACTGTAGTCCAAATTCTTTGAATATATGTAATTAAATCTTTAGGTATAAATAAACTGATCTTCCACTGTCTTGGTATACTAAGGTAAGTGGCTCCACTTTAAAAAGAGGAAATGAAAAAAGTGTTCACCACCTCCTCGCTTATTTTTACAAATGTTTGCCTAAAAGGTATAACTATTTTAAAATTTTCATACGTTTCATTGATATTTAAAATCTTTTTTCTATTTAATACAATTTCAGGTAAATGGTCGCTGGTTGCAATTCCTTTTTTTTTCAACAAACGTACGTTAAGAGCTTTTTGTACATTAAAGATAATGCGCCTGTCCGAATTTACATAGAATCATAAGCGAGCAACAAACCATTTCATTACTAAAACTAAACAGTTTTAAATTCAAAACCACAAAAAATATTTGTATAAGTTTGCTGAAAATTCGATTAAAGTCCAATGCATTATTTTGCTGTTTTTATTATTTCGTGTATTTGAATAAAAGCAAATGATCGCTGTCAAAGAAAAGTTGAAACAAACGTTCTAGAAATTGTATTTTTTTGTAAACTTCTATTGTGTGGATCCATCATTGGCATTCTTCCATAATTGTTTTCAATTAATGGGGGCAATGAGAAATAACAATAAAAAGAAAGAAACCTAAAATAGCCATCTTGCCAAGTATTGCCAATTAATACAATATGCATCATAAGTTTGTATGTATGACCATTTGCTATATCGATAATAATGCAAATTGAAAAGATGCTCCCACAATGCGAATATCGAAATGTGAGCTACATTACCCCTTAGACGTTTATGTTTTGGAGGTTCGAGTTAAGCCTGTTCAATACCCAAGCACTCACTCACTTTTTGGCAGACAGACATTTTTTTAGTCTTGGTAAGAGCTGGCAGCGGATCCGCAACAACAGCATAAAGCACTGGAGACTCTTCGAGCTGTGTCCTCTTCATTAAGTTTCCATATTCATACATATTCCACCTTTTAAAAATTTAAGTGCCTTTGTTGTCAAAACGAACATGCAAGTCTATAACTAAATTAGAATTGTGTGGTAACTCTAGATAACGCCAATCAGATACATATATGCTTGTTGAAATACAACGTAGAATACCTTGCTTGAATAGCCATATCGGGATATCTAATTTGATTATAAAAAATATCAAATATATGGGAGGAACATTCTAGGTGGCAAAACTTAAAACAGAGGGTTTTAAATATATTTATTTTACTCACAATCTTTGCTTAACTTAAAATACATTTAAAATTTTGTTCAATCATAGTCATATTTAACAAAGATTTTAGCTAAAATTGAAGGAACCCTTTATGAACAAAATGATGATGGTAGGAAGAAATGGTTTATGTTTTGCAAGGTCACCCAGTGTCAACGAAGACCTCGTCATTTTAAAATTAAAACTCCGTCTTAGACATAAAATCTTATAACTTTAAACGACTTATTCTTGTATATTTGTATATCCACAACTATCTTTGGTACACAGGTACTATGCTTTGTTTTAAGATTTTCTACTTTGGTGTTGCCACTTGGGGCAATATGGGTATCAAATGAAAGGTATTTTAGGGCGTATACCAACCAAAATATTTTCGCATAGTATTGCCACCTAGGGTTGCCACCTGAACGCATTTTATTTATTCCTTCAGATATCGACCACTATCTCGGGAAAGGCTAAACCGATTTCGATGAAATTTGGTAGATGGATAGTATGCTTCCTTCTTAGATTTTCTACTTGAATGTTGCCACTAATGGAAACTTAGAGGTTTGCCACCTTTTTTTTAGGGCGTATACCAACCAGAATATTTAATACACAACAGGTGTCGACAATGTATGTTAAGTGACTTTTTGTGGTTAGTGTAAGTAAGAAATTCGAAAAATACCGAGCAAGTCTCGGTCACCCAGGTACTGAATTTTAAGTTGACTACGACAAGCATAACATGATATTTAGCCTAGAATCCTATTTAAGTAGATAAAACTCTATTTTAATTTGACTATAATTATTGGCCATCGTATTTTCTTTATTAGAAAGTTCACACAAATATGTGGATAAAGTCGATAACGAACTAATAGCGAATATTCCAAAAATAAATATCCGATAAAGTGAGTTTGAATAAATGTGATTTAATCTATTTATGTTCGTACATATGTACATACATATGTAAGTTCGTTTCAAGCCGCACCTCAAAAGTATATTAAACGGCTACTCAGTGTACGATCAATTAACTTCGGCGAAATGTTTACATGGCGACGCCTGTAGATTTACGATTGCATGTTTGTGCGTTTGTACCCGCCCCAACAACTTGCATATTGCAACTGTTTTGTTTATCTTGTAACCTCATACACATAAGTTTTTATAAATATACATACTATGAAGGTGCAGACAAGTTTGGAGGTTAACTTTTTTCAACACAATTTTAAATGATTAATAACAAACAATTTGAAGTTTGATTGGAGAGTTTTGTGAAAGTTTCAGTAAAGCGGGTTTATTTATTAGTTATGAGAGTAATAGCGTGCTTTATAATCTACACAGGCGTGCATATCATAATGCAATTAAAATGATAAACGCTTTCCAATTACTAAAGCTGCAAACAGCCACCGACGGAAAAACGGACGACGTGTCAGCTGACACGATCTATCTTATGAGAATTGCGTGTAAGCGATTTTTCACCGACGTTCGTGACGTACGTTTTACGCACGTCGCTACGTCCAAACCAAAAATTTTCTGATTTTTACGTAGGAAACGTGTCAGCTGATCGCTCTTCGCCAAACAGTGTTGCCTATTCAACTATTTGCATGTTGAGTTTGGGCCGTTTGCAATTATTTTACAAAAATACCCAAAAAAGTTTTAAATATTGTGGAAATATCTCAAAAATTTTGACTTATGTAAAAGTTTATAAATAAATATACTATATGTAGTTATTTAATATTATTTTCGACATTTTACAAAATGAAAAATTACAAATACAAAAGTAGAGGTTTGGGTAAGCATACATGCAAACTGAGGAATGGTAACACTGTATTGAATGTTTCTACGTAAGCCCAACGTTCATAAAAAATAGCAAATTTGCTCGCGTACGTCCACCGCCACCGTCCGTTAGACACGTCGGTGGCTGTTTGCAACTTAAGCCGTAATCTTTTAAAGTCGACTTTAAATTTTCTTACAAATTGCAGTTCCTACTCTCCGCCAAGATGGCTATAAACTGCAACTGGCAGTGGCGGTCTAAACTAGCTGACACAAATCTTCATGATGCAAGATTGGTAGCCTTCTGAAACTTGGGAAAGAATTTAACCAAGACCCTTGAGATCGTTCTTCTCACTTAGTACACCATGAATTTGCTACGAAGCAAAAGAAAAATCTCTGATTTAAATTAAACTGTAATATAAATTTTGAATTATTCGAATTATGGCACTTTCACATTTTTAAATTTTAACTTAGTGCAGTATTAGTGTGCTGACCTACAACACAGAAAGGTCCCAGTTTCATGCGGCAAAACAAGTAACTTCAAGCTAGTTTAGAAAAATAGTTTTCGAAACGGGGTATAGTTGAACAGACGATCGATCTCAATCTTGACGGAGGTCTTTCTCACAACTTCATTTTGTTTTATTCACACAAATTATAATTGGAAACATGTTTCTATGCCATCTAATTTAAACGCTCAATGCCACAATATTCGATAGTAAGCGTATTTTCTATATTTTGACTGGAACAAGAAGCAGACCCGTTTGCGTGTTTCTTGATTTGTTACTTCGCCTTTGTTCTCTTTATTTCATTTTAGTGACGCTGATGACGTCATCATATTTGTGAACATTGTTTAGAGCAGAGATACTGGAAACTGCACAGAAACGTTGGCCTTAGAATGTGTTTATTCAAGTTTTTATTATACCTAGTAGTGCTTCGCACACAAGGTATATTAACTTCATTGGCCTAACGGTAGTATGTAACGGCATAAACGAATCGAGATAGATATTGACTTATATATATCAAAATGTTCAGGAGGAAAAGAGAAATTGATTGAGCCATGTCCGTCCGTCCGTCCGTCCGTCCGTCCGTCCGTCCGTCCGTCTGTGAACACGATAACTTGAGTAAATCTTGAGATATCTCAATGAAATTTGGTATGTAGGTTCCTTTTCACTTATCTCCGAGCGCTATTGAAAATAGGCAAAATCGGTTAAAAGCCACGCCCTCTTTCTATATATATAATATTTTCGAAAATACAAAAAGAGTGATTATTCAGTACATAATACACCTATAAGGATAATATTTGGTATGCACTTTAGCGTTAAGGCAACAAATACATTTTTGAAAAAATTTTTAAAAAGGGGCGTGGTACCGCCCACTTTTGATATAGTCAAGTTTGGAAATATTATTAATCATAAATCAAAAACCGCTCAAGATAGCAAAACAAAATTCAGCACACATATTTATATTAATACAAGCAATATTTCGAAAAAAAATTATTGAAATCGGGTTAGGTCCACGCCCAATTTTATACGAAAGATTTTGAAAAGGATCATAGATATATTGAATATGCTATAACTTTGCTTAAACTAGCTGTATATCATTTCTATTTCACCTCTGAAGTGTTCGTGGGCAAAGAAAGTCGAAAGCACAAAATTTTTGGAAAATGGGCGTGGCCCAGCCCCTTTATGGGGGATTATTCCACAAAACTTTACATGCCATAACTCCGGTAAAAATTGACTTATTGGAACGATATTTAGAGAAAGTGTTCAACATATAAAGCTAACTCTTTGCTGTAAAAATAAACAAAATCGGTGAACGGACACGCCCACTTTTTGAACACAGTTCTAAAAAATTTCTTCGTAAAATTAAAATCGCGATATTTCCATAATTGTATAAGTTATTTAAATAAGATTTTACACACATAATAAGCTTTTTAACCAAAACTAAACTGTATACAAATTTTGTGGATTTTGGTGAAGTAGGCGTGGCGCCGCCCACTTTTTAGCATAAAAGCTCTGCTATTTTCAAAAGCGATTGCTTGGAATTTGAAGAATGTATTTCAATGAAATTTTGTGAGATACTTCCCAATAGTATGTAGTATACTCCTGCCAAAAATTACGCAAATCGAATAACAAACAAGCAAGATTTACGGGCAAGTAGTTAACACTCTACTGCCTTTTTATACCTAGTAGTGCTTCGCACACAAGGTATATTAACTTCATTGGCCTAACGGTAGTATGTAACGGCATAAACGAATCGAGATAGATATTGACTTATATATATCAAAATGTTCAGGAGGAAAAGAGAAATTGATTGAGCCATGTCCGTCCGTCCGTCCGTCCGTCCGTCTGTGAACACGATAACTTGAGGAAATCTTGAGATATCTCAATGAAATTTGGTATGTAGGTTCCTTTTCACTTATCTCCGAGCGCTATTGAAAATAGGCAAAATCGGTTAAAAGCCACGCCCTCTTTCTATATATATAATATTTTCGAAAATACAAAAAGAGTGATTATTCAGTACATAATACACCTATAAGGATAATATTTGGTATGCACTTTAGCGTTAAGGCAACAAATACATTTTTGAAAAAATTTTTAAAAAGGGGCGTGGTACCGCCCACTTTTGATATAGTCAAGTTTGGAAATATTATTAATCATAAATCAAAAACCGCTCAACATAGCAAAACAAAATTCAGCACACATATTTATATTAATACAAGCAATATTTCGAAAAAAAATTATTGAAATCGGATTAGGTCCACGCCCAATTTTATACGAAAGATTTTGAAAAGGATCATAGATATATTGAATATGCTATAACTTTGCTTAAACTAGCTGTATATCATTTCTATTTCACCTCTGAAGTGTTCGTGGGCAAAGAAAGTCGAAAGCACAAAATTTTTGGAAAATGGGCGTGGCCCCGCCCCTTTATGGGGGATTATTCCACAAAACTTTACATGCCATAACTCCGGTAAAAATTGACTTATTGGAACGATATTTAGAGAAAGTGTTCAACATATAAAGCTAACTCTTTGCTGTAAAAATAAACAAAATCGGTGAACGGACACGCCCACTTTTTGAACACAGTTCTAAAAAATTTCTTCGTAAAATTAAAATCGCGATATTTCCATAATTGTATAAGTTATTTAAATAAGATTTTACACATATAATAAGCTTTTTAACCAAAACTAAACTGTATACAAATTTTGTGGATTTTGGTGAAGTAGGCGTGGCGCCGCCCACTTTTTAGCATAAAAGCTCTGCTATTTTCAAAAGCGATTGCTTGGAATTTGAAGAATGTATTTCAATGAAATTTTGTGAGATACTTCCCAATAGTATGTAGTATACTCCTGCCAAAAATTACGCAAATCGAATAACAAACAAGCAAGATTTACGGGCAAGTAGTTAACACTCTACTGCCTTTTTTTTATTTTTATTAATTTTTTTTATTTTCATACCTTTCATGAACATGAGGAAAGGTATTTATATTTTGTTATTTAGTAATAATTTGATTTACCACTCACAACAGAAGTGTTTTTATCGAAAACAATCAGTTGCCTTTATAACAAATTTTCAGTTATTAAAATAGGCCTGAGTAAATTAGGATACCAAAACAGATCACTACTAGGTATTTAATGTTCGGTTACACCCGAATTTAGACTTCCTTACTAGTTTTTCATTTAATTTATTAATGTGCGTAGGTTTGTAGTGAGTGTAGGAATTCACCAAAGTTGTCTTTGAAGGGTAGAGTTTATCGAATACTACGAGGATCATGCCATCTTCTTCGAGCTACTCCTGCGCTATATTTTGCTTTTATTTTCAAATTGTACACCGCAATCTTCATTTTTCCATGTCTGCTGCTGCGGAAATTGTCTGAGTAACTTTTGTTTTGCCTTTCTTTCAAACCCAAATGCAACGGCTTAAATTGTATGGGAGACTTACACTTCCGTTACTTAGATATATATTTATACGTTTCTATGTACATATGTACAACTTCACAACTTCACAATCACACAAATTAAAGGAATCATGTGAAAGGTAAGATTTAAGCAGTAAATCTACTGGTAACCCATGAAGGCTTCACTCACTGCATTGTACATTCAAAAATTTGTTACTAACTAACACAAAGCATGTAATAGCTAAATAATAGTAAATAATCCAGAAAGGATGAATGGGAGACGTGACTTTCGCCATTATGACTAGGGCCCTCACTCTGTAGTTCTATTCGAAAGGCTGTTCTACTCGAAAGCAAAAATCGATTCTAAAACACATCGGCACTCGGTAGTTCGTTAGAATTCACTTTAGAAAATATTCGATAAGGGTGAGCAACACTGTTTCACAAATGTCAAACTCAAAGAAAAATACGAAAAGAAAACAAAAGCAAAACAAACCAAATTGAAAACATTAGGCCCGTCCACAATGAACACGACGGCGGCGAACGACAACAACGAAAAACTGAAGCTTGACGATATTTGCCGTCAAGCATTGGCGACATGATTATAATGAGAGCAGGGGCGACAGGTGCGAATCATCTTGAAAAGTAGCAAAAAATTTTGTAAAAAGTGTGAAAGAGACATATTCTGTAATAATTGGAACTTATTTTACAAGTTATTTACTCTTCCTTTCGTTTTTATTGTCAAAAAAACCAAACGCCACCATCTGCCGCTTGTCAAAATAGAATTAGATTTAATCTGGCGACAGCGGCAACTGTGATTGATTGCCGCTTTGTCGCGTCGTGTTCAAAAAATTCCTCCCCATAAGAACACGTGTAAAAATAATTTGACAGATGCCGCTTGCCGTTTGCCGTTTTCATTCTGGTTACCACTATTGCGATTTGAGAAGTTTTAATTTTACAAAATAAAAGGTAATTAGAATATATGTGAAATGCATAATTCCAATATACTAAATATCAATGACAAATGGTAAATATATTGATTAATTTGTAGACCGAATATGCCTAATTTATTTCGAATTATTCCTTTACAGCTTTGTACAAAACTTTAGGTTGAATAAGGACGCATTTCAGTATGTACTAAATGCAATTATCCCCGAGCTAAGTATTCCTCAAAAATCAATAGCAATTCCCCCAATTATTAAGCTCGCCGCTGCACTTAAATTATTAATACTGCACCATAATCTCAAACTGTTGAGGTTTCGTATTGGGTTGCTTAAATCTTTCTGCCCTGTAAACGATTTTTTGATGAGAAAAAGAGAAATATTTGATTTTATTCATAGGAATTTTCGTTTGCTAAATTATTGTAGAATAGAATTTTCTAACATTCGACTACTTTGACATTTGTTTTCGAGACAGAGAGTGCCAAATTTTCTACAAACGAAAGGGGAAAAATCAAATCCGAAGGGAACAAAATGGAACTCGAACAACGAATGTATTCTAATCGAAAATTCTTTACAGAGTACGAATCGCTCGAAAGCGAACGAAATTTCTATAGAATAGAACTACAGAGTAAGGGCCTAGGTCTTTATTACTAATACATATATGTACATATGTATGTACTATACACATACATATGCATTTATGTAAAGTATATGAAAGCAAAATGAAAGTTCTTTATAATTTCACAAATTAATCTTCCCCTAACATTGCTCTTTAACCAATATTCTTATATGCATATATGTATAGACATATATACTTCCACACATATTTACTTATGTATGTACATAAATGCATCACAATTTTAATAAAAGAAGAAAAACATTCGCTCATACATAAACTTAGCAAGTGTGAAACATTTCACTGTGCAAAATGTACATATGTAACATAGTGTAAATATATGTATGTAATGTAAATGCAATCAAATAAATAAACAAATAGTTTTTATCGGAAGTTGGTAGGCGCCAAATGAATAAGTAACTGGAGCAGAACAAAAAATATATCAAAGCTCTTTATGCCATGAATTGTTTTCGCAGATAAATTGACGACAAAACATTTTATTAAGGTAAATGTCCATAATTTCGTGGTACTAAGGAATTTTCTGACTTTCTACCTCTCTTGCGTAAAAACGGATGAAGGAAAACTAAAAAAGTAAATTTTTCCCATTGAGTTGATCTATTAAGATAGCTTTCCATTTAATTTCAAACAAAACTAACAAATGTTTTATTTTATATAAATAAAAATGTGTGAGTACCTCAAATGTCCCTAATTTCGTGGCAAAAATTTTCTGATGTACCTAACTTCGTGGTAAAGTGTCCCTAATTTCGTGGTATTTGGTTAAACTCTAATTTTATGGAAAATGAAAGTTATTTTAAACGCAAATTCCTAAAATTTATTAATTAAAATTTATGTTCAAAAATTTCAAATTTTAAATAATTTTTTTATTGTTATTGTATTTATGAAAAGAAAGCGTTTTAAGACCAAGTAAGTATTAATTTGTTTAGTACTTAGTAATCAATTGATTAGACGGATTTTTTAATTGTTAATGATTACTTCAATTGGTTTTTGAGAAAAGGCAATTAGTAATTGATTGCGATTGAAAAAATCAAAAAAAAATTTATTTAACTAATGTAATTTGTTACTTTTCTCAAAATTTCTTTTATTTATTATTACTAAAAATGTTTTTTTTTTAATTTTTGTGTTTTTTTGGTCTTTTAAGTTTTTTTATTTTTAAACAAAATAAATAATTAAAAAAAAATAGTTTTAAAACAAAAATAAACAATAAAAAAAAATTAGTTCAATAATTGATGTAGCTTATTATTTTTTATTATTTCAAAAAAATTTTTTTTTTTTAATTTTTTTGGTATATTTTTAATTTATTTGTATTTTTTTAATTTTTATTTTTTTTAAATTTAACTTGGTTTTTTATTCTTTTTTTTAATTTTTTGGTTTCTTGTTAACAATGTATCTAAATGCACAGTATACCACGAAATTAGGGGCATGCGATAAAATTGATGTAGGTAATTTCGTGGTATCGCTTTAAGCGGTAATATGAGTTTTATATTTAAATTTTTTTGTTTATTATCGCTATTCATTCATAACAAAAGCAAAAAAGTATAAATCTTGACATATTTTTTTAAATTAAATCAAAATTTATTGAATAAACAAAAGTTCTATAATGCCATTATTTCGTTAAAATGTTGTGCTTCGCAGAGCTTTTCGATTAAAATATTGACGAATGGGTTAATAAAAGTGTACCACGAAATTACGTCAAAATCTTCCTCAGGGGTCTATTTAATAATTAAAATACTTAAAATAATAGGGTATCCTATGAAATGTGAAAGAAAATAAGGAAAACATAAAGTATTATATTCCCCTAATTTCGTGGGTACCACGAAATTAGGTACATCACAAAAAACATGTGTCCCTAAATTCGTGGTATTTAAATATTAAATAAAATGTAAATGAAAAGTTATTGAAATAAGTTTTGCAGTACTAAAAACGTTTAAGAAATGTTAAATAAAACCAAAAAAATTATCATCAAAAAAAATAATTTAAAGATACAATTTTTACAGGCTTAACAAAATCTACTGGTCTCCTTAACAGTTTCCTTAAGAGGCCTACCTACAAAAGGCTCATTTTATGAGCTTCCAACTTTATAATGCTTGTTATTTAATAGGTTTAATTTTGAAAAATTTGCAAAATATCCATTATTACACCCGAAAAGTTAATCTTTATTATGAAATTTTCAGTTTTAAAAAAAACTCGCCAAATTCCTTGTTTGAAAGAAAATATCGAAATACCACGAAATAACGTACTACCACGAAATTATGGACATTTACCTTAGAACAATTACATAGTGAGTTGAAATATATGAGCAAACACTTTTTATACCGTTAAACAAATAAGATGGACGGACTCGAACTGGTTTAGATCTTCAAGCAAATTATGAAATAAATCACTTCGATAAACAGCAAACAAAAATATTGACCATCAGAAATTGGGATAATTTTCACAACGCATTTTTAAATCCAAACTCCGAAAACCCCGAGATGGTAAAGAAGAAGTCCCTGGAATTTCAGCACCTTGCCACGGGATTGGCTACCCTAGTATATGTATATGTACATATGTACATTAGAGCGTATCACATGAGGAAAAAAAGAAAGTTTAAAAACTTATCTACTTTATGGGGGTTTCAAAAATATATACATATGTATATTAGAAAAGATATTGGCCAAGGCAATACTGTTCTTATAGCATTCTGAAAAACAGAACTTCGCATTTTTGAAACCCCCAATAAGTAAACATTCGACCCAGAGGAGATCAATGTATATATTTTAGGGTATAGGCTTTAATGAGATTTGAACTTGTATTTACATGCAATATTTACACATTTTTTTATGACACACTCTAATTTACATGCATACATGTGTATGTATTTATAAATACATATCTTCAAATATATTGTGCTATTCTAGTATGATCCATGACTACTGCCTTTTATGCTTTCAAATTGAGGTCGGCGTTAATCGAGTAAGAAATACCATATAATAGAATTGGAATGATTTAATATTCTATTGTGGATAAGCATTTGTGCGAATAAAAAAACGTTCGCAATTTGCAATTTAATAAACGTTAACGCTTCAAATAATCACGCTCAAGTTACAAGTTGCGGTTTGTTGAACCGCGAACCGGCACTGACTGATTCCATAGGCGTCCTGTTAAAAATATACAAATTACACATGCATAGCCGTATCTTACATAAACATTTTACATAGCTTACACTAACAAAAATCATCTTCTATGTACATACATATTGACATATGACACATATTTTTATTGAATAATAATAATGATTCAGTGGCAACGGAATTTCAAATATGCATATGTATTTATAAATATATAAAAATATGTGTACTGAATATATGTTTGTTATACATACGTATGTATATTAATAATATATACAAGGCACATACATATGTGCATAAACGCATAGTTTCGACAATAACTGTCAATAGTGAAGCTCTCTAATGCACTGCACTTAATTCTATGTATGTATGTACAAAAGCATTCACAGGGTGGTAGGCGTCCACATTTTTCTATGGCAACTATAAACCAACATACAATATAAACAACAACAGTAAACAAACAAAAAATAAAATACATACATATAATCAATTCACTCATCAAGTGCAACGAACCGCGCAAAAATTTGCTAGATAACGCATTGTATTGGCTTTTAGTTTGGGGGGGGAAGAGTACAGATTTATGTACATTTATATGTACATATATACAAGTATGTATGTATACTCATATATTATACAAATAACTGGGACGATGACATCATCGCCAAAAATTAACTAAGAATAAAATGAATGAGTTTTGAAAAAAATGTAAACTGTGAGAGAATCAAAAATCATATTGAAACAATACAAATCATTCTCACGTTTTGTTAGCTTTTGCTGTAAATCATAAGTGGAGTGCTTTTAGAAATATTTTTAACATAAAATACTGTCGAACAATAGCAAAGTGGAAGCTTTTAACATTTGCATACAGATATATATAATACCGAATACCGAAAAAAATTAAGTAAAAGGAACTGTATCGAAATGTGTCTTATATAATAGCAAGATAGAGCTCCAATAATGATGATAATGCATAATCGAAGGAGCCGAAAACCCCGCGATTGTGGCAAAAAAAGAAAGTTCAGGAAGATCAAATATAAGCACCTTTTTTGTGATTCATATCCTAGTTTTCTTTGAAAGTAACGCTAGCTTTAATGAAACTGTGGATGTGTACCAGACCCACTTTCGAAAGTGTTTCTTATATTTAGTAGATATTCTATTTTTGATTTTTGTGTTGTATTGTTCTTTAACTAAATCTGGCAACAGATTTTATACTTTTCAAAAAGTATCAATTTTAAGTATTTATTGATGCTTATTTTGTTAATACTTTTGGGAGAAAAATGTAATTACCTTTTGATTTTTTCAAGCTAAATTGTTGAAGAATGGCAAGTATCTAAATTCCATGATTAAAATCACATGCTGAAAAGCCCGGGATTGTAAAAATCCGTTAATGATATTTTTTATGTACTTATTTGTTTGAAATTGTTCAATAACTATGACAGTTGGCAAAAAAAAAAAATAAAAACTTTCTATGCTAATGGATTTCATTGTGTTTCGAGCTTGAGACCCCTGGATAATGGATATTGCGCTCTATCCACTGTGATAAAAGACAACACAAAATAATTTGAAAAATTTTCAACGACAAGGAAAATTATATTTCGGAACCATTTCTTGTATAAATAATTTCGAGAGTTGCTCCTAAAAACAACGTTCGCCAAACCTGCGTTACCTTACCGGCTGACCCATTATGCCCTAGAGCAAGTTTGCATAATTTAATTTTTTAAATATGTAGCAAAATCCACTATCAGTACTTTGAGGAGCCACCTGGGCGTATGAGTGACATTTACTAGAGATACAAAAAGTATCCCGTTCTGTACCAGTTATAAAACCGATTAAAAGACACTATGAGCTATTCGAACTCCATAATCACTCCTTCAAAACTTGGACTACCTAAGCGAGCTATCTTAGAACTGGCGAACCTATTGAGATGTAGTTTCCAAGTAATGAACTAGAAAAATGGACAGTGGAAAGCATTACTTGGGTATTGAGTAAGACCTATGTAGTACTGTTGTCAAATGGTTTAGCTATCTGTTTGTTCTGAGTTAGTCGAATTTTCTGCATGCCTTTTAATACTCTTACCCTTTCATAATAACAAGTTTATGGTCTTTCGTATCGAGCTGGAGAAAAAAGGCTCACGATATCTAATAAAATAGAACAAAATATTTTTAAAGCGATATATGTATGCCATGTGCATTTATCACTCACCAGCATATTTAAATTATTTACACAATTTTTATTTGTTTACGTTATGTCTAAGAATCGCCTCGAATTGGCTGTCTGTTATCACCGCCGATATATACACGTGAGTACAGTGTAGTATCTATTAAGAAGACACTCAACTACAGTCACCTATATAGCAACCACTCAACTTTATTATTATTTCTTTTAAATACTAATCAAAGCAATTATTTTCTTGGTCTGCATTTCTGCTTAATGAACTCTTCTCTCCTGCGATCGCTCTGGCGTTTCTGTCTAATCTATTCTGCGGAACTAAAATAACGAAGTAGCACCCCACTTCAATAATCAAAACAGTTTTCTACTGCATACAATGACAATAGTTTCTTCATGGAAAGTATTTCCACCCAAAGCAGATGTCCGCCAGTCGAACGTTTACTATACCAACATATGGCCAGCACCATACACACCCAATCGACTTCTATCAAAAATATGTATAAAAAATTTAGCGCATACTCGTATATGTACATATGTAAATACTATGCAAAAATAATAGTACCCAACAGTGGCCACATTATAAAAGCAAGGAAAAAGTCCACAGAGAAATTGAAAGAGGTCGAGGTGAAAACTATGAAAAATTATCTAATTTTATTTCTTACGTATGCTACAACATTACAGACATACATTCCAATGTATGCTATGGTGTTTTGTTAATTCTCTGACAAATCGACGGCAAGCACACCGACCGCGATATGAAAAAATAAACAGACATGCGTACGCCAGTGGGCCAGCTACAAAAATAGGGGAGCCGCAGTGGTGGATTCACGACTTTTCTAAGGTAGGTCCAAATTTTTTTTAATGCAATTTCCACGGCATATTTTAATCGATTTTTCAATTTACACGATTTACCCATAAGCGAAAGTAGATTGTTGGGGCCAAAGAGTTTATGCGTTCTTTTGACACCGTTATGGAGAACTATGAAAACTTCACTCGGCCACCGCAGTATTTTGAGTTATTTTGGCAATAGCCCCGGTAAAGCGCAAGCAAATACCGGAAAATGACGCCTCAAGTGCTGAGCTATTCAAGAATGGAGGTGAGGAGCTGCTAAAGTAAGTAAGTAAGCATAGACTCTTATTTCCGGTCGAGTAAATGCCAACCGATTGAAATTTAAGTGTGCTGTTGATTGAAACTTCATTACAGAATCACTTTCAAAGTTCTCCAAACCAAATTGGGTATAATGAAGTTGTAATTGAATAACAAAAGGTCACATAGCATCCACAAAGCTTGTTGAATATACGTAAATACATATGTATGTATGTACATATATGTTAATATAGAAGAAGAACAAACTCAGCAAATTGAGTTTTATCATTTGAACTAGAGATGTGCGCAGGATGTCTGGACCCCCGAAACTGGTTACACCAATTCTACAATAGACAAGGTGAACCTGACAGCAAACCAAAAATCTTACCACAATGTGGTGTGATGGTAAAAAGTTGGCACCTTGTTTTAAGACATAAACGTTAATTGATTTGCTGAGTCTTTCAAAAGTTGCTAACGGCTGTTTTGTACCCCATTTCGACACTGAAGGCTGCCTTCCGCGAAATGAAGGTTCGTCGAGGCTAGAGAAATTGCTCGAGCGGCTATCGAACTAGTACCAAAAGATGATAATACCGTAGCGTACCAAATCCATACCAGGCAAAGAACACTTCATGCCGATAACACCACGCTAAACCTTCGGATAGTGTTTTTGCCGATACACGAACAACACAACAAAACGGTATCTACGCCAGAAATTATAAAGACTAAAATGAGCTGTTTCGGGACTGTGAAGAGTATATCGGGATTAAATATCTATTTCCCTTAATATCTTCCCCTTCTCTAAAGTGAGCTCCATTGTATTCAAGAACGCTATGATGATGTCTGACTTCTCTCACAGTAGCCTTGGTTGCTTTCAACGGTATTTTGAATTCGTTTTATTAATTGAATTAAATTAAGTTTATGTGAGAAATTCGAAGCCTTTTTACTGCATTACATCACACACTCTCATGTGACTCTGTGTTGGTTGAATTTTTTTAGTCAATAAAGATCTTGGGCGTGTCAAATGGTCAACGAGTGTATGGTGTCAAGTGCAAAACAATAAAATGCTGGATATTTCGAGGTGTTTTTAGTCCTGACAAGAGGCGGTGTCACTTTCAAACGGTGACAGCGTCTATTTACATATGTACATAAGCGGCACACTTTCACACGCGACCTTGTATATGTACACTATTTATATGTATGTATGTATGTATGTACATATGTACATCATGAGAATGGCATTTAATTAAATTATCAAAAGTATGACTAATCCACAATGCCATTCACTTCTATACAAATTTTTTATTTTTTTTTTATTTTGCTTGAACGCATTTATATTTTCAGCTTATTTTTGTCTGATACACCATCTAGCTTATTTTACTTTAATATATGTGCATTAGGGTGTTTCGTTTTGAAGTGTTATTGTTCGGTGCAGTGAAATAACGCCCAAGGAAATAACGCCCATGGGCCTTATTTCCTTTTTTAAAAGGAAATAAATCCCATGGGTGTTATCACCTTTTGCTGATGGGTGTTATTTCCTTTTTCGAAGAGAAATAAAGCCCACGGACGTTAAAAACGAATTAAAACAAGCTGATTCAAGAATTAAGTATATGGTTTTCTTTATTTCAATAAATTTTAACATATTTGTTATGTTTTTATAAGGCGGGGTGCAATAACGCCTTGTGAAATAAGCCTTTATTTCAAAAAAGGCTTTATTACACTTCGAAAGAGAAATAAAGTCTTAAAGGCCTTATTGCTCTTTCATTTTTTTTAATGAAACAATAATATTCTAATTCTTTTTGTATTTTATTGAATACTTACACACAAATTTCACGTTAATCAAAGTGGGAAACGTGGCACGCGGAAGGACATCACCGTGGCGGTAGCCACGGCTATGGCACACACCCGGAGTTGGAATGGCGTAGCCCAGAAAGGTGTTCTGCACTTAAAAATCGTGGATCGGGCCTCCGTAACTATAATCCGAAGGGGGAAAGCAATATTTTGTTTCTGTGAAAAGTTATTAGTGAAAAACCGAAAATTGACCCGGGTCAGATCCCCAATTCAGGTCCCCATCCACGTTTTTTATGTGCAGGACATCTTTCCGCGTAGGCGGCCTTCGGCCGCGCTTCAAAAAATAACCCTGGGCTACGCCATTCCAACTCCGGGTGTGTGCCATAGCCGTGGCTACCGCCACGGTGATGTCCTTCCGCGTGCCACGTTTCCCACTCTTTTCTCACAGCGTAATTTGTGAAAAAATGCTAATCAACAGTTCGTGTTGCTCGCGTAAAATCCTATGGGCGTTATTTCTCTTTTAAAAAGGAAATAAGAGCCATGGGCTTTATTTCTTTTTGCAGATGGGCGATATTTCCATTTAAAAAGGAAATAAGGCCCATGGGCGTTTATGTTTTCTTTACTTAAATATTGCCGATACGACTGCATAAATGAACCAGTGAAGGACTTTGTCGGGCCAGGAAGAACGATAACATAGACCTAGTTCAGCGAATAAAATTGCAACCTCTGAATTTTTTGGGCCATGCTATACTCTGATGGCATTTCCGTATAAATTTATGAAATCATACAACCCCCTTAACCACATACAAGCATTTGTGAAATTAACTTTAATGGCCGCAATTAAGCACCGAAAATAATGCAAATTCCAATCCAATCAAATATCCGTCACTTTGTGAGAATATTCTTGTATACGATGATAGAGCTGAGCTCGCCTGCTCTAACTTAAAACTGGAAGAGACTATTTTGTGTACAAACAGACAATAAATCGCCTCCGCTCATCATTCGATGGGGCCATCTTCTTGTCTTATCATACTTACAAACATCTTACCAAAGTTTTATACCATTTCAGGTTCATAAAAGATATAAAAATATGGTCTAAAAAGGGAGTCCACAAATTTAATTTTCGGAAATTGTAGATGAATCTATCCCCGTATGAGAGCAGCAGGCTTACCAAAGTTCGCAAGTGTTACGTATAGGCAGCAATTCTTGTCTCTATATTAAACCAATCAAATTGAAAATGTATTGCAACAGACATAACGGGTATTCGCGAAGTCTTTAAAGCTGCAAGGATTGTATAAATCAAAAGCCAAAGTATGCTGACCATTAAGGCCAGTTCGTTTGGAGTCGAAACCCGCCCTCACACTATATATTAAAGGATGTGCTTTTTTATTTAAGGTTATGTGCTTTATAAATAAAAAAATCTCATTTCTTTTCTACTTTCATACTCGTTTCTTTAGTCCAAAATTATATGCCTACATATTTATAAGAATGGCTGCAAATGACATACCTGGAAGAGAAAACAACTGAATTTAAAAATAATGTAATGTTATAGATAATTTTTAAAGCAGCTAAACCTACGATAAAGTACGGAAGGAATATACAATAGGGTGTCTCATTTGTGTGAATAAACTGATTTTGTAACTACATCAAGTAACTATTTGGTTGTTCATTGCGAAGCATCAACAACCTCACTTGAAGGTTTGGTCAAATTTTAAATTTATATGATACCAGTAAGCTCCCGCTCGCTTCTCTGCGTCTCAGAACTTATAGACTGACTCCGATTTCAGTATGTCCCATATGGAACCTAATTACATCGATTTCCTTCCTTATCAATATTACACTAATCACATTTTGGGTCACATTGGTCCACATATCGGTCAATCTCTGAGCAGTTTTTGAGTGATGTGCGCCCAAACATACAGGCAGACAAACAAAAATTCTTAAAACGGTTGATTTGGCCTATATTGAATTAACAGTGATACCTGCTATTAATTTTTCTTGAATATCTGCAATGTGCAGAATTCTCTTAAACGGCATAATTGGATGACATTCTCTTCCAGCCAGATATTGCGACTAAAAACAATTGTATAGGGTAAGCACCCATTACATTCGGTGAAGTTATATCTAAAATAATGAATCTATAATCTGCAAACTTACAACTATGGTAGAAAATTGTTTGATACGTCAAGGATGCTATACAATACATATGTATATGAAGGAATTTTATTAAAAACTAGCTGGTGCCCGCGACTTCGTATGCGTATAATTAATTTTTTTTCTCTTTTTCCGTCCGTAATTTTTGAAGATATATAATTGAAAAAATTTGATATATTTAAATTAAGCGCATCGCCTATAACAGAACGCATTGGCACCATTCGTTTTATACCCATATTGTACTAACACATTTTTTGGCAGATATTCGTCGATAACTTCAAGATATCTCCGAAACCATTTGGGATATTTCAAATGATCGCATCGCATATTACAGCACTCATTGACTCCTTTCGTTTGACATCCATATTGTACTAAGACATTTTTGGTCACCCCTGGTCCACATATTGGGCGATAACTCCAAAACCGGTTGAGATATCGCAAAAAATAATATCTTAAACCTTAGGTTGAGCGTCTAACAATCCAACGAAGAAGTTTCATTCATTTCCATTCAGTACTTTTAGTGATACGACCATAAACATACGGACAGACAGACAGACACACAAAAATTAAAAAAATGGTTGATTTGGATTCTACTCGTTTAATAATGCTTCCCCCAATCAACTTTTTGTTGATATCTGCCATGTAGAGACATCGACCTGTTACAATTGTATTACATGTAGAGGTATTGAAAAAAATTTGCGCAAACCCTTTGACATCTCTCTTTGAACTAAAAAACTTAACTTCAAAATCAAAAATCTCTAGTTTCCCAAGTTCCTTAGTTAAATTATTTTCTTGGTTACTGCGTGTACGTGCTGCTCATCTATTTAGTTTAAGTTTAAGTCTAAGCTAATTCGGCCCTTACGTTTGCTGTATGTATTTATAGAATAGCAACGAATTCCAATTGATTCAGTTAGCAATTTAATTGTTTTAAATTCCCCTATCATTAATACTTTAGCATTGTTGTTGCACAAACAAATTTGCAACAAATAAACAGAACAATTTTCGGCACTTAAAAAATTGTCAATTTCGAGAGAGTTATGTCATATCTAGCGAGGTCATCATACATTGTCAACACACCCGTCAGTGACTTGGGCTTTCAGTAGCTCGAATGATGTCAACGTAGTCACGAAACTTTCAAACAATAGCCAACAGTACGTGTAAAGTATTCATTGAAAAATTTACTTAAAGATTAGCTCGCTAAAAAAAGTTTAATTAACAAATTACTTTTTTTGTTGGTGAACTTCTTTGCTCTATATGTACATAACAGCGTGTACTATAGAGATACATATGTAAAGTTCCACATATTGCTGAGTAGGTACATACTTAAAATGTTTATGGAAGTTAGACTAAATACGAGTATGGCTCACGAAACTAATTAGTAATTGTTACTCAAGCAGGTGCAAATTTATGAATCTATTTGCCCAGCAGGAAAACCAATTAGTTGAAGCTTTCTGACAAGGACTCTAAATTCCAATAGTGACACAGTTGACTGTTTGCATACAAGGAACAGATATTATAACATTTAGATTTCCTTTCAGGAGATATCTCCCAGACTTCGATTATAAATAAACCAGATCCATACAGTTTCCAAAACTGCTAATTTAAAGATACATACCCCAAACCGTTTTTATCGGAAAAATCGATTGTATTTGGCATGGCTAATCGACTCAGCTCATCACCCTGATCATTTCGGTATACCTATAGGTATGTCTATCTCTTCTTCTTCTCATACTTACAAACATCGGACCAAAGTTATAATACCATTCCATGTTCATGAAAGGTATGAAAAGCTTAGATGTTTTAAATCGCATCCTAGTGTAGTAAGCAAACTTTAGCTATACTACCCTTCAATAGCGATGGCCCTTGATATATGTTTTAGTGATCCGCCCTTTCCGGTACCAAAAAATTATCATACAAGAGGGCCCATGTCCCCCACCTTTTTAATCATCTGATTCAAGATTTTTCCTTTGCACTGCTGGTGAATTTGGTTCTGGGTAGGAAGACCTTCTACACCGGAGCTTCTTGGTTCATTTGCGTAACATGATAGATCTCTATACATAAGAGCGTGTAGGCGTAACTTAGGCCTTAAAGTGCATAGTTACATTTGCTAGCTGTTTCAGAAATATGTCTCTGTCTCTAAACCATACAGTCGGACGGAAATTCATAAAGCTTGAATGTTTCCACTTTATCGTAATGCTCTGCATAAAGTTATGTACAAACATATGTATATAAGATATACATATGTACATGTATACGCTTGTAACCTTTGTATCATCGGCTTGAACCCTTTGACCTCATTTACATTCCGTAAAATGAACGTTTTCCATCTGTTGACTGCTTTACATGGCTCACTATTAAACTCTCTTGGATTGAATTTCCATTGAATCAAGTATGTTTGTATAGTTAAATGTCTGTGTGTGTGTGCACTCGGATATGCTTCAAAGGCAAATTATCAAAAGTGCAATTTACAACAATCATATAATGTTTGTATCACAGATACTATCTTTTTATTACTCTCTTGGGTGCGCAAGACACAAACAATACTCAGCGCTCCATCACCACTAAAAGCAACAACAACAAGTCAGCAATTAAGCTAAGCACGTTGGGAAGCAGAAAATGATGGCGGCAGTGCCATCATACGACTAAGGAGCCGGGAGGCCCTGGCCGTTCCCTAACAAAGTACACTAGTCATCCCGTTTGAATTGAATTGGTGTTAGAGATTCTTCTCTTTCATAATTGGGACAGATAGCCTCACTTTTCGAGGGAGCTGGTAAAAATTGAGAAATAACACCTAAACGAAACCACGATAGGACAGATACCATGCATTTTCATTCCTGAACTTAACAGGTCGTCTACCGGGAAGGACCACATAACTTCGGGAGAACTGCTCTTCCTAAAAGCGCGTGGACCCATCATATCTCACTATTAAACTCAACTGAGAATTCGTAATTCTTCGATAATAAACATTTCTCTAGGCGATTTATCAGTTAACTCTTATTTTGGAGCCCTACCGTTTTGCCATTTTCAGTTTGTTTGTTGCCTGAGCACCACTGAAAACTAATTGGAGTGACTTTCGAAATGTAAGCAAACTACTATTCTTTACTCACTTTGTGCATAGGAGCGTTTGACTTAAGTGCCGTTTTAAACTATTCATTGAACCGCTTTGATGTGATTATTGACAGCCACCCATCAGCCATCAATAATCCATCATCAAAGAATTGACTCTTTCTTCAATGGCTTTTACTTGCTTTCAACTGTCAATTGTGGACGATACGCGAGCATCAAAGAGATCGAAGACATACGAAACAAGGAATGCAAACAATCTATGTAATAAATTAAAGTCAGTTTGAGAAGTTAGGTAAGGCGCAAGTGCACTGAAACCAACAAGCTGTCACAGCCCAACAAGTCAGTCGACTTTTTTCCATGTAATCAACTGGAACATTTACGAGATGCCCTACGAGACGGCAATTGTAAGATTTCGGGCAAGAATATATTGGTCTCACACTAGTTCAAATCAAACAAACAAATTTAGTTTAGTAATAGTAAGTAAAAATATATAATTCAAATCCCTCCGGACATAGTACATTAATACTCGGCTGGCATGAAATATATCATTCGTTCGAGTCCCAGCGCAACAAAACTGAAATAAATATATGTACTAGATCATCATTGACACATATTTTCAATAAATTTAATTTTGCTGGTTTAATTTTGGTCTTTTTCTCACTGTTTGCAAGCAGTCAAAAAATTCTAAACGCAAACCAGTATATCATTTGACTAGTTTCATGTTGAACTGCAGGGTACACTGAAATAAATACAAGACCGTACTTTGTCAATTAAGTATCACAGCTGGTCAGCGGAGCATCTTAAACGTTTCTTTATTTTTTTTTTTTTTTTTGGTTTTTTGTTTTTTGTTGTACATACTAAAGTATAAACGTGAGTCTTTTAAGAAATTTGTTCCGTTTTGTTGAAATACTTTGAAACTCGTTTATCGTCAATTACAGCTAGCCGAATGTTAAGAGCTCTTTGAACAAGACTTCCTGCTCGCTTGTTGCAAATATGTATAAATCCATAATCTCTTGCCGCTATAAGTAATATGTGCTTAGTGTTGTTTTTGTTATTGTTGCAAATTTCAATAGCAACACACCCATCCATGCACTCATTTGCAAACATATGTACACTCCACATCAATGCGAAAAAGTATGCCGTCGGGTGTGTAAATGGAACGGAACTGGCTTATCAGCATTTTGACAAATGCATTTGGATTCAAGTGAAGTTATTTATATTATGAGTTTGATTTTTGAATACATATTTACATTTTAATCATATGTTAATCAAGGAATGTATACATACATACATACATATACATATATGTAAAGCTTATGCTTTAGTAAACTTCTCACGCCCTTTCCTTTTTAATCACAGAAAAAAGATAAGAATGAAATATGCCTACTACAACAACAACATAATGACAGAAGGGTCCTTCCTTTAGTCCTCGTTCACCTTTTTTCGCTTCTTTCTCCGATTTGGCACGGTTATTTGTTTTTTTAAGTTTTGCTAGGAAACCAAATTCAGACATACTGGCTTAAAAGTAGCTCCTTTTCGCGCTGTCGAAGGCGGGGTTTTTCAAGATTTGGCACACAGTAAAAATTGTGTAGGTTTACCAGGTCTTAAGCAGGCTGGAAAGATGCAATGAGATTGAGCTTATATGATCCCGCTATAATGGGTACAGATTGCAGGATCTCCTTTCTTGTGGATTTTGCATAGAAGCTGGTGCATGCACGTTTCAAACTCTTCGCTGCCTTACTTGAATATCTCAGCCGGCAATGTGGAGCTACACTAATTCCATCATCTTCTACTATGGGTTCGGGTTCTTCTTTGTCTAGTTGCTCAATTACTTCATTCTGGAAAGTAGAGAAGTGATCCCTTCGTTATCTAAGCTCTAGGGCTAAACTAAAAAGAAAATATAAAATAATTCGACTGCCCTTGGAATCGAGCCTAACCCACTAGACCACGTTAGATGCTATATACGGCCGCATGAACAGAAATGCGAGACTTTAAAGTATAAAATTCTTGCCGCAACCCACAAACGCCATCCAAAATCGCCCAGCACCAACGAATCATTATGACAAGAATCAGTCATAAGAATGAAATTAAGATATAGGCCCATAATCATAGTAGTTGCTTAACACGCACTTTTACTTAAAATCTTTACTTAACTTAACAGGCATTTAAAATGTTAGTCAATCATAGTCATATGAAGCAAAGATTTTAGCTAATATGAAAAATAAGGGTCCCCTTATAAAAAACAAATTAAGTTGGTTGGTGGTATGAAGAAAATGTTTAAGTTTTGCAAGATCACCTTGTTAACTATTTTATTCGTAAACCATAGCAGAGCTGTGGCACTAAGCGCAGAAAGCCAATTTCAAGTTTGGAGTACGCGTTGTGACATCGCACAGCCATAGACATACATATACCGTGATTTTAAAATGTTAAAATTACATATTTCGACTGCGTGCTCATTTTAAGCTACTTTTTACAAGTACAAAAGCGTTATGGCATGGGCAAGTTGTACACTGCTTTTTAGAATCTTTACAGATTTTTAAAAAGATTCGAGTTTTTTCCGCTAATACGATTACATTTCAATATAATATTTACAATGAATATTGTAATATGATATTTTGTTTACTTTATGAATGATTCTGGTGCAATAACTTCAGAACACCTGAAACACATTTACACGCACGATTGTCAAGTGTTTTCAAAGTAACCCTCACGTCACGTCACGTTTTCCACTGCTGTCAAAGTAGTCCAAGCAAGTTTCCCCTACACTTTCCATTACACCACACAAACGCTACCTTACGCACATTTTCCATATGCTGTCCGTTATTTATTTATGTACATAGGTATGGACAGTGGCGGATCCATGGGGTGGTTTTCGGGTCCAAACCCCCCTCACTCTCTCAGAATCCAAGAGTCATATTTTTCAGTAAATGTGGATAAAAGATGTTCTTGAAATTTCATTAAAAAATTTGTATCCCCCCCTTTTCAAAATACTAGATCCGCCACTGCTTATTTATATACATACATACATATATGCATGACTGTGTTAAGTGAACGCTTCCAAAAATATTTTTTTGTTGGACTTTTCAACCCTACATTGTCTATTTCACACGAAATTTACATTTTCTCTACTGCGTGAGTGATTAAATACTAAGTTTTCTTTTACCAGCAATGAGGCAAAGCTCCAAAGAACATTGGTAATCGTATTGTAGTATGTAACTAAGTAGGTATGTAGATAGTGGACTTGCCCTCTTTGACATTTGCGCACAGATGGGTGTGTTGCAACTAGAAAAGTTTTGGGGGAAATTTCGCTGCTATTTTTGTTCTCTACTGAAAACTGTAATAAATAACTTAAATTTTTTTTTTTATTTAATACTAAAATATTTGTTTATATCTACTTAAATATAAGTATGTATGTATGTATGTTTCTAATCGTACTTGGGTGTGTTTACTCAATGTGGTACATACTGTATATACATACGTTCAAGTATGTGTGACTCTGCTGATTTATCGATTGACCTATTTTAGCGTTCCATGTTTTTCGCGTTTAGATTTTTAACAACTGTCTTGGGGAGCTGAGTTTGTTGACACAGAAAGCACCAAATACGTGTCCTTTTGATTTTCTGTTATACATTTAAATTTATACATATTCTTAAATATATGCAGCGAGGATTGGTTCTTACATTCTCTATGAGCGCTACCCCCGCCATGGCAGTAGAGTTTTTCAACGCAACAGGTTTTTCGAAAAGTTTGGCCTCCAGTATGAAATGCTCTAATGGATCGAGGCGTAATGACTTAGCCAGTGCCTTAAACACGGTCATATCCAATGAATACAGGAATAGTAGGAGCATATCTCTGGAGCACTGCGTATTATCTTTGACAAAGTATTACCGTGCAAGCTCAACGAAGAAGGCCGTACCAACAACAGAAATGTGCTAGGCTATCCATAGTGCCGGTTGATCTAGGCACCGAATATGGTTCCGTGGAGTGTAGTGCTTAGGGAGATGTTTTCTTATGTCTTCCGGCGATGCATCTGTCTCAATGTCGGTTTGGTTGTACAGGTTGTCCAGTATAAACCAGACTGCATAGATAACATCCCGTTGCGGTTCTGATTGCGCGGTTTTCTCAGAATACAACAATTTCGAAACTATAAGTTTCCCAGAAATTTCGCTGGAAGCGATTGATGACATTGATGAAGAGGCGTGCTGAATAGCCAGTGTGCAGTACTCTCACTTTGAGATCGAACTATCCAGGATAGAAGATGAAGCATTGACAATCGGCCGTCAGTAAAGACGGTAAATTTATAGGTTTGGAGTTGAGCGAGGACTTTCTTTCGCCGATGACGGCCTTCCAATTTTCGGCTAATTTTTAGAGCTCTTGATTTCCCTACTTAATGTTTCAAAACTGGTTTCAACTAAACGCTACGTTTCCAAATTCATCACTAAAAAGTCGACGACGGATGATATATTGAAACCAGCTTCGACAGACTTGTTTATGTTTTTGTTTTGTTGCTATTTTTCACGCTGCGTGCATGGAAACATATTGCAATTACAACAAATTATCTTTATAAAAACAAACAAATGAGAGAAACATGCGCTATAAAAACAACTATACAAATAAACAAAAACAAACGCAACTCGTTGCACTGGTTGCATTCAAAGTAGGACACACCAATGCTCCAACGGAGGCTGCAACATCAACAAGTGACAAACACAAAACTGGCTGGCTGTGAGTCCGTCTGCGGCACAAATTATCGCTGTACATGACACACTTGTACGCATTTTTATATTTCATTGCTGGGCGCTTAAATTGAGTAGTCAAGGTGTTGATGAGTGGGTTTTATTTTTTATACTTTAAATAGATTCGAATGGTGCAATTAGCCACTCAGATAAAAATAACACTGTGCAACTACATACTTCTTGTGACGGAATGATTGCGATGAATTCAAACTGTCTGTTCCAAGTTGCAGCTAAACTTCCATAGACATAACACCATATACCAAAGACGATGGTAATTTCATGAAAATAATAACTCACCAAATCAGAACGTATCAATAGATACGTCTAAAAGTTCCAAAAACTGTGTGGGCCATAATCATGGTCAAATTAGAATAAAGTTTCATCTACTTAAAGGTGATTCTAGAATAAACATCATTTAATTTCATAGTGAACTTAAAATACATTTTATGACGAAAAGTTAATTTCAACAATTTAAAATCACGGTATGTGTCTATAGTTATCCGATGTCAAAACGCTTACTTCAAATTTGAAATTGGCTTTCTGCGCTTAGTGCCACAGCTCTGCTATGGTTTACGAATAAAATAGTTAACACAGGGTGACCTTCCAGAGCATAAACAAATTCTTCATACCACCAACCAACTAAATTTTTTTTGTCTAAGGGGACCCTGTTATATTTCATTTTAGCTAAGATTTTTGTTTAATTTAACTATGATTGGCCAACATTTTAAATGTCTTTTTAAGTTAAGTAAAGTTTTAGTTTAAACGCATACTAAACAACGAGTCTGATTATGGGACAATAAATTTAACAACTGGAAGATAACATTGAATTGGTTATTGCATAGCTTTAATTAGATCGTTATTGTATGTTTTATTTGGATATAGCTATGTCTCCAACAACTTGGCTGCAAAACAAAACAGAAACACTCAATCCCCTGTTCCTTTACAGCCCCAAAAGTAAATCTTCCACATTTTTCTTAAATCAAGGATTCTTCTTAAAATTCTACCACTTCCTTCTTTTTGGGGAAGGTTTATAAAAAAATATCACTTTAAAGTTAATAGGCCAGTGGAGATACTTTTTTGTCTGAAAATTTTTTTAACCTGTTTATAGAATCATCATCATCATTTTTAATAATTTTAAAGAAACAGGCCTTTAAAACTGGCTGAAAATGAAAATTTTATTTTCAGGTTTCAAGTCAAATTTTTCATAAAAAAAAATTTTAATTAACTTCCAAACCTTTATTTTTATAAAAATTTGGGTAATTTTGTATAACCCTGTTAAAAAAGAATTTATTTTTATTAACATTTAAAATTTTTGCTCTGGTTGACCATTCTACGGAAATGCTCATATATTATTTCTGTAAGGTCTTTTTGTGTTTGCTCCTAATTTTCTGCTCTCATATCAAACCAATGTTAATAAATAAGGTATCGTTTTAAAGGTGTGGATTACCTCTACATGCGAAACCATATATTAATTACGGGTGTGCTTTTGTTTAAGGGTATTTTATAAAACTTAATTTGTTTAAATAAACCATTGTGAATGCACAAAAATATAAATTTGTACTGCAACGCCATTGTGAATCAGATACTTTATCTACTGATTTGTAGATGTCGCTGATGGTAGTGGTGAAAGTGTTTGACTAAATACAACAGAGGATTTAATAAGCTAGACTAATTTAAGATGGTCGATTTTCGACCACGGGATATACTAGTTATTTCTTAATGTCTCTGTAGTTTTTGCAGTACAAGCAATAGTTTTAGCTAAAGTTGTCTTTTCTCTGCACAATATTAGAAAGTATGAAAACAACTCCTTTTTTAAGGAAAGATAAATTTGTTGATATATATTGGAAAGAGTTTCCGCCATCCTCAGTGTTTAGTTTCGTTCTTTAGTAAATATTTGAAAAAAAAATTTTAAAATTGTCTTCTCGAAAACTACTCCTGTCTTAAATTAATAGAAAAGAGCCACGTAGACTATTAAAAACTCAATACCATTGACTGCGGAAAAATTACACCAATTTTTTTATTTACTTTTTAAATTTTCTGTTTTTGAAGATAATTTTGCAAACAAAAAAATTCGAATGATTGAGAAAATATTTTTTATGAGAAGAAATCATTTCCGTTATTAATTTTTCTCACATAGTTTCAAGAAATATGTATTTTTGGTTATACCCATATAACAGAAAAAAAAACTAAATTGTCGAACAAAATTTTTTTAGTATTTCCTAATTACGGAAATTTCTTAAAAAGTATCCCTTCAAAGTTGTCGATATTTACAGTGAAATAATTGATTGCAAGTTTTCTCTCGATATTAAGAAACGCAATACTTGACCGCAATTTCATTCTGATTGATGGCTGACTGACACGCCAGCCGGTGCACATATGTACACGGCTAAAAATGTTAGCCTGATTTTTAAACCATTCATTGGTTTACGCAGTGTTTTTAAGATTTTTTGGTACAAATTCCAAACTTTTTAATTAACTACACAAATTCTCACTTTTTTGGGATTTGGATCTAAAAAAAATACTGAAAATCTGTATTTTTCTCAAAACATATCGACTGCTGAACGAAGATCACCCTATTTCAAATTATTTTTCAACAGCACCCTATTTTAAAATTCGTTTGAGGAACGCTCTATCTCAAAATGAGTTTCAAAAATGCCCTATCTGAACGAAAATTTCATATATTTTTAGCTGAGAAAGGACGTTTTTGGATCGAATTTTGAAGATTTTTTGGAACAAATTCTGCGATAGTGTTTTTTTAAAAGTATTTTTAATTAGAGGGAATTTTTTTTTTTATTCAAAACATTTCCGGCATTTCTTTGAAAACCTGCGCAAATCTAATTCTAAACCAAATTTTGTTCGGTCATATACAATGATCAAAAAAGTTCAAAATTTAGACTTAAATTTTTACCGGTGTAGCTATCTATAGATATCTAACAAACGCAAAATATGCGCACATGCGTAAGCATGTATGGGTAGAGTTGTTCGTTGGTTCAAGCTCAAAGATCTCCAAACGAGCAACCAAAAAAAGAAGTCCAGTTAATTAAGTTCATGTATTAGCTTTGGATAGAAACTGGATTCGCAATGAATCTCAGTAAGTGCCACAGTCTAACGCGTGTGGAAAGGTGCAGCCATCGCGATATGGAATCCCCTCTCTTTAGTTTGTGAGTTATTCGCTGTACTCATAACAATTTACCTCGTTTCAAAAGTATGTATGTATGTATGTACATTATGTACATCTGAAGCCATGGGCGTATTAATTGGGGAAACCAAGAAAACTTTTTGGACTTCTATCGGGCCTTCTTAACGGGTCGGGAGTAAAAAATTAAATACTCCTCAAAAAGAAAGGTCTTACTATTCTGTGGAATATTTCTAGGTCGTGAGTAAATTTTGTAGGAAAAGATTTCCCGTTTTGAAGTGCTTTACTTTCTGAGTGTAATCTCTTCAAATTTGTGCGACTATATCTGAATTTTGTGTTGGATCTTGTAAGCATGCATGTCCCGTAAACCTTAGGAATCTTTGCCTTTTTACCCAATAGAAAGAGTTACCCAAGAAAAGGGCGTTTGCACAGGTTGGAATGGCAAGGGGAGTGAAGGACATATCTCAACTTAATCCAAATCTGAGTGCTAATACAGATGGCGTCCAATTAACAAGAAATTTCATTAAAATCTGAATACAACCTACCCATGTCAAAATCGGCGCCCCCCTCTAAGTAAAACCCTTAATCCACCACTGTAGATGTGTGTGTGTATGTTAAATCTACTATATACAACTATATAAGCAGTTATCACACTAACTTCGTTTTTGCTTTGTAAGCATTGCTTTAGAACGGCTTTCTGACCACAATCCACTTACAACCACATCACAAACCAGTGTACGAAGGTATAAGCATGAAAGCCATGGCCAACGGCTCAAAGCAACTGGTGAAGAACAAGTATGACTAACAGTTACATAGGCACATACAGTATATACAAACATAACTAAAACCCAACAGTTAGAATGAAAATAAAATCAAAAGATATCTAGCCGTAACTGCTATAGGCGTATTAGTCTAGCCAGAGGACCCCACCAACTGAAAAAGCCACCACCGCATTAGGAAAACAGTGAAGACCAGGAATATACCAAATCTAGCGACGTTCTGACGCCTCGAGACTTGTTGGTATGTATGTACATTTAACTAAACAGTGCAGACATACCAAGATCTATTTTACTATTCAAATGATACCTCTTTCTAGCACCCCTTACACAAGCAACAACAGCTTTTGCCGTTTTTAGCCAAGTCGTTTATGTCACCGAATATGAAAATAAGGCCGATTTATCGGCACACGGAAGACTTTCGGTTGAACTCTAGAACGCACGTAGTTACATTATATGTATCGAATACGAGAGCCGTTGTTGGTGTCAGTGCACTTTTGTGGTTAACTAATTACGCATATGTCTATATGTATGTATGTATCTACATTAGCTTGATTCAAAAGCGGTGCAGTTTTACGTTCAAACTCAATAACATAGTTTTTTTGTGTAAAATATAGAATTTAGAAATGTGAGCTGAAATCACTCTTGCATCAAAAAGTTGCTCTATAGGACCAACCGATTTGAATTGAAGCTCATTTTGGTCATATTGAAAATCGAAAAGTGCTACTTAAGCATTTGGGAAAAAACTAAATTTTATTGAAACGTATTGTGTATTTGTATCGTGGCAAAAAAACAAGTCAAATAATTTACAAAAAAAATATGTAAAATAATTATGCTATAAGCAATGTATCTAGGTAGCGCGCATATTTATAACTGTTGCAGTCGTGAGTTACCTGTATTTACTATAGTAATACCAATTCTTGCTATATTTAGACACACATACATAAACCCTATGGGGAATTTTGTGGCCCAGTTCCTTACAGGGTACATGTTCTTATGCATGTACATTAGAGTGTGTCTTATACATATTTCAACATTGTACTGCAATGATAAGGATGTGTATTACTAATAATAAATTTAAAATGGTGCGCCCTAAATGGCCTTCGAACGGTAATAGCAAACGCAGATGAGATTTTGCTGAGGAGCATAAAATTCACCCCGTTTAAAAAAAAAAAAAAAAAATTTCAAACATTTTGAATGTTACCTGTCTCGTAACATGAACTTGGGGCCTTCGGTGTGGTAAATAACTTCTTGGTATACTTTTTTAAGCTGGGGTGGAATCGCGACATACGATCCCTGATCGAATGCAAATTTTTAAACCACAATAACTTTGAAACTTTCCAGCTTTTTAAAGGAATAATAATGCATAATTGAACCTACCGGTAGTTTCAGCCAATTACTCACGTACATATGACGTCATTCCGAATTACTGGCTTAGAACTATTTATATTTAAAAAATCATATTCGATCATGGATCGTATGTCGCGATTCCACCCCTGATTGCCAATGAGATACCAAGTAGAGTGTATCACCAAAAAAAAAATTTTAATTGCCCCCATGGGGTTTTTACCTGTTGCAGATTTAAGAAATGAAAAAAGCTGTTTTTTAGCAGCCTGTAAAAACGTTAAGATTTCTTTTTCATCACTTTCATTAACCTATCAAGCCAATTGTGGCTTGTATTCCAATTTATTTAAAACCACGAAAAAATATGGCTAGAACAAATATTCTGTTGCCGCCAACGTTCTACTAACATCCGCAAGAAAAAAATGGACTCCCGCTAAATGCACTATTAAGTCGTTGGTATACTTTTTGTTATTATGCAAGTGCACCCTAATATATGTATTTACATACATAAATATATTCATTCGGATACGTAAATATAATTATGGATATGGCCAATGGCAATACTGGCACTAGACACGCTTTGTACGTATTAGCTAGAGTTCAGTGGCTTAAATAAGAGTCAAATCTTGTTAGGAATGGAGTCTAATAAGGGTGACTTTGGTAACTAGGGTGATACTAACTTTACTGAAATTGTATGGATAATTAAACACATGGAAAGAAAGGTTTCGCGCTTATTCTTAAACTGTCAACACTATCGGTAATTCAGTAGTAGCTGAGTCGATTTCGTTGGTGCGTCTGTTTGGCCGTTTGAGAGCAAAAAAACCCCCTCAGTTTTAGAGATATCTGGCTGAAATTGACAAGACCGGACAATCGATTGCGAATGATGTGTCCTGCAAAAATCAGTAAGATTGGATTATATAACATTCAACCGTTATTGTGAATAAGGGTCGGAAAATGAAATGAATGATTCTTATTCATGAAAGCTATAAAGCTTTCGACACAGCTGTAGAAAGCCCTCCCCTTACTTGTTATAGTGCGCGATTGGAAATTCAACATATATCACAGAGCTTCCTTAGCAGTATCGATAACTCTTGTAAGTTTTAAAAGCCTTTTTATACGCCACACTATTAACTATGATAAGTAATGATAGTGGTTATTAAAAACTATCGAAAGTCCACAATTAAACACCTCTAAAAACCACAAAGTGAAGTATTTATACAGTTTCTCCACGTGAATGCATGTACAAATTTGAATTTCACAGCGTCGCGCTATTGATCCGAACTAAGTTTCCTTTTTAGCCAAATTATCATGTTATTTTTGTTTTTATTTCATTGTGCTAACGGTTTGGTTAAGGCCAACATTTGTCTCAACACCAATACTCACGCTCAAAATTTTAATTAAAAAAAGCCAAATACATGCTTGGATTTTCTTTTGATGGCAATGCGTGTGGCTTCCACAAAGAATTTCCTGTCAGAGCGGAAATACGAAAATACCAACAGTGCTCAGAAAAAAATGTGATGGTATGTGTTGGTAGCAGGGTTAAAACTTTAGATTTTTGGTAGATTTGATACGGTTTTTGAAAAATTTGCTTTAGCACCACACACCAATTCTTAGGGGTCTGCGGGCGGAACTTACAGCATGAATGTAAAAATTGATTTAGAGAACTATTTTGAAAGAAAAACGTCGAGACTGGTGTGGTATTGTAGCCAGTGCGACTTAATGTTTTTTTAAGTTTTTCGGCTTTTGATGTCGCATTAATGGAGGAGGCTCTTGTGAATGAGGTGTCCTTAACGCTGACTGTAGAGGGGAATAATATGTGGATACGATTCCAGTCTTGATGATGACATTTTTTTTTATTTTATGTCGATACTTGCCGCTTATTAAATAACTCTTAACTACACTATAACTCTTGGTTTTATAAAATAATATATCTTCGCATTAATATTTAAGACTAAAAGCCGGTTTTACAAAAAAATTTAAGTGAAAACTAATTTTATTCGCTATCAGATTTCATATAAAATCCAATAAAAAATTATGTATGTATGTACATATGTACATTTTTTTCATTTGAATTTTTTTTGGTCAAACCGCCTGCAAAAAAATTCAATGAAATACTAAAAACAATTAATTAATCACAAATGAAAAGACAAATAAATTTAAAAAGAAAACGAAAAGATGACTGAATGTATTGTAAGCTATAACCATCCTATTACTTAGGCTGTTATACTTGTAGCTTGTGATCACAGATGATCTAAAAAACTTGAAGCGATGAGAGAGAAAACAAGGTGTGTCCAACATCTAAATTGAACAATTGTGAAGCTACGAATATGTTGTAATAAATAAACCAAAAGTTGCACACTCAAAGAGTACAGAGAGTCTTGCAAACAATAAAACTCTGAAATCAAAATTAAAGCCGAGCTCAACTAAGAGAACAAAGTTACATAAAACCAAGAGAGAAAACTTAAAACAGATGTAAAGGGTGTCTAAATAACTCACAACTTTGAAATGGTATCGAAACAATACTAGTGCTAGTTTCGCCTACATTCAAGTATTACTAAATATTTGAAAAGTTTCCAAAATATTTGATATCAGGGAGTTGATTAGCGTGACTATAACATTCCAAAAAGTGCAGGAATCAAGTTCGCAATCCGATGAGGAGTTTGGCAGTATTTCAAGTGCTTACAAACAAATAAAGATTGATTACTCTATATACATAATATCAAAAAAACCGTCTCCTGAACAATTTACTTTTTGGCTCTTACGTCTTTTTTGCGCACAGGGCTCGATATGTATGTATGTATGTACATAAGATAATCAAAGGCTGGATTTGACCTTAAGAGGCGAGGCGGTATCTCTGTTTATCCTCAACTCATGACCATAAAAATATTGCATAGAGCTCTATAACTAAGCCACAAAAGTGCTTTGAGCTTGTTTGCCAATCAGCCACATGCATACGTACATATGTCAAACAAATAGTTATACCCAAACCAGTTAGGGAGACTACATAGAAGTTTCTCTAAAGCGTCTAGTACATCAACAATCTTCGAACCAAAAGTGAAACTGAAATATATTTACAAGAAGGTAATCGCTTGAGAACTAAGCGAAGATGATGTCAAAAAACCAAAATAACAGCACAGCAAATTCATTTGTTTTGATTGTGGCCGCGGTTGCTCGAACCGCAGAATGTCGAGAAGATACTTTAAAATTTGTGAAATTAACAGCTATGCGGTGTGCACATACACACATTAACACATTCATACATATTAAAAATATTTATGTATATGTTTGTGGTGAGCGCCAAATCGTAAAAAGAGTAAAAACGGAAAAGGTGTGATTCAAGAGCATGACAAAAGCCCAAAACAAAACAGAAAAACAGAAACCAGAAACGAGAAGGCGCGAAAACTAATACATTCATACAAGCTTAACACATTTTTACCAACACATTCAAACTTTATACAAAATACATATACGTATTTCAACATCACCTCAAGGCAAGTCAATAAGAGAGTCAACAAAAGTGAGGAGAGCTAACACGAAAGTGGTAAACAAGTTGCGAGGGTAGAATATTGAAGGCAAAGCCTAATGACACAAGTCAAAAAGCTGGCCGACCTATTGTCAGACCTTATTATTTTCGCTGTCTGTTGTACATAGCCTTCCAATACGAATAGGAATGCACAATAAAACAATTGACAGCCGCTTATTTTGTGTATTTTTGTGATTTTCTCCTCGGCTTCTTGGACTGGTGTTTCATGTTGGCTTTTATGTTGTTGTATTTTTCTCAACATGTAATAACTTTAGTTGAGCTTTGGAGTATTCGGTCGGTTCTTTGGCCCATTATAATGTTAATATGTACATATGTATCTACAATTTTATGTACATACAATATTTGATATTTTTTGTTGTGTTTCATCATTTTGCAATCAGAATGTGTACAATGTACATGCTTGGTATTATGTGTAGACTCGTTGTGTGAGCAACAAATAAGCTAATAAAACACCAAACAGCTGCAAGCAATACGGCAGCAAAAAAAAATAAACAGCTTGATTTATAGGGTTTAGAACGAGAGAAAGAAGTAAAAAGTGTCAATCGCAAATGCCGTTTCCCATAGTAAATGGTAACATCGTAAGTTTGTGGCTAAAACAATTAAAATCACTCGTACAAACACGCAACTAAACACATTCGCAAATGTACTACATATTAGGGTTGGTGCGGAGCTTCGATACTGATCTCGAAATGTTGGAACTTTCGGTTGATTTTGGAACTCTGCTGTTGCTGATATTCTTCATTTACAACACAGTTTACGTCAAAGTGAAACCATGGTTGGAACTAACTTTTTACTTAACTAGAAATGTTTTCTTGGTACCCTACTGCGTCCTACACTTAGCGTATTTTTTCTAACTGGAGAAAGGACCGTTTAAATAGCCATGAAACTGTGTTTTTGCTAACTAAACAAAGGATTTGGCGACCAGCGATGCGTATGAGCAACATATTTGGGGATTCAAGTGAAAACAAGCAAAACCCAACATTTAACTGGCGGTTAACACTTTAACGTCTTGACAGCCCACATCGTACATCAGCCGTTTATTGGTTTTCTAACTGGTTACAAACCAATGGCTTAAACAATTATTTTTCGAGCACACATTTTCTAATGCTTCGAAATCCATAACTCCAAATCAATTACCCGTTCTTGACATAGTTGATACCAATGTTATACGTCATAGGAATAACTGACAATAAAAACAATTTGAAGCTTAAAATCAATATTTTCTTTTACTTTGGTGGTGAGCTTATCTGCCTTGTTGCGAAGCTTTTATATTACAGAAATACACTTTTATTGTTACGAACCACTCTCGATGTTTTTGCAGTTAGCTGCCCTGGTACTTTAACCTTGGAACGTCTGTAGGGTAAGGCCAGAACGCTCTCCTTTCCATGTTATACTCGGAGGTGACTCGAGGGGACTCGGCGTTTGCGATAAATTAAGTTCAAAGCTTTAAACGCGATCCCTGCAACGACGGCAAAGAAATATTTTTTGGTGACTCGAAATTGGGATTATCCCCAATTAGATGAGCAAAATCAAAACGAAGAAAGTGAGTATAACGAGGACAAGACGAAGCATTTCCTATCATGAAAGGATGTTGTTTCTTTGTTTGTTTAAATAGCGCCAAAATCACTGCCGATGTGACAGGACTTTGTAGAATATGTACTCGCTGAACTAACGGTACTAACCCAACTGTCATTAAATCAAGTTGGTATCACTTCTATGTAGGTCATATCTTCCCTCCTTCCGTAAGAGAGTAGTAGAAGATGAGTAGTGTGAGGTGAGACACTTCATATCACATTTACGACAGGATACATATGTACATAAACATATGTACAACTAGCACGGAGAAAAGGAACACCTGCACCTTACCAGCCGCGTGTCTGTCGATCAAATTTTGCCATCCAGTGCTACATTGGACTGTGTAGAAGAAAAGTTCTCTCTCGACAAATAGTGATCACATCCTACTACATACATAGTCAGTCGTCGCACCTGTTATGAGGCACAGCTAGGAATTATGAGATGGAATAAGCAGGTGGGGCCCAATAAAAGATGAGATGAGAAACAGAAAAACTAGGTTTCGATACGTTTATGCTAAAAAGTTCCAGCAGGGTTTCTACTCAAATGAATAATTTAATTTAATAATCTAAATGTGTACGGATGTATGCGTGTGTGCTCACTCAAGCTTTTAATGTATATGTAACTATGAAGTCATAGTGAAATATTGCTGTTATTATGATCACGCTTTGTGGCTACTACGTATTCTATGATGCAGCCTATATATATGTATGTATGTATGTATGTACATATGTAGCTACCTATCTAGTAAACGGTACTGAGTGGCAACTGACCTGAGTGTGTATATGAGTGAGTAAGGTGGGCGTTAGCATTGCTGGAAATCGCATTTGACCACAAATTAAAAATTCTGATCAACACATTGCTGAATATATTTACATTTTACTACATATGTACATAACTTGGGATATACCTATACCTTTTTGTTTCGCTTTTTCTTAAACAGTTCTAACTTTCAATAACAAAATTAAAATCTACAAATTGTTGCATTAAAATACACACATGCCTTCTGAAGGTCTGCCTGTAAAAACGTTGGAGTATCGGAGTACTCCAACACTCATCCTCATTCATATAAAAACGGCAGTTACCTAAGCCGACAACAAGCGAGATAGTCTTAGATCGACAATTACTCCCATGCTTAAAAGCTATCTTTATTGGCCGTAAAATAACTGGTATACCAAATTGCAGCCAAATATTTAATTAAATTAGGGACATGACTCCTTTTGTGGTCAAGAAATACATATGAGCTGCCTATTAGTAAAGCTGGGTATAAAATAATTTTTAATTTTAATGCTATTTTTATAGCCATCACTGTATATGTATTTATTCAACATTTTGACACTAATAAATTGTTTCAATCCGATACACTCTAATGTACCATACGGGTATGTACATATGTATGTATATATGTTTGTGTATATCACATATAAACTTACCTATTTATGTATTTGTTTTTGTTGCTGTCCTCTCGTTAACCAGCACCAAAGGCAACGAACGCTACGTAATATCGAATACGAAGGTAATAAAAAGGAAATAAATAAAATTGATTCAAATTGTTTATTCGTGTTGCACGATGTAGAGAGCGTTAAAGGAACTTGCTCTTCTTCGAATATTCCTGCGCGCAATTCATGTATGTATGTTTATGTGTATGGGTAATTGGTATTGCTGTAACCCAATGCAATGAAAATAATAAAAAATTGTGAAACAAACGCTTTGCCTTGCTGTTTCTTGTTTTTTTTTCTTTTTGAAGATATTCAATTTGTATGAATTTATGATTTATATATAACAAATAAAGTCATGCTTTTCGGCGCTCTGGCTTGTAAAAAATAATAAAAATTTCTTATTTTAAACAGGCAGTTCTTCGTTATTGATTTATCGCAACAAATTTTATTCTCAACTTTTCGCATACAAAAATTTAGTAATATCTGTATTTATGTACATACAAATGTTGTTGTTAGTAGCGCGCACTATTTCACTTTTTTTACATTTTCTCTTCACTTTTTTCGCTAGACCAATCGAATTCGTTTTTTTCTAATTCCGAAAACTAAATTGGATATAAATAATGCTGGATGTACATATGTATGTATGTTTGTGTGTATAGTAAATTAAATCAAAAATTTTGGTTTTCACATTTGTTTCGCGACAGATACTTTTGTACATACATACATATGCATATAAAACAAGTTAACACGCATGTGTATATATGTACACACATATACCCATAGGCATACTTTCATCTATATTTATGTAGATACGTGTGTATATCCACGTATTATTAAAAATTCATTCAGGCTTAGTTTTCTTATACGTTTATGCATATGTATGTATGTTGCTTCTTGTATATATTTTTTTTTTAATGTAAATATTTTAGCGTAGCACAAAAGTATCTTACGGATGTAGAACTCTATAAAACACAAGCGAACGCCACGAACAAGAGACTCGAACTGACTCAATTTGACTTTCTGTTGCCGTCAATACAGTAGCGAATGGGTACATACATATGTATAATAAATAGGTGGTGGCGCAATACAACTACACTCTCTTTTTTTTTAATTTTTCTCTTCCTCAGTCAACTCACCAGTGTTGCAGCTGGCTTCTTAAAACCTGCTAACATTCAAAAGACCGATAAAGTGCTGCCAATTAAATGAAGCAGTTTCAACGGTTTTGGACGCACAGCAAGGGCGGTCGCCATGTGTTCTCCAGATACAATTTACACCGTCGAGGATGTCGCAGTGACATATGACCCACGTACGTCCAGCTGAATATTCATTACAAAAAAAGGAATGTGCCTATAGGGCGTAAGGGAGCGATGTCGTGAGACAAAGAAAGGCATAAGAGTGATTATCTGAAGATACTGGCAGCTAATAATAATGATGGAAAATTCTTCCAAAGCAGGGCAACAGAATTTGTGAGTGCAGTATTCAGGGGCGCAGGTGATCTAGCCTTCAGAAACTGTAATGCACAACACGGCCTATTTTATTCAAACCTATTGGTTAACTGCAGATGATTTGACGTTCTCAGCCGCGAAAGGGTACACCCCCCTATATCTATCGCATTTGCTCTCCACACGTCTCCATTAAGATTGTTTTTGGTTATTCGCGGAAGGGGGAATTGCTTTGTGCTCTGACTAGGAGGCTTAAAACCCCTTTAATAGATGTCCTAGTAGCGGGACTCTCCGAGTGCCTTTTCCATACCTGGGATCGTGTTCAGAGTTATTTCAAGTACGGAAGCGCACTACGTGAGCTCTGCGGTTACTCTCATGTTCATGGACTAAGCAACCATCTTCCCGTTTTGTGGGTACTCAGATTATATTTTATATGACACTACCTAGGGTTTAAACACAGCTATTTGCTGTGGTCGGACATCAATCGGTGCAAAATAAATTTCCACATTTATGTACGTGTTCGGCTGTTACCGACATGACCGCAGAGGAGCCGTCAAAAGGCGCACTGGACGAACTCGATAGGAGGTTGAAATGGCGTTTTGTATGTGAACTAGTTTTTCAGCGGCCCGGTGGTCCCCCTTCATCTGCCGTCGCTAGGCGTAGCTCTATAAGGCTTTCTATCATTTTCCCCGCTGTGGTAAAAGGATTATCCAAGAAGAACGCCGACTACGCAGGGCGAAGTATCATAACAACATAGAGCCTAATAGCTTCCATCTTTTTGGATACAACTTTGAAAGAAAAAACATTTTTTCATGCAATTTTGTTTCGTTTTTTCTTTATTTTACAACTAATTTAATATTTTTTTTCACAATTTTCGTTTTATAACGTTAAATTTTTTTTTATCGCTGTATTTTATTTATTTTAATAGCAATACATAGTCATCATTTTATAAATAAACAGTCATCATTTTATAAATAAACAAAAAATATATTTAACATTTCAAATATTTTTTTTTGTTTTCGAATAAATTTAGTGTACAATTGTGTTCAAAATTATATCATGCATAAATAAAATGCAATAAAAATAGCAAATGTGTGTATATATGTATATAAAATTAATTTAGGAAAATCGATCGGTCGTAAAATAATTAATTAGTAGCATAGTAAAAATAAATAAAAAAAAAATATTTAGTTTCTAACGACGTCGTGACAAGTAACAAATTTAAATTTGTAGTTATCTGTATTTTCGAAAAACGGAAGCACTGGCACACGAGCTTAATTCAAGAACTTAACAAATGGAATAATACATTGAAACAGTCCCAATTTGTTAGCGCGTCTCTCTTTGCTGAAATTACAGTTACTCGTTCGTCGTACACTCGTCAGTCGAAGACAATTTCGAGGTATTAAAAGTGTTTAGTTTAATTTGTTTAGAAGAACGCTAAGTCATACAATGAGAAAACACAAATCCTAAATAAACTAAATATAATTTGAGAGAAATATACATTGTATATATGTAATATTATGTGTAGGGCTTTATTTTTATTCGCTTAATTCATTTTTTTTTTTTATTATTCGAAAAGGCAGTTTACTAGAACAAACAATGATTAGATTAAACAACCGGCTAGTAAATTTAGAAATCAGCTGTTTGATTTATCACAAGCATTAATAAAATGATTAATTAAATTCAAGAGATTCGAGTATTCAATCAATCGATCAGCGGTCATTTTTGATTAATCAAAAACTTAGTTTATTATTATAAGTTTGAATAAATTCGCTGTCGACTAATACCTCAAAACTATTTCGAATTTTAGTTACATCAAAGATTTAATTAATCTAGTAATAAACGAACAAATTCCCTTTTCTTCATTAATCAAGTAATTGCACAGTCCTAAATATGTGTGTAAAATTTTTTGTGGAAATTTATTGAGGTGTGTAATAGACAAAACATGTGTTATTAGTAAAAACTAAACTAATAAGCAAAGTCAATGGTTCGACAATAAACGTTCAAAACATATAATTTACTTTCAACTGAAAGAATAGCAAAATTTATCGTCTAAAATATTATCTTGTAAAATGCAAAAGAAAATATTAGATATTCCGCATTTAATTGTATCACAACGAAGATAGCTTTTGAATTTACATAATATTTATATTTTTTTCTTCACAAAAGCTAAAAAGTAATCCATCACGATTATATGATTACGCACTTGCAAGCTTATGCTTCATTCCGACATTAATAGTAAATAAGTATTTTGTGTTATTTAATTTGTTTTTAGCTTCAGCATCACATATGGCAACTGTAATTTCAGCCTAAAAGTAAAGCATGCTTCAAAATTTTTTGAAAAAATATCAGTATATGTTTTTTGTATGTAGTATATAGGTTATTCCGTGTAAATTCATCCACTTGTTCCCGTTAACCTCTTCGATTACTTTTTACTGTATTTATTTAGAAGGACCGTTACTCTTATTAATAGTCAAAAAACATCGATTCATAATTTAAATAACTTATTTTAAACCAAAAATAGAAGACAAAACTTTACAGTTGTTTTTTATGCCAAATCCAAACTTTTGTATTTTATCTAGAGAACTTTTTGAAAATTCTAAATTCATGTAGATTGCAAGATTCGTTTTTCTACTTTCAAATATGGAATTGAATTTCAAAAATAAAAAATTAAATTGGGTCCTGTTTAATAGATCGTTAGGTTAGCGCTAGGCTTACAGTGTGAACCTGCTCAGTTCAATTTTCGTTGCATTTCAATAGAGAAGATGGTTCTTATGAGAATTCCAAATAATTTTTTGTTTGTATGTATTATGTTAGTTACACTATTTTTTTCTTCTGTAAAAGTGCAACAAGGGTTATGATAGAGTTAAAAATCGACTAGCATAAATCTTTCGTCATATAAAGTTGCATTTTAAATTTTAAAATATGCTTTTAAGAAGTTAACGAAAACCAGTGGTCAAATGCTGAGAAATATGATAGACACGCACTAATGTTTTGGCTGGGTGCTATCCTTTTATAATTTGTGTAGATGTTTTTACTTTTTTATGTGAACATCAAGAAGCCTTTGCTTGACGCAGATCTGTTATGCTGTAAAGTGTTTGGAATATATGTCTCAATGTTTGCTACAACTCTACTTCCACCGGGCTGTGATGTGCCATTATCTATGTACGTGCATTATTTTGCTTACAAAATTCTTTGTAGGCTCGTTCAGTCTCCTCATCCATCTCAGGATCCAAATCTACATCCAAATCAATACCATCGCCATCTTCATCTGTGGAAGCGCTACCTTGCATCGCCGCGGCACCATCGGACAAAAAGTCTGCTTCTTCTGCTGTTAATTCACGTCCATCCGGACCATAGAAGATAGGCTCATCACTCATACGTAAAGGTGTTGGAGTTTGTATAGCCGCTGCAGTTGCAGCTTCAATTTCCGCTGTTGGTGAATTCAACTTACGTCCCCAATTATTCTTTTGTAATGATATAACATTAGCCGCCAAGGGATATTTTCCCGGTGATTTCATATTCACTGCATCCAAATGATCGATAATATCACGCATTGCAGCAGGACAATCTGCTGTCAGATCATAACCTGCTAATTTGAGTGTTAAACAAATGCAACGTATATTGTCTGAGGATTCTTTGAACAATAATTGCTTAAGTGAGTATAAAATATTTTCGGCAATTAAATGAATACGTGTATCATCACCACGTAATTGCATGTACAATTCAGCGAGGAATAAAGCTGTTTCGCGTACTTTTTGTTGTTGATTATTTTGCATGTATTGCATAACTTCTTGTCGATGATAATCTAACTTAAATTTGAGTAACGTGTGAAATAGTGAATCTTTCTTTAGGTTGAGCATGTGCAAGAGATTGTAGAGCTTAGCACCCATGTAACGAAAATTAGGATTCTGTATAGATTCGTTGAAAATATCTTCCATGGCATTCGATAAAACGAAATTGTTAGTTTCCATACCTTCGAATATAGTAAGGAACCGTGTGGCAATTGTGTCAAATTGACCAGGATTTTGATTGAGACATTGAATGACGGTCTTTAAGTATTCAAGTGCAATTGTTTCCACATCTGAACCCGTACTTGTGGAGCTACTACTGCCGGCATTATTCGAATTCGATGCAGCAGCATTATTGTGACGCTGGAAGCGTCCTTGACCACCATGGTTTTGATTATGATGTTGTTGTGACTGTTGATTATGATGATGGTGATACTTATTATTATGTCTAGGATTGTGGTTCTGATGATGATGCTGGGGCTGGTGTTGGTGTTGTGGTTGACTGTAATAATTATTGGCAGTATTTTTGTTCCCACTATTGTTGCCAACCGTACCGCTTATCTTCAAACGATCTTGTACGGAGGTAGTGAGTGAGGTGATTGGTGAACCATATTGTTGTTGTTGATTATGTTGATGATGATGGCTCTGTTGATACCCATTGGAGTAAAGTTGTAAATGTGGTTGTTGTTGTTGTTGATATTGTTGATAGTTCTGATGATTGTATTGTTGTTGGTGCTGTTCTAATCTTTCTGGAGCTTCTCCGTATATTGCATTGCCACCACCACCGAAGCGAGGAACGAATTCTTTAGCGAATGGTGATAATGTCGATGGCGAAACAGTACGCTGATAGGCGCCCGGCATGTTAGGATTTAATGTATGTGAGCTGGGAACGTGTGTTGGTGTATTGCTAGCCGATTTTGGCTTACGCAATGGCGTATAATCTTCATCTTCAGTAAATGGGGCACGACCTGGAGTCATATCCATGCTGTTTTATTTCTGTCTTCTTGCTCAACCCGTTAATATATTGTTTTATGGTGTACTACTTATACAACTCGGCTAAAAATCGCTCTTAAAATTCGATTCGTTGTTAAATATCTGAAAGAGAAAATACAAATGAAAAATTTTACACAATGTCTAATACATTTTAAAGTTTATGGAAGACCACGCCACATTGGGCAAAAAAACAATAAGCGACCTAAAACAAAAATTGTCAAAGCAACAAAGCCAAAGTACTCCGACCACTTCCCGTGGACAGAAATTCTAATGCACCGATCCTTATAAAGGCATCGCGGTTCAAAGCAAGTAACGAGATCTTTGACCACGCAAATACTTATGTAAGTAAGATAGTGGATTCTAAGCTTATAAGTAATCAGTTCTGGCGAAACCAGAAACATCCTCATGTTTATATGAAAGACAATCCGGGTTGTTTTCTTCACCCTAAAGACATTCATGACATATTTGTTAATAACACTGCATCACCTAATTCTACAACAACAACAACCTAATGCTATAATCTCTTAATAAATACCTGTGTCTGTATTTCAACAATATGAATTGTGTGCGATGTCAAAGCTTCATGTATGTGCCCAACTTAACCCCTTGTTATCAACCACTGCATTGCAACTTCGTGCTTCCCAGATATGTGGGAGGTTGCAAATGTCCTTGCTGTTGATAAAAGTAAGACAGTCAGCAGTCCAGGTGATTTTCACCACATTATTATTCCTCCTGCTCTTTCAGACGCCTTTGAAATATTTTTGTCAGAACAGATTCACTTGCACATTGATGTATGCAAATTACCTTCCTCATTTCAGTCGGGCTTCAGAATTAAAATTTTGGATGGCATTCAATATCGCTTAGTTTTTTTATAAATGACATATTTAACATCCGTCAGTGTGCGCAAGTGTAAGCCTATGCTGATGATATGTCAGGAACAAGCGCAGAGATTATTCAACTCTGCTACAAGCTTAATGGTGACTTGTGTTCTATTTCATATTTGCCATTAAAAACTATCATTTCCTCAACAACGTTTCAAAACGGCAGGCTAACTTGTTGGGTCTTCCATCTCTAGACATCAATAACAAGTGTTGTTGTTGTTTTAGCAACAAAATCAATCCCGAAGGTTTTGGGAAGTTTTGTCGAAATGACAGTCCTTTGGCGGATATGAGTCCGGTAAGCTCTAGTACTCCCTTGCGGTACTTCCCCACTGTCGTGGTAGCGATTTGGTATGACCAGTGGAACCTTCTAGGTCATGTCATCCCTCCTTCCGCAAGGAAAGAGGAGATGGGTAATGAGAGGCATCATATCCGTAGATCAACCATCGAGTTGCACATCATTACCTTTGTGCATGTTAGTCGCCTCTTACGACTGGTATGCCTACCGCGGGCATATATTTTAAACCCCTACTCGCAGGAGTGCAATAACAAGTGTCTAAAATATGTACTACGTTCTACGAAACTTAAGATGGCCTGCGGAGTTTACCCCGCTTGGAATAAGAAGACGGAATGTATATACAGCAAATAAGATTCTAATTCTACTCATAACATTGGTGTGGTCTTTAATAATGTCACGCAGTATGTTTTTGGGCTAACTAAGTTTGACCATATCTGGGTGACGTACGCGGCTGCATAACAAGCTAGCATTTTCGCGATCTGCGCGCGTTAGCTATTTATCCAATTCGAGTGAAATTTTGCACAGCTTATTTTTACACTGTTATGCATCATATTCCTCCTGGCGAAAAAATTTTATTTTCTTAACGAACAGCTTAAATATTTAATAACAACTTTAAGAAAGTTATATATTCGCTCTTCGGTTATTATCTTTGCCAATAGGAAATGAGTTCAACTTTCCCTTTTTCCTGTAATCTAGTCAATCATTGTATGTTAATTATTCCTGCTTTTTCTTTTTTTTACATACTTCTATTAAATACATACTAAGTTTTAAAACTCATAAATTATCCGCTTTTATGTAAAGTTTGTTATGCTATAAATGCTTTGCTATATTGTGCCAATATTTAGAGTCAATAAATATAATGAAATAAGCACTACACCGAGATCCGGCACCATACATATTACCGTTTGATCTGCGTAATCATATGAGGGCTCTAAATGACCTCCACACTGAGTCGGTAGATTGACATCCAACTACTTGAAATAACTGATAAGGAGGTGGTATTTTCGACGGAGATTGCATCTGGCAGAGCAACAACATGTGTTCCAGAAAGGGCATAGTACCACATCCGCTCTTAACGCCGTTACAACGCAAATTAACCATGGTTTGAACCAAGACCCTCCAAACCACGGGACAGTTCCCGTGGTACTTGACCTCACTAAAGCCTTCGACCAGCGTCAGCCAAAATCAGAAACGAGAAATCGATACCATGTAGAGTAAAGCAAGTGGTTTCGCAAGGTTGTGTTCTTTCCCCTTTTCTGTTTAATTTCTATATTTCTCCCACCAGGGGTAGTCACCATGTTTTATACGCTGACGATTGGACTATAATGGCTAATGCCCTTCCACTGACGAACTTTACACCAGACAGAACAGTCATCTCCGACCAAATCAACAGCGACCCTGTTTACGAGGTGGACTGCGCAGATGAGGCAAGAATTAAACGTACACGTAGATGGAGTACCTCTACCTACTGTCAACCACCCTAAAATCTTATGAGTTAAGTCAGGCAACATCCTCATCTTCGCTAGTAAACCACAGCATCCAAACAGACGCCTGGTTAATTAGAGCATTGTACTGAATGTACAGCAGATCCATTCTATTGGTCCGGGGTTGGATTCAATACCAGCCCGGAGCAAGAGAGTCTTGAAAAATCCAGCTGCAACGGATGACATTATTGCCCCTGCGGGTTGGGGCTTAGAATATGCCCGCGGTAGGCATACCGGTCGTAAGAGGCGACCAATATGCACAAAGGTAATGATGTGCAACTCGATGGTTGATCTACGGATATGATGCCTCCCACCTCTCATTACCCATCTTTTCTTTCCTTTCGGAAGGAGGGATGACATGACCTAGAAGGTTCCACTGGTCATACCAAATCGCTACCACGACAGTCGGGCAGTACCGCAAGGGAGTACCGGAGCGTACCGGATTCATATCCGGCCAAGGACTGTTATTTCGACAACACTCCCCAAAACCTTCAATGTTTGTCCGGCATGTGGCTTGTCCCCCCATAATACTAACCACCTTTTCGTCTGCTCAGCTGAGCCTACTCTTCTAACACCCATATCCCTCTGGTCCGCCCCTGTCGAAGTCGTTAGGTTCCTAGGACTTCCGTTAGAAGAGCCTGATGACAATATTGGGTAGATACTGACTACCTAGGCAGGGCTACGTGGCGTTACAACAACAACAACAACCATATAGACGTCGCGTAGCTCAGTACCGGCTGACCAATTGCTTTGTATGTAGCTAGTAACGTTTCCTTGTCTTTGCCCCAAGTGCTGCCAGCTAGCGACTTGAGGATTTTGTTACGGCTTTGGACTTTATTGACAATTGCGGTAACATGAGCGCCGTATTTGAACATGTTATCAAACGTTACCCCTAAGATTTTGGGGTGTGAGACAGTTGGTAGCTTAACACTATCAACGTAGACGTCTAATTCCATGTTCACTTGCGTTGTCCACGTCGTAAATAAGGTAGCCGAGGACTTATTCGGTGACAATGCCAGGTTTCTACCAGCGAAAAATTCCGACACGGCTGGGAGGTACGAGTTTATGCGAGAGCAGAGTTCTTCAACGGAGGGGCCCGTTGCCAGTATCGTACAATCATCGGCGTAAGAGACGATCGAGACACCCTCTGGTGGGGGGGGGAAGTTTCGATATATTATAGTTAAATAGAAACGGGGATAGGACACCACCCTGTGGCACCCCTTGTTTAACTATTCTGGGTTTTGATCAGGCGCCTCTGAATTCTACCGACGATTGACGACCACTCAGATAGTTGGCCGTCCAACGTTTAAGACAGGGGGGAAGGGACGAATCTTCCAGGTCTTTCAATAGTCGCGCATGATTGACCGTGTCAAAGGCTTTGGCCAAATCAAGCGCAACTAGCACTGTCCTGTGGTTTGGACGCTTTTGGTTTAGTCCGTCCCCTATCTGAGTGGTAATGGCGTTCAGCGCGGTGGTAGTGCTGTGGTTTTTGCGGAAACCATGCTGATGTTCGGCGAGTCGCAAATTAGCGGTGAAATATGGTAATAAGATAGATTCCAACACTTTCACTACTGGCGAGAGAAGTGATATCGGGCGATATGACTCCCCTACGGCAGCTGGCTTGCCAGTCTTTAATAGTGGGACCACCTTTGCCTGTCTCCATCTTTCAGGAATGACAAAGGTGGACAAGGAAAGGTTGAAAATGTGTGTTAAATATCTTATGCCTTCGTCGCCGAGGTGTTTTAGCATCAGCATGGAGATGCCATCGGGGCCTATGTACTTGGTGTTCGTAGATCTCCGTATTGCCTCTTGTACTTCGGTTGTGGAGATGGCAATGGGCGCATAGCTGTTTTTGGGTTTATGCGCTTCCCTGGTGGCTCGGCGAATTTCTTTGTCCAACGGAGGATGCATTACAAACTGTCGGCAGAAAGCGCTCGCGCATCGTTTAGGTTTCGACTGAACCTTATCGCCGAAGGCGATGGATATTTTGTCGTTGGGTTTAGTTGGGTTTAGTCGGGTTGGACAAAGATTTCACCGTCGACCATAATTTGCCAACCCCAGCCGAGAGGTTACAGGACCTTAGGTGCTCTTCCCACTTAGCGCGTTTGTGTTTATCTACTAAGCGTCTGATTTCCGCATTAAGATCCCTAATTTGGGGATCCGTAGGGTCAAGGCGCCTAATATGGTCACGTTCATTTGCCAGGGCCGCTGCCTCTGCGGGGAAGAATGGACGTACTTCCTTTATTCTACCTGACGGAATGTGTTGACGGGAGGCTGAAACTAGGGCCATACGAAACGCCTTTTCCCCTTCTCGTACGTCAGACGGAGTAGGGAGAGCAGCGAAGGCGCTCTCTGTAGATGTTAAGAAACTTTCCCAGTCGGCTTTGTTAAAGTTAACAAAGGTGCGATTGTCAGAAGTGACAAAGTCGGTGGGGCGATCGATAGAGAGCACAATGGGAAGGTGATCCGAAGCAAGCGTCAGCATCGGTCGCCAGTCAACGCAGTTTATAAGACCTGCGCTGACTATGGTGATGTCCGGCGAGCTAGAGCAGTTTACCGCCACTCTAGTGGGGGCATCCCCATTAACTGTGCAGAACGTCGAATCGTCTATTTGGTCAGCCAGCTCCTGCCCCCTACCATCGGCCTGTAAGCTGGAGTGCCACAGGTCGTGGTGTGCGTTGAAGTCACCAAGGATAACACGGTTCTCACCTCTGAGTAACGCACGAATGTCAGGGTGATAATCCCTGGGACAGCAGGTGACAGGAGGTATATATACGTTTATGATTTCCAAGTCGACATCGCCTGACCGGACAACCATACCTTGACGTTCTAAGGTGGTGTCCCTCGGGTCGATGTCAGGCTCAAATAGACGGTACTGCACAGTTTGATGCGTGATGAATGCAAGACCACCCCCAAGCCCTCTCGCACGTTGCAGGTCTGGAGAGCTGACCTTCCACCGAGCTTTGTCTCCTGAATAGCAGCGATTTTGATATTGTGTCGCTTCATGAGGTTTGTAATCTCAGCTATTTTGCCGGTTAGGCCGTTGCAATTAAATTGCAGGATTGCGAAGTGCGAAGGGGGAGTAGAGTTGATGCTGGGGGTCAGGGACTGATGCGCATACCTAGGTGGTAGTAGGCTGGGTCGCGCACTACCCCCCTGCCTAAACGCCTATATGGTCGTCGGGGCTAACTGACACACACTGGACGAGGCTTCAGGTCTGCCAGAATACCGCCCTTCGATCCGCCACTGGGTGTCTTCTTATGTCTCCTGAGCACCACCTTTACAATGAAGCGAAAATGCTCGCCTGTTTAAGAGCATAGCGAGATGTTGACCAGGTAATTCCTGTTCAACTGTTGCAAACCGCAGCACCCGAACGGACGCCTGGTCAACGAAAATCCGCCCCCAGGAGAATAAGAAGCCGTTTGATCCTAAGGTGCACCGGCAGGCCCTCACCCTTATCCACACCGATTCGGTAAATTCCTATGTCAGCTCTATCCCAGCGAACGCCGTTCTTCAGGCAAAAACTCCACCCGTTGCCGAAGAGGAGCGCGGGCTGCCTAGGGAGACTAGAGTGATGTTGGCTGGGTTAAACTCTTACCTATCCAGACTGAACCCCGACTTGCCTAATGTTTGTCCGGCATGTGCCTTGTCCCCCCATAATACTAACCACCTTTTCGTCTGCTCAGCTGAGCCTACTCTTCTAACACCCATATCCCTGTGGTCCATCCCTGTCGAAGCCGCTAGATTTCTAGGACTTCCGTTAGCAGAGGTTGATGATACTACTGGGTAAGATACTGACTACCTAGGTAAGGCTAAATAGCGCTCCACAACAACAACAACCAGACCAAGGGCTATTATTTTAATGTAACATTGTCTAACTTGTAAGTACATCTTGGTTTTGCAATTATAAACGAACAAATTGTAAATTAGAGACCCCATTTTTCCTCTTGTTTGCCTCTCATATTTAACATGTTTTCGGCTAAACTAAGATTTTATTATTGGTTTGTCATACCTGCAAAGTCCTATTCACATAACTTTCGAAAATCTTTTAACTTCCTCCACTTCTGTACTTCTTCACTCTTTGTTTTGTCTCTTCCTCTTTTCGATAATTATCTTTCTGCTTTGCCAAAGACGGCCAAAAGACACGCTGGCGGTTAGACGGGTGTACCCGTTTTCTTTATCTTTTTTTTACTTCTTTTCCCAGCTATTAATCAATTCCATGTCTTTTCCAATATTTGATTCTTTGCATTATCAATTTGAATTTATAGAAATTAGCAAAGATCTTCTATTTCTTTACAGCAAGAAATATTTCTACCAAAGTAATCAAATTCAGTTCAATGTACGCAATCAGAATTTCGTATTGCTAATACATGAATCCACTTCATCGACTTTCCCCTTTACATCTGCTATCGCAAATTTACTTTTTCGCTCATTGACCATCCACGTTTCTACGTTTCACTGATTACGATGATTGGAAATAAAACAAAAAGCTACGTTTATGGTAGTTGCAAATATAGTTAAACTTCTTACCTATTTTTTCTGCGATCAAATAACAAGGAACACGATGATTTTTTCCAATTTTTTAAAGAAAATATTAGATGGCTTGTAAAATTGGCTTTACAAAATGTTCGCAATACTTCACAAGGAGAAAACAGATATTAGACAAGACTGCTTCTTCTTACTTTAGGTTTAGTTCACACATCCGACGAAGTATAGTGTTGATAAACAGTATAGAATCATGACTGAACATTTAAATTTAAGTCACACTTAAATTTTTCTATAAATAGAGAGTAGCAGAGGCAGACTAGACCTCTCTATCACGAGCGCAGGTCTAATAACTCAGAGATACATATATTTTTCTGATGTAATACTTTCCATCGAACGTCAACTCTTAATACACGTCCAAAAAAGTCGGGAGATATATCAAAAGGCGGGGGGCGAGAGTGGGGACTGAGGTGAGGCGGGAGCAGCAAGGCTGCTGGTCGTGGAGACCGGGCCACTGTTGTGGCCATTTGATGATAATAGGTGCGGTGTGTGTGCGCCGTAGCGACGAGAACCGCGGGACGCGCTTGCGCGCGAACAACATGGTGCCTCAAAAGTACTGAAAAAAGTACGGGTTCTGGGGATGGCAGGGTTAAGCCCTGAGCATCCAGATCTGTGCAACCATCTCTTGCATTTACTGCATTGGACGGAATGTGAACGTTTGACATATATTTTCTTCCAGCAGACGCAGCAGATCCAGTCTCTTGGTCCAGGGTTGGATTCGATACCAGCCCGTAACAAGAGACATTGGAGCAACCCTGCTGCAAGGGATTGCTCCGAGGATGACAATTTAGGAGTGGGACAGGGTTACACTAAAATAACAGCCCTTGGCCGGGTAAAACCCGGGTCATTCCGGTACGTGCCGCGGCTGTTGTGGGAATGGTAATTCATCTCAGGTGCTTTTTATTTAAAAATATTTTTTCATACTCCTTTTCTATATAAAAAACGATATTTTTAGCGTTTTTCATGTGGTGGTTGTAATCACACATTAGGAAGGCCAAAAAAGTGTGTTCTGCGAAATAATTGGGATCGTGTAACCGGTGTTGGACCGGCTGAGGGTTATTTCTACGTGCAAAGGTGTTCTGCATATAAAAACATGGGAACAAATAGCTCCAACTCTCAACTTTGACCCTTGATAACTTTTGCTGTTATTGTTTCCCCCGGAAATTTATATGGGTGTACTCACTTATTGGGGATCTACCGATCCCCATACTTCTTTTGTTAATTTGGGAGTTGGAGCTATACTGCATTTATGCCAAAATATGGATCGGGCACCCAAATAAGGATTTGACCTGGGTAATTTTTAGGGTTTTTGTAAATAACTTTTCACTGAAACAAAAAATTTAAATTGAAATACCGAGGTCAAAACGCGTATTTTGACGCCTTTCCCGATAATTTTGGACGTGTTTGAGCAGTTGTCTCCTAGGCCCCATTTTCATAAAAGCCGGTTAAACCTAATCATTAATTCATTTGACAGCTAACCATACAAAAAAAGTCAATTAAATTCCGGTTAGTGGTTACCGGCTTTTTGGAAGACAGTCCCAAAGGAAACTAATACCCACAATTCCAGACGCAGATGTCTATGCGTGTAAAAACAAACACGCCTGCTAAATGATGCATTTTATGTTAAATCAATGAACGTAAATGTATAAAGAATGTCCACCACAAATCCGATAGAAACTGTCAAATCGATGGTAGGCAATTCACGACTGTACCTACGTTTAAATTACTTTAATTTACCGCGTTTTAATTAAATATTTACAAAAAAAGTTGTAGTTGGAGGTACGAAAACGTTTAAACGCTTATTTAAAATAAAAATACGAATAGCCCTTAAACTCGCGTTTTAAACGAGCATTTCCCCAGTAATGAATTAACTACCAGCGAATTGATGGTTTAATGTTTCCCATTATTGTTGCGTTGGGCCTTCTTTGGGTTTTACGTTCTTTCGTTAAACTTTACATTTCAAGGTAAATGCAAAATGCAGGTTCAGTATAAACGGCAACAGTTAGAGAATCAACCTATAGGGTGACGCAAAGAGGCAGGGTGACTTACATAATAAGCCCCTAAGAGTACAAACAAGACCTTCAAAATCAACCCTGCGACTGACAATTTTTGACAATACAATTTTGCTCGTCATTCAAGCCAACTGGGAAAAAATAAAGTTGCATATTATTTTAAAAGGTAAGAAAAAGAAAAAAATTTCGTTATAACGTGTATATAATTAACAAAAATTGTTCGTGATCAGTTAAAAATAAAAGAAAAATGTTTGGTCGTCAAAGTGGAATCGGTGGAGGTAGTACAAGTGGAAGTTCCAATTTGGTTGAATTTCGCGCTGGACGTATGAACATGATTGGCAAAATGGTTCATCCAGATGCCCGAAAAGGTTTGGTATACCTTTCGCAGAGTGAGGACGGGCTAATGCACTTCTGTTGGAAAGATCGTACCTCAGGAAAGGTATGTGGATATGTAAATATGTGTACATGTATGATAATATGAGACTAAATTGAAGGTGGAGGATGATTTGATTGTTTTCCCCGATGACTTTGAATTCAAACGAGTTGAACAATGTAAAACTGGACGAGTTTATGTGTTAAAATTTAAATCGTCATCACGTCGGATGTTCTTCTGGATGCAAGAACCAAAAACAGAGAAGGATGAAGAACTTTGCCGGAAAGTGAACGAATTAATGAATAATCCACCTTCACAGCAACGTAACAGCAGTGATAATGGCGATCTACAGTATATGCTAAATAATATGTCACAACAGCAATTAATGCAGTTATTTGGCGGAGTTGGACAAATGGGTGGCTTAACGTCACTGCTGGGTTCAATGAAGTAAAAAATTCCAACATTTTAATTTGTAATAATTTTTAATACAATATATAAAAACTTTCAGCCGCTCTGAAGGTAGCTCACGAACGCCAGCACGTAATAGCGGTAGCACTACTGCAAGTAATTTACTCACACCCGAATCGAATACGGCACCAAAAACACCCTCCGCTCCTAAAGGAAAAGGCAGCAATAGAACTACAGCAGGAGCAACTGCTTCCAACTCAAATGCATCTTCAAGTATGTATGAAACAAACTTATCCATTTTATAAATTTTTGATAATTATTGTATTTAGCCCCACCAACCCGTACACTGAGTGTTGACTTATCTAGTGCCATAGCAGGGTCTGATGCCATAAACGAATTGATATCAGATCCAGACCGAGCTAAATTGTTGTCCGTTCACCTGCCAGAAAGTGACGAAAAGGATGAAAATAAAAAACAACAAATAAAAGAAACAATTGCATCACCACAATTTCAACAAGCTCTTTCATTGTTCTCCAATGCACTACAATCAGCACAGCTGGGACCAGTAGTGTCACAATTTGAACTGACTCCGGAAGCAGTGGCTGCTGCTTATGCTGGCAACTTAGAAGATTTTGTAAAGGCATTGGAAAAATCGCTACCAGATGGTGCAACTTTGGATACAGTTAAATCGAAAGAGCCAGAGAAGGAAAAAGAACCATTAAAGCAGGAGGAAGGGGAAGAAAATACAGCTGATAAAAAATAATATTTTTTTTTAAATACATGTCCATTATATAAAGAGACAAACAAATGAATAAAACATTTTCAATATTTATTCCTGTTGAATTATAACTGAGCAAAAGACCTGGGATAGTTCGAGGACAGTTTTTGATAAGAGTGATTAATCACTTTGAAAAAAAAAAAAAACTTGATTTTGTGAAGTATTGGAACATTAAAAATGTGTGAGAACAAATAAGGAAAAATTGAAAAAAAAAACTCCTTTGAAATTAAAGGAACTTATTGAACAACAAAACGATAAATATTTTCAAATGTATCGAGTGAAGAATCACCCTATTTCAAAGTAATTTTTAGAAACGCTCACAATTTTTTTAAATAACGACATCTTTAAAAATTTGGTTTGATAACGGCCTATCATAATTATTTTCAAAAACGCTTTATATGACCGAAAATTCAATACATTTCGAGCAGATAAAGGCGTGTTTGGATCAAATTCTCAGATAGGACGTTGGTGAAAAAAATTATGAGATAGGGATGTAACCCCTTCACAACTCCACCTAATATTGATAGCAGATTGTGCGTGGTTGATCTAAGGATATGAACACTTTCACCGCACCAGCACATTGACCATTTTAAATCTTCTGCTTTCCTGGCGTTAGGTTGCCTTTTTAACTCCAAAATTCTTCCGTCAACGAACAATATGACATCCTAGAAAAATATTCTCTATTTTTATTAAGTGTTTGTAGTAATATAGGCATCACAAGCAAGCTATTATTTTAACTAATACTACACGAAATAAGTAAATTTTACAATTAAAAAGCCATTCCAAGGTATTCTCTTGCAACTGGATATTCCGAATAATAATGTTTAAATTTGCAAGCATATTTGTTGCGCTGCTCGACTTGGCCAAGCTCATTAAATGTTTTAGCCAAGTAAACAAAAATGTCCAATACCTTAGCATGCGCTTCTAATTTTTTAAAACAATCCACTGCTCTCTCCAATATAAATAATCCCTTCAATAAATTGCTTCTTTTGATATCATCACTTTGGCTTGCTGCAATCATACACTTCACAAAAACAAAATCTATTTTAGCTCTATCATAAATGCCACCATTCTCATATATTTTTTCCATACAATTTTTAGCCGCCTGAAATGCTTTTTGTGGCATTTTCATTTTTAGCAATACTTGTGCCAATACCATATCAACGACTGCCTGTTCGTATTCCATGTAAGCCGATGAAGCCAGTACCGAAGCGCGAATCAGAAACTCTCCCGCCTCTGCTGATACGCGATCTTCACCAATCGCCGTGTAAGCTTGCAACACCAAAACCCTAATTTGCGTCAGCACATTTAAGTTGGAGCTGTGGAGTAGTTTCTGTAGAATACGCCGCGCCGTATTGAAGTAACATTTTGCGATATAGACAGCTGCACGTTGCAGATTCCCTGCATTTTTATCTAATATATATAATTGACAACACGCTTTAAGTGCCTCCTGCCATCGACATCGATAAATACATTGCTGTATGATAATGTGTAACTCGCTAATCATCCAATTCTGTGCATTTGGATAACGTGGAAAACGGCTACGGGCATGATTTTGCACCACTGCACTCATGTGCAGTTCCCCTTGCACATTTAACCATAAGGATATACTAGCTAGTACTTTACTAACACTTTCTGAATTGCCAATATCACCAAATGCCCATGTTTTTTTCAATTGTAAAAGCAATTGAGCATAAAGCGATGAAATTTCATGACGTCCATAGAGACACCACAGCGCTGATCTTAATGCTAAAGAATCTGAAGCATGCTCAATTATTGAATTTTTGTTGCTTAATTCATCACTCTTAAGTAGTAATTCAAAGAGGTCGAGTGGTAAATAGCCACATTGGGCACCGAACTTAACAACATATTGTATAGCTAGCGATAACGATTGTACTAGACCTGGATCTTGAATATCGGGTAAGCTTTTTTCAAATGGATCTATTTTGTTGCTGTTAAGTAAACAATACCACGAATTGGCTAAGTCAAGACAACGTTTATCACCACATTCCTGGGCTAACATAATACATTCTTTCAGTGCGCTTAATGCCTCACGACGATGATTGAAACATGCATGCAAGACAGCCAAATTAACACTAAAATATTGAAAACCCTGTAACAGGTGAATTTGAATATTTTGCATTATTAAAAAATAAATGTTTAAACTTAACCTTTTGTTCGGATTGGTTCATCGATTGAAGTGGACTTCTGTCGAAAGCACGATGCAAAGCATCCATAGCGCCATAATAATCGCGCAGGCGTAATTGATTCATATAACCCAAAAAATAAGCTTGAGAATTTAGTGGATTATCTTGTATTATTTCATTTAATTTTGTTTGTAGTTCAATGGGAGGCAAAGCGCGTATCTCGTTATTTTCTAGTAACTTGCATTGTTGTGTTACAAAAAGGTCTGCTTGCTTTGGGGACCATTTACTGTGCGAATTTCGGTCTTGATGTACAGTATCGGTGTCAAGAGCAGATTCTTCTAAGGTGTGACCAGGCTCATTTCCACAAATTTCAAGTGGACGTTGAAATACATTATCCTGAGCATTTGATGGCGCGCCTGGTCCCCTACGTGGTCCGATTGCCAGCGATCTTACCCCTGTAAATAAATTTTTTTTATAATTCTATACTGTTATCTATACTTTATGCCAAATCACCTTTTTCGTAGTATAAACATATATTTTTATACAGTGCCATTATTTCAGGAAATGATAAACGCTCCAATATAACACAAACTCGGCGTATATACAAACCGACAATACTAAACTGGCTAATACCCAATGCCTCTGATAGCAGCTTATCCCAGTTTTCACGTTCAGCAAAATCGCACAAAGTTTCAATGCCCAGTGTAAAAACATTAGACATAGCTTTTTCGAAGCTCTCCAGATGTATTGCATTTATCTTATAGCGTGGAGAAGTGAGCAAATTATACAAATCATTATATGTCATGTCGGGATATTGTATTAATTTTAATAATAGTAAGCAAAAATTTCTTCGCGCCTGCAAGGGATATGCGACTCCAGCATCAGTGGCTGCACTTTTAACTTTTAAATATTGTTGTACTAAAATTAAAACAGCCACTTTATGAGGCGGAGGCGTCTCAATGCGTGTCGTGTAGGTGGTATTTCGAGGATCTAAAGCATCCAACTCTTCATAGTACATTTTAACCTTGTTTAATTAATTAAAAATGGTTAAATAGAAATGAATTGCGATACTATACTTTACCATATCGATAAAAGTATCGATACCAATATTTTGTACTCGATACTATTATAGAGATACATTGTAGCATCAAAAATTTGGAGCCCGGTAACAAAGATTGTTGCGGGTTTCGTATCGAGTTTTTGCGGCTTCTCCGCTAAAGCTAGGTACTAACATCGAGTTTCACGTGAAACAGCTGTCAAAATCCATACAAAATTTCTTGTCGTGAAGTAGCCGTGAAATTCCGCCAGCAACATGCATTTTCCTTGCCGTGAAATGTTGCTAGCAACAATGAGAAGAAACGTCAAAATGCTAGCAACTTTGAGTGTCAAAAGAATAGAAATTCATAGAAATGTCACTTTGACATTGTCAATTTAAAGAGTCGTGAAAAAATGTTGCTAATGTCATGTTGCGCTACATTTACACGCCGTGAACTGAGTACTACTTTGCCGTGAAATACAAGCGAAATTTCACGGCTACTTCACGACAAGAAATTTTGTATGGATTTAGACAGCTGTTTCACGTGAAACTCGATGCTCGATTTGCTCGTCCCTCTGAAAGTATAAAAATTTGGTGCGTAAATACTCAAAACAGTACTTCACTTGTTAAATAACCATTATAAGTACTATATACTTTGCTTATTAAGGCGTTTTAGTTGTAATTTCACTGCTAAACTCCTTTTTTTTAATATTTTTTACATTTTTTAAAGACGCAGTTGCATTTTGCTCATACTTTCAAAGAAGAAGAAACACAAAGAAAAAGCAAAGTTTGAAAGAAGGCTTTGTGTGTGTTAGTGATTTACAATTTTCGCTTGCATGTATTAGTGAGTGTGGTTAGGCCGGTCTAGTAGGGACCCCATGTACATCCTGGCGGTGAATATAATCAGCTGATTGGTACAGAGTTTTACTACTGTATATACTGTGGTCAAAAGTATACAGTAACAGAAAATCACAAAAAGTTCACCATTGATATGTGGTGAAAACAGATATGCATAAATCTTAAGTACAGCAATTAAAATAAATTCGAGTTTTGAGGCTGATACGAAATTTGTGTGAAATGGAGTACTCCGAGATGGAGTGCCCCAATCAGCGGACATCGCCAAGTAAATTGGGCCACCTTTTTTTTTTATATAAAAGAGGATGTCTTTGGGGGTACTCTGATACTCCATTGTCTTTTGCAGGGGTATTCGGTTGCAAATATTCGCAACATCTCTAATACATACAAAATGCACATATACCTAACTGCAAAACAGGAGAGGTATAATAAAAAGATGCAAATTTTCTGATAAACTTCAATATCAGCAAAATCAGCAAAAGTGAAGACCGGAGAGAGAAAAAGTCATCCTTCTCGTCATTCCACTTGCCCACCTGCCAGTCAAAACACCCCTTTGCCCTTTTCGCTAAACTCAACAGTCAAATATACGTATGTATGTATGTATGTATGTATATGCATTGCATGATGTTCGTTGTAGCGCCGTTGATCTCTCGGCTTTCGTCTCCCTCCATTGTTGAGGTAGCCGGCTCGGCGACCTCTCTGCCGCCTTGCAATTTTGTTGGAGCATACAAGTAAAGAAGAAAATAAAAAAAGCAATTGGGTGAATATGGGGAGCAAAGCCGTCGTTGCTGTCGCAGCAGCTGCCACTGTCGTCGCTCTTCAACCAACCAGTCGAAATAAACGAGAAATTGCGTTTTATCGCTTGGGTACTGATGAAATGTATTTGTTTTTCGTAAATTCGCAGTGGTTAAAACTTAGAAAAAGGTGTCTAAAGAAATGAAATTACTTTATGGAAAAGTTTTAGATTGAAACCTCGGTCCAAACTGCGCACGAAAATCATGTTTTAAATTTCATAGCGACATGATTAATGTGAAATGTACCTGTTTTTAATTAAACAAATTGAGAATATGCCTCTCTTAATGCAGTTCGTGTCCATGTTTTATGTTATGAAAAATTGTTGTTAAAGTATACATAAAAAGAATTTTGTGAATGTTTTTGTTTTTAATGAAATGTGAAAACAGTGGCAATGAATTACAACAATACATATAAATACAGGCATGTATGTATATTTAAAACGTTAACGCAGTGCAACAAATTACGGCTAATTTAAAGCAGCTGACGGACAAAAATAAAATCAACTGATAAACGTTTTGCTTATTAAATTTTATTGTAAATGTAAGGAAAAAAATAAATAAAGCATCTGTGTAAAAATGTACAAAATTTGAAACCCTGACAACAATTTGACATTGAAAAATTAGCTTTCTGACTTTGACTGAGATTATCCCTTCATTACTGGAGCAATCGATAAAAAGGTGAGTTTAACCGAACATGGATAAAATAATGAAAAGGAATTCATGGACACATTGATCGGGAGAAAGTTGTGACTTGAATGCAAAAACAGCCATACCGAAGTAAAAGTTTATAATCTCGGTAAAGGGCGACCGTGAAATATTATAAAGCAGCGGCATACAATATACATATGTATGTATACTTTGTATGTACATATGTACGTTTCTTCATACATATATACATATATGCATACTGGAGTACGTATGTTTATACATACATACATATGTATACATATATTTACAAATACGAGTATACATATATGTACTTTCATATTAGGGTGTGCTGTATTTTTGCTCTTATTGAGAGCCGTTTACACAATATCCGGTTAACGCTAGCCGGGCTTTAAATGGCATGCATCATTCGATTAGCTTTGCACATTATTCGCCGATTGCCCCGTCTTTTTGCAAGTCACAGCAATCCCAATTTACAAAAAAAGTTCTTTTTTTTAAGCTATGAATTCTTTGCGCCAGTAGACAAATTTGAATTAAATAATCGTGAAAAAATAGGACGCCCTTCAAAGTAAAACACTCCCCGAAAGTTTCGTCAATTGTTGTTGTTTGTAATGACAAACACACTCCTCGCGTTGTCCAAACTAATAGCGGTTCGCGAAATATCAACTAGGTATGCTCCGGTACCCCTAGACCTTCTCACCACCTACTTCCGTAAGAAAGCAGAATATGGGTAAAGAGTTGTGGAGGCGTCATATCCGTAGATCAACCACCAAGTAGAATATGCCAGTAGAGGCGACTAATTCCAAACAGTTACCAAGAATATCTAGAAAATATTTGTTGTTGTTGTTTTAACAACAAAATCACTCCCCGAAGGTTTTGGAGAGTGTTGTCGAAATAACAGTCCTTGGCCGGATATGAATCCGGTACGCTCCGGTACTCCCTTGCGGTACTGCCCGACTGTCGTGGGAGCGATTTGGTATGACCAGTGCAACCTTCTAGGTCATGTCATCCCTCCTTCCGAAAGGAAAGAGAAGATGGGTAATGAGAGGTGGGAGGCATCATATCCGTAGATCAACCATCGAGTTGCACATCATTACCTTTGTGCATATTGGTCGCCTCTTACGACCGGTATGCCTACCGCGGGCATATTCTAAGCCCCAACCCGCAGGGGTAAGAAAATATTTGAAAGCTGGCTTATTTAGCCTTCAAAGGTGTAGAGTTGTTCCTTTGTTGCCTCCTGACTGCTTTTAAATTCTCATTCGTGTCGCGTGCGATCAATAATTCAATTTGAATTAAGTCGTTATTGATCTAACGCGAGGATACTTATAAAAAAGAGCAATTTCTTTTTCTTAAATTTTCAGAAAATTGACAAAAAAATATGTATGGAAAAAATGTCAAAATTTTAGTAAAAGGTTTGAGAATTGAACTAAAAGGAATTGCTCCTTTTATTTTAATATCACTCAATGTACATAAATGTGAAATCAACCGGAAGCAATTAAGGCCCGTTTACTCAATCTCTATAATAAACTTTATCCTATAACCTAATCATGCATGCGCTTAGAACGACATATTCTTTTACACAAAAGTTCCGATGATAAAGTTGGTCATTGTGAACGTTTTTGGGCAGAAATTCACAAAAGTTGCATTGTGAACGCATAAATAACATGTTAACATATTTTATCACGAAATCAGGGGTCGAATCGCGACATATGTACGATCCGTGATCGAATGCAAATTTTTAAACCACAATAACTTCGAAACTTTCCAGCTTTTTAAAGGAATAATAATGCATAATTGAACCTACCTGTAGTTTCAGCCAATTACTCACGTATGACGTCATTCCGAATTACTGGCTTAGAACTATTGATATTTAAAAAATTGTATTCGATAACGGATCGTATGTTGCGATTCGACCCCAGATATTTACTTTCAGCTGTTATTTTTTATCGTGAGCAGCACTTTTCAGTGGTGGAATTCACTATCTTATAACGATGCGATTTGGTGCGATTTTTCGAGATTTTCCATAACGATTCTGTCGCTTGCACTATCAAATATGCTATTCACTAACTTAGCTATAACGATTCTGGCAAAAGATTCCTCATCCTCTAAGTACTCAAACGCCATTTGTTTAATAATAATAATATGGATATAATATTATTATTTCAATTTTTAATAAAAACTTGAAATTATGTTTTTTTTTATTAACTACACAGATTACATCAGCAAGTTATGTTTACTTTGCGACACAGCTGATCTCGAATAAACGAATACCAATATCGTTATAATATCGATTGGAAATTTTGCTGTAGAAGTAAGTGAATTCCACCGCAGGGGTCCATACTTTATAACTCGTAAATGGAGCGCTTGTCCATGAGAAGTTAACATAACACCCACTTTAAAAAACATTAATCAATTTTGAAATAGAAAAAGGCAAATGTTAAACTGCATTTGTATTATATGTAATTGTATGCTCTTATTGGAATTTATTTATTGATTTAGGGCGGTTTTCTCGACCTCCTGTTAAAGGCAGGATCAGCCAACTGGAGGATAAATATGTCGGAAGGATAAATTCTACTTCATTTTCTCAACCTCCAGTTGAAAACTTTCACGAAACTTATGAAAATATGGTAGCATTGCTACGGAAATTCACAATTTAAAAATTTTTAAATTTTTTGCTAAAATTCGTTTTGGTGTTCTTCAAGATAAATCCAAGCGGTTGGGAGAAGTTCGCTAGGTGATATTACTTTCAGTGGTTTCCGCATACATATGCAGCTTCCAGTGCATGAACATAACAATTTTAAATTGTATTTCTTTCATAATTTTAAAAGCCGAAATAATTTCAACTGACAATCAGCTGTTTTCAGTTTATCGGACCGACAAATTTTAAAGATTGGATTGACTGCCTGTTAAATTTGTTGACGGAATAAATTTAACAGGCGCTACAGAAAACAAAATTTTGTTTAAAGAACAGATACATTTTAGCAGGCAGTCGAGAAAACGACCCTTACTCTTGAAAACAAAAGTATGTACTTATATTGAATTCAAAGACTTCCCAATATTTAGAACATATACAACCCGATTCTAAATTTTCACTCGGATTTCTACCTTGCGCTAGTAGCATACAAATTGTCGAAGACAAATTCAGAATTTTCGAAATTAACTGGGCTGCCATTTGGCATTTGAGTTTGGTACTATTTTTGGTGATCAGTGAATAAAAATATTCAAACTTTTTATAAAAATTTGTTAAATTAAAAAATATAAAAAGCAAAAGACATTGCCTTTCGAATGGTAGCATAAGAAGAAACGGCAGATTCTACATATAACACATGAACCCACTTGAATTGGCGAAACCATTTTAAGAGCCAACAAAACTCTTTTCAGTGCATTTCATTGATTCAAATGTTTGCAGATTTATTAAATATGGTAGGGTAAATAGGCCCGCATATAAATATTTGTTGGACAGTTTAGCAATGCACACACAGGACAGTTTGCAGTTTCGCCGATGAAGCTCCTATTGATAAAACCTATGTTATAAATAAGCTTTTTTTATTCCACAATACATTTTGCTGGTGGTCCTGTCGAATTTAACACCTACGTATTTTGCCAACATCTATTCAGAGCTTGTTTACTTCCTTTATAGAAGCCGCAGAATTTTCCAATATCCTTTGCATTTTTCGTTTAGAATCGGGCTGAAAATACTTACGAACAAAAGTGAATAAATTTGGCATTATCCGTTTTTCATTTAGCCCGAAGAAAATGGTGGCAATAAGGCGGAATCTTTTTCAAACCCGAAATATTATTCCGCAATGGTCTGCGATATGGCGAATAAAACATTTTAATTTTTCCGAGTGAAAATAAAACTCACGATAAGGGTGTTTGCTATCCCGCAATTATTTTGCTATCCCGAAAAAATACTTTACAGATAATCGCTTTTATTGGCGTAACGACGATACATAAGTTGGCGGAATTGATTTTTCTTTGGGCACTACCTATACTCTATTGAAAGCTGCATGCTTACAAAAATATTAGGGGGGATTTTTCCATTAACCGAGTTCACGGAAGTGGTCTTTCCAAAACACCCCCATTTAGAGATTAGTAACTTTCTCCTTTAGTATTACTCTAACTCAGATGGCATGAAAAGGAGTAACCTATGTTTGAATTTGGCTTCTCTGCAAAACTTGCATCTGCCTACAGTTGGTATGTGTTCTTTAATCAATAGATATTTACGCCCCCATAAGTTTGTGTGTTGTTTGTCCTTTATTGACGTTCAAACTTCATAACCGATCTTTATAATACTTCCATAGTGTTGTTGTTGGTGTTAGAAGATTGTATTCAGTTGAACAGGAAAAGAGATGTTGTGTGTCATGAGGGGCCATACCGCATGCATGGCATGTATTTGGTATGGTGGGATTCAGTCTAGATAAGTAAAAGTTTAATCTGTTACAATATGGGGGTGGAAGAAGTAAAAAAGAGGAAGATATAGGGATACATAAAGGGGAAGCGTCAAATGAGGAGGGGAGAGAAAACTATTTCTCATTTCCGATAAGAATACCATCTTCGTTCAATCGAACAATATCAATTTAAATCAACTTTTATGACAAAGTGTGCAAGTCCGACTCTTTTGTTAGACATGCATTGCACGACTAAATTTTGGCATCTGCCTGCATCAGAAAGAAGATATGGCATGTTCTGTTTTCCTACCTTCCATTTATAAGACTTTAGTGGAAAGGTGGGCGTGGTCGAGAATACGTCCATAGTATCGTATTAAGCTTCTTCTATTAAATCGTATAAAGAATTGATGTAACTGTTAAATTTGATCTTTTACTTTTTCAGATAATTTTTATGAAAAGTAGGCGTGGTCGAAAACAGGGCTGAAAATTAACGTTAAATTTATTAATAAACGGAAAAAACTTTTGATTTCGTTGTGTTTATCAATAATATTAACGTTAAAAGCTCAACGAAAACAATATATCGTTGCGTTGAAAATCAAAAAATAATTATCAAAATAAATTTCATTGTGGTTTTTGTCAAAACAATTCACAAAAAAGGAAAAGAGAGGGGGAATCAGTGTGGTCGTGCTTTATCAAGGGTATATTTTGTAATTTTGTAAATGCAAAAGACCACTTAGGAAACAAAAAAGCCATTTGTTTCGAAAGTACAAAAACCAATTTCTTGTGCTCTTAGAACCGAATCCACCAGAAGCCGAAGATGTGCTTCAAAAAAAAGTGCGTCCAAACATGAGCAAAGGTTATGTTGTCAATGTATGTTCCGGTTTCGTGAAGGAATGTGGTGTGCCACTGACATTTTTTAATTCCAAAAGTTTTCAAACGGTATTTGAATTTTCGATCGAGCCTTATTACATATGTACATCCGTCCATTTAGTACTTATGTATAAGTGTAGTAACTATGTTTTTTCGTTGTGTTCTGTACATTTTTTAATAAATTTTTGTACTTGACAAATGAATTCAAAGAACGTGGATTTTCGACCCAACCTAGTTTGCAAAATGAATAAACGTTAACGAACAAATTTTTTTGTAATTTTTTGAATTGATAACAGGGCTGCTTAACTTTTTATCAGGGCTGCACTTTAACGTTAAATTCATCAATAAACAAAAAACCTTTTCATTTTTGTTTTGTTTATTAATAATATTATCGTTATTCGGTTAACGAAAAAAATACTGTTCAAATACTGTGAATATCAAAAAAAAATTATCAAAATAAATTTAGTTTTGTTGATTATCAAAAAAAAATCAACAACAAAATTTTAATTCAAGAATGCTTGAAAATGAGTTTGAGGCAATAAATTTCGATTTTTGCTCACAAGCGGATCACGACGATCATGAAAAGAGATTTCAAAATCGCACGGGTAAAGCAATGCAAATAAAAAACACACGTCAATTCCATCATTTTCAACCCATGTTTTACAAAAAGTTTCGAAGCGAGATTTTCTCAAGTGATGAATCAGGTGTGGAAAATATAATATGTAGCTAACGTAAAAACTTTTCGTGTTTTTCTTATTTTTTTATTTTGTAACAAACATATTGTCAAAGAATTTTTTTTTCAACACTTTTTCTTATAATGTAATATCATAAAATCAATAAAAATAAAAAAAAATATTAAAAAGCTTTACCCCTTTATTATTAATTTTGTTCATACATTCTGTTAAATGTAGATATGTTTGTAATAATTGAAAATAACTTGATAACAACTAATCTCATAAGAACATTTTTGTTCAGCGCGCCTCCAACGGTCTATGTGCAGCGCGCTGGGAGAGCGCAAGGGGTGACAAAAAATGCAATATCTTTGTAATGGTTTGAAAGAACAAAAAATTTTTTTTGATTATTGAAGGTGACCATTTTTCGCGTTATTAGACATATTTTTCAATTTTTTTGAGCGTGTAGAAAGTAAAAAAAATGTTATTATTTAAAAAAAGAATTGTTTAAATATCATTTATTAAACAATTAGATCGCATAAAATTACTTATAACAAAGTAAAAACAGTTATCTGTAAGTAATTAATATTATCATATTAAAAAAGTATCAAAAATTCAACACTCAATAACTTTAACAAATAAATGAAGTTGGACGAAATATTTATAACACGGGGTTGGGTCTAGTCCACTATCCAAGGAAATTAAAATTTTCAAAATCGTCGAACAATTGAATTTACCTGTACACACTTCATATGGCTTTACTCCTAAACGAAATATATTTTTGATAACTAACAAAAGGAAATTCTTTCGTTTATGTCGTTTTGCAGCCCTGGTCGAAAGGCGATTTTGGTTATTTTGTATTTTTGAATCACAGCAATAATATGCCTTCTACCAAGTCTCATTGTTTTACTGATACGGTTCTGAAGTTAGGTTGAAGTGGCTGCCAAAGAGGTACACTTAAGCCAGTACCATTAGGCCCGTTGTGATACCACATAGAGACACCTTTATACCTCCTCCTCTTCGAACCACTTGGAAGGCCTGATGAAAGCCATCACGTCATTGATGTTATGCTTCGCAATTTGGCGCATGTTGTCCAGGAAGGGAACACCTAGGCAGCGACGTCTTGCGCCGCTAAGTGCGGGGTAGTTGCAGATGAGGTGTTCTACAGATGCTTCCACTTCGTCGTCTTTGCAGCTCCGGCAGCAACGGCGGTAAGGCACACCCAGTCTCTCTGCGTGCCTCCCAATAAGACAATGGCCAGTTAGTACTCGTATTATCTTAGAAATCAGGTTTGTTTGGATATCAAACAACCTGGGGATTGAAGCCATCTTTCGTTGGCTAGTCGATAGGTGTATTCGTTTAGCATTAGCCTGCACGTTGCAAGGGGTTTACCCAAGCGTTCTTTGTCAGGAAGAACCTGCTTGATAGTACCCTGCCTAGCAAGCTCGTCTGCCCTACAGTTACCCTCAATGTCCCTGTGACCTGGTACCCACGTGAGGTTGACACAGTTCTGCTTGGCCATCTCCTGAAGAGATCGGCGACAGTTTAGCTTTAGTTCAGAATTGAACGAGTTAGAGCCGAGTGCCTTAATGCGGCTTGGCTATCGCTGAAAATGAATATTTCGGGCTGTGGCCAACATGATTGCACAGACTTCGGCGTGGAAGACACTGCAGTGATCAGGTAGTCTGAAGGAGAGTTCTAAGTCGCAGTATTTTGAGAAGCCCCTCAGCCGACCCTCCCGTTTAGTTTGGAGCCATCGGTGTATATGCAGATTCTGTCTTCTGCGCCATAGACCCAGTCCGACTCAACCCAGTCTTCCCTACTGGGGATGTTTACCGTGTAGTCGCACTCCGTAATTGTAGTAGTCACGCAGCGATCCGTTCTTCCGGGAATAAAATTGAAATTGTTTAGTATGGTGGAATGTCCTTTGGTTCGTGTGATCCAGCCAGACGCAAAGCTGATGTATCCGCTGCTCGGTAGCCCTCTATATCTAGAGGAAGGAGGGCTAGAATGGCCTGTAGAGCTTTGCTCGGAGTAGTTCTCAGAGCTCCGCCTATGCTGATCATGCTAGACCTGTGAATCTTCCCTAATAGGTTCAAGTTTGAGGCCTTGCACAAGGCAGGCCACCACACGACGACCCCATATATGTAGCACGACCCCATTTCCTGCCTATGGACCTCTTGCACGTGTATAATGCAATATACGCTTTCTTTTGACGCTGAATGACGTTTTCTTTCCAATTCAGCCCTTTATCCAGAACTGCACCTAGAAATTTGGCCTTATCGGCCAGATTAAGGCGCACGCCGTTTAGTTCTGGTAGTATTAACGGTGGTATTTTGTATCGTTTAGTGAATAAGACAAGTTCCACCTTCTCGGAATTGACGCTAAGCCCGCAGCGAGAGGACCATAGGGAGATCTCTCGCAACGCTGCCTGCATCAGATCGCACAAGGTTTGTGGGAATTGCCTCTGTATGCCACGGCCAGGTCGTCGGCATACGCCACCACCTTGCCGCTGCCCCAACATGTGTCTCTTAGCAGCGAGTTAACTGTTAGGTTCCACAGAAGAGGCGAGAGAACGCCACCTTGAGGAGTGCCTCTTGTGGCGTAACGAGTTATATCAACAGACCCCAGAGATGAAAGTATTTTCCTCCCTTTGAGTAGTTGGTCGATCAGTCCCACTAGTGACCTGTTTACCCCCATGTCTGTTAGTGCGGTGTTAACAGCAACTGGGCTAATGTTATTGAAGGCTCCTTCGATATCGAGGAAGGCAACCAGACAGTAGTCTTTCTCGTCCATGGATGCCTCTATGGTAGGGACAAGGGTGTGGAGCGCAGTCTCCGTAGATTTACCTTTGAGATAAGCGTGTTGACAGCTTGATATATGGTTGCTGTCAATTGTAGTAGTGAGAGAGTTATTGATTATCCTCTCTAGGGTTTTGAGTGCGAAGGACGTCAGACTAATCGGTCTGTAGTCTTTCGGCTCGTAGTGAGAGGCTTTACCTGCCTTCGGAATAAAGATTACCGTTGCGCTTCTCCATGAGCACGGAATATGGTTGAGAGACAAACAGGCCGTGAAAATGTGATACAGCCAGTTAGCTGATGTCTCCAAAGTGTTGATTAGCTGTGCGGGAATAATCCCGTCCGGTCCAGCGGACTTGAACGGCTTAAAGCTCTTAACCGCCCATTTAACTCCCTCCACTGTGATGGGTATATTTACGGCCGGGTTAGTTGCAGGTGCATTTGGAGCACAATGCATGTTTCCCGGAAAGTGAGTATCCAGAAGCAGTTCTAAAGTTTCCTCTTCTGAGCTGGTCCAGGTACCGTCTGGTCGCCGCAAAAAGCTCATGGCCGTTAGCGACTTTGATAGCACGCACCTAAGTCTTGCTGTGTCGTCGACACTTTCGACTCCAGTGCAGAAGTTTCTCCACGAAGTTCTCTTCGCTTGTCTCAGGGCTTTCTTATAGGCCCTCAGTTTGTTTTTATATTCAAGCCATTGAGTCTCACAATCGAGGCTTTTGGCTGTATTAAACTGTTTCCTACAGGATTTCCGTAGTGAGTCCAGATCCCGGGACCACCAGTAAGGTTTATGCTTACCGCGCGGTTTCGGCAATGGGCAGGCCTTTTCTAAGGCATTTGAGAGAGCCGTTGTGAAGGTCGTAACCATGTCCTCTAGCTCCTCTACAGAAGAGGGGCACTGAGAACGTAGTTCTGGCAGACCTCTATCAAACAGCTCATTATGCAGTTCCCAGTTTGTTCTATGTACGTGGGTTCCGTCTCATAATGGCTGGTTCGACGGCAAGGTGTAAAACCACCTCAATATAGCGATGGTCAGAGAAAGAGTGGTCATCAAGAACTCGCCAGCTCTTAATTAACTCGTAAGCGCTTTCGCTACAAGTAGTAAGGTCAATGACCTCTCTTCGATTTTTAGTAATAAATGTTGGTTCATTACCTACGTTGCAAACTACGAGGTTAGTCGTTAAAAGAAAATCAAAAAGTTAATCACCCCGAACGTTTATATCAGAACTTCCCCACTGGACGTGGTGGGCATTTGCGTCCGTTCCAATAAGCAAGTGGTCCCTGCTGCAGTCGGCCACCAGCACTTTTACCTTATCTTGCGGTGGAGGATCTTCCGCGTCGTGGGGCATGTAGACCGAGGCAATTTTTAATTGAACATTGCCAACTGTGATATTGGCCACTGTGACGTCGCCATTGCTGTAGTTAGGTAAAAGAAAAGTTATTAGCTCAGAGCTAACCATAATGTAGGTTCTAATTTTACCTTCTTCGTCAGCTCTGATGAGCTTGAACTCCTTAGTCCCCAGTCCACAAATCCGTGCTTTGTTGACCCACGGCTCTTGGATGAGGACCACATCGACGTCGCCTTTAGAAAGGCGACTAATTAAAGCAACCGAGGCTGCCATCGATTTATGTATGTAGGTTTATCTGAAGCACCCTCAACATGAGTCGCCACGGTATACGTGGATTACGACTTCGCCGATGCCGTAATGTACACGTCCGTTTGCTATCCTTAAAGGTTCGAGAGCCTCTTATTTAGGGCCAGAACGACCTCCCTTCTGTGTCCTTCAGCGTCGCCGACTTGGATGATCTTCCAGTCCTGAGCGGGGAGAGCTGGGCTCATGACTCGAAGCAAAGCCAGGATTCTCGCCGGCTCTGCAGGGATGGCTGTAACCCATGCCCTCGCCCTTGGCCGAGCTGGAATGTCCTTCCAGTCGACGACCTCTATCTTCGCCCCAGGGTAGACCGGGCCTAGCTTTGCAGCTGCTGCCTTATACAACGCAACAGTCCTTGAGTCTTCGCAAGCGAGGATCTTGATTTGACCCTGGTACCAGCCCGCATCAGCACCACGCGGCGGACTGCCCGTTGCCTCCATCAGCACGTTGAGAACGGCGTCGCCGATAATTTCATTATCATATGTATGTATATATAGTCAATGCCAAAAAAAACTATAAAGCATTTTGGGAGGAAAAATATTTTTTTTTAGGTTAGCCTAATTTGATTTCAATTTATTTGACAGTAAGTTTTGCGGCTGCCATGTGAATAATATACATCCAAAAATTCTTATCTCTATAGAATAGTTGGAGGATTTTATTCAAAATATTAAAAAAAGGTATGGCATTACACAGTTCTCTCACGGCGCTCACTAAACTTAGAATTTACATAGAAAATCAAAACTCAACAGAATTCTAAGCAAAGATGACTAGATACGAAACTTCGCGCTCTCTGAGAGCGCTCAAAAAGTGGCCAGTATAGTAAAAACAAAATATGGGCATTTTGAGTAGCTTTTTAGGAATTTTGCAATTCCCACAGACCAAGAGGTGTGCAAAAAGGTGCTATCGAATTAATTTTTGAATTTTTCTTGCTCGGAACGTATAAAATGAGACAAGATATATTTAAAATAAAATATACCTATGAAATAACAAATAATTCATAATATAAAGTTAAAATTTCCAAGATATCTTAAAATAAGGTAAAATCCTGAATGATGTACATTTCGTAATGAAATGGAACATGGTAATGGAAATAATATGATTAATTTAAATAAAAATAATTATAATTAAAATAAATATTTGAATATAATACAAAAAGAAAAGGCGTATTGTTTGTATCTTGTAAGCTTTTCTTATACCTGTAAACCACTCAAATGCGTAAAAAAAATATAATTTTCTACATATATTTTCTGCAGCTATGTTCTTAGATTGTACTATTTCATTCTTTACGTATTTTCTCTCAATCGTGCGATATTTTAAGTTTATCGAAATGTTCACTTGTTTGATTTTCCCAAATTTGGTGCGTTTTTTGCTTTCTGGCTCCTCATTGTTTATGTATCTAATGTCAGATGGTCCTCGATTGTGTAGTATTGCCAACTAGCGCACACATAAAAAAGTAGGCAACACTGCATAATCGAGGACCGAAATAAGAGAGCGGGAGAGAGTTTCGTATCAAGTCATCTTTGATTCTAAGTCAAGTCAAGTAGGGTAATCGGATACATGCAAACTTCATTAAACAGAACGCTAAGTGGCAGTTCCCAAGTCAAGTCAAGTCTATGCTATAAGTTTTTACTGTGGGAATTTCACTCCGTAAAAAATGTAAGTGAAAAACAGCTGATCATGACAAGGGAAATCAACAACAAACATTTTAAAATTTGAACTTTTAACCAATCAAAATGGCAACAACTGCTTTTGCTGCAAGGTTTTACTGAATCCTGTTCGGTTGAAACTTTTTACTTTTTGTTTTTCGAGAGAGTTTTACGTCATTTTTGAACGTTTTGAGCTCGAACAAAGCTACTATAAAACCTTGTGTACTAGTGCAGCTGGGTGTAAAAATAATAGAGACTACACAAACTATATTAGTTATCCACGATGCAGGGATGAAGCAAGTATCTGCAACTGGTGGGTTAGGATAGTAAGTTGAAGTAGGTATATACATATATATATATATGTATGTTGCATTATATAAATACCTAAATGTATACACAGCAATTTCAAGGAACATATGTATGTACTTAGGTACTATCCATACACACATACCTACGAGTATATGTAAATGAAATATCAAGAAAGGGAAAGTAGAATTGATAGCTAACTTTAATACAAAATACATATGTGTGAATGTGAACCATATAAAATTAAGTTGCGAAAATAAGAGTGCTTCACACACCAATTTCTCTCAATGTAGGTATTCAACCAAGGAATGCCACCAATCCCGAAATCATAACCTCTTGAAATCGGGTCAGTTTTCAAATATGAAACCTTTTAAGTTATATGCTTTTAAATGTGGCAACTATTCGGGGAGTGTGTTTGTCGGTATTCAAACAGCAAAACAGGCTTCGGTCATGTTGAAATTGCGTTTAAGAAGCCACTTCTAAGAATTAAAGGTGAGGGACAGTTGGAAGCTTGCAAAATGCTTTTTTTTTTAAACTTTAAAAGCAAAAACGGAAAACTGGAAAATCTTTAGCCTGAAAAAGTTTTAGCCCATTGTTCTAGGGAACTCAATTTTCTACAAATACATATATATAGACTGCTGAGTGGAAGATAACTCTATTTCTAAATATGCGGAATGGAGTACTCCACTGGGTCTGCGGAGGGTCTTCCTTCTTTTTAGAAGGTAGCGGTCTTTTTGCCGCTCTGCAGCTTGAGTAGAAGGCATCCGTGGTGACGTCCTTAACCACCTCTACTCTATGTTCTAGATGTATGGAACTTCTACTTATACTATCTGTCTTGAGGCTGTATATGTTTCCCTCGATAATGCTGTTATACTTGCCCCAGTTAGTTTTCCTGGGTTTTCTTTTTAAGACTTACCTCAGGGGCGCTGCTCCTAGCTGAAACGGGATGATCCTGTGGTCCGAGAGGGATGGTGCTGGTTGGTTGGTTGGACTAGCAAGTCTCAGTGACTCCAATTGGCGCCAACGTGCCGTTTTGATACCACAGCTCGTGAATTAACCAAAGAAGATTACTACAGAAAGTTTGCGTGGTGGGACTCTCACACCCCTATATATCCTATATACATATATCCATGCCGTAGATTCCAAAAATTTGAGAAGTTCCCCAAGCTTCATATCGCTGAGCTCGGAAAGACTCCCGAACAAGGGTTTTCCTAGAAATTTTGTCCTGCTCCACTGTCTCTTCCATCCGTGGTATTGTGCTCCATGCCCATCCGTGCGGCGTGCGCCCCGACAGTCCAATTCCCAGTGAGGGCCGAAATTAATCTGAAAAGATCCATTCTGTTGTTCCTGAGAAGGTTCAAAGATTGTGCTTCATTGTACGAGGGCCATAAACTCCTTGAACTCTACAGGACTGAAACGCTTCCATCTATCCGTAGCCTCACCAAGCCAGTACTGAGAGATCCGAGAGATCTAGTCATCCAAACCGACAACTATTGGATGAAACTCCGCCCCCCAGAGACAAAAGGAAACATCTCAGAAAGCATTATGATGAGATCCGGCATCACATCTCGTTGCCGTTTGATCTGCGGTACAACAGGCGGGCCCTAAAGGACCTCCACACCGAGTCGGTGGACAGATCCCTCAGATCCCGGCCTATGAACTCCGTTATTGACACCCAACCACCTGTTCCTGCTGAGGAAGAACGTGTCCTTCCGGAGGAACCTAGAGTCATGCTGGCAAAACTTCGGTCTGGATATTGCAATATGCTGAACTCCTATTTATCCAGACTGAACCCCACCATGCCGAACACATGCCCTGCATGCGGTATGGCCCCTCATGACACACAACATCTCTTCTCCTGTTCTACTGAACACACTCTTGAACTGTTCCTTTGGGCAGATCGTAGCACTGCTAACAGCAACAACAACTGCTTTATACATCCATGCTGTGATTCCTGGGCTCAAGCCCCACTGACTGCCTAGCATTTCTATGTTAGGTTTGGAGTTCAACTTAGGTGTCAAGAGAACGCCTAGGTATTTCGCCCTATCAGAAAGTCCCAACTCTTGACCATAAAGGTCGATTGAAGCTTGGTATTTTTATCCCATTTGTGAATAACAGTAGTTCTGTCTTTGAGGGATTGGCATTAAGCTTTGCCGCCTCCGGCCACCCACTCAGCTTACTTAGTGCTCCCTGCATGATGTCGCTAATCACGTTAGGGCACAGACCTGATATTAGTATTACTACGTCGTCCGCGTAGGCAACCACTTAAATCCGTTCCTGTTGAGTTGACGAAGTATGCCGTCTATAACGCTAACCCCACTGCTTTGGTCGAGCATGTCCATGATCCGTCGTCTTTCCGTAAAAACGACGGGCAAGCTTTTTCTTTTGGGAGAATTTTACCAATTCTCGAAGATTCCTTTGTTGACTCGATAGAGCATCTGAGGCTATTCTTGTATAGCAACCAGTTGTCAGTGCAGTCAGGTTGAATAACCTCCTAGACTCTCTCATGAGTTCGAAAAGCTCTGAATTCCACCAGGGAGGATATATTTTTTGCTGAAACTAGTTGGACAAGCTACCCGTAGAGCTGATCCCATGGCTTTCTCCAGCTAGCTACTGTTTGCATCAAGTTCCTCCACTAACAGTAATTCCTGCAAAGGTTGACTACCTAGCTTATTGCCCACCACCCTCCTTCGGATTAAGTGAGTCGGGTTATCTAATTTTAAAATGATATCAAAAATTATTATCCTGTGGTCAGAAAAGGACTACCTATCTGATACCCTCCAATTTTCTACACGAATATTGCTATGTAATGTCCAAAACCTCCTCCCAGCCATGGTTCTGAGGAAGCCATCCATTTCGATACCAGAAGATGTTACAACATGTTTCTTTATTTCCGTATTTCCTCTCCCCTTAAGTGCATATGTTTTTGTATTAATGACAAAAACACTTCCCGAAGGTTTTTGGGGGGTGCTGCCAGCCCAATATAAACCTGGTATGCTCCGGTACTGCCCAACGTCGTGGTAACGATTTGGTATGATTAGTGCAATCTTCTAGGCCATGTCACTCCTCTTTCGTAAGAAGAAGACTATTAATGAGAGGTGAGCAGCATCATATCCGTAGATCAACCATTGACTTGCATGTCATTACTTTAGTGACTAATAGTCGCCTCTTACGACGGGTATGCCTACCTGGGAGATATTCTATACCACTAAACCGTGGGGTTATCAGCTTTTGTTGTTGTTATTAAGTGCGTTTTTCTTTCTCTGCAACTATCTGATTAAGGCACCGGGCATACTAGGGGTATACGCTTACCTTGCTATCCCTGATTAGTTTGCTTCATTCGGATCTGCTCAGATTGGTTGCGGTGCTTTTTCATGGCGATATCATTATCAAGGGTCACCCAGTGCTACTTGGCCGGTTCCCATTGGAACAGTTCTAAAGTATAAAATAAACACTCTGCATAATGTGTTAAGCTACTTTTATACATGTTAATATTTATTTTATATATCAACTGGCTTAAGAGTAATGAATCTGGATAAGATAAATGCTACTAAAATAGTAGCACACACAAAACAAAAGGCAAACATGTAAAATGTTTCTTCGTCGAAAATGTCGGTAAAAGCCGGGAGATCTTCGTATATCTTCTCAATCACAGCTAACGTACCCTTAAACTTCTTTTTTACCATTTTAGGAAATTTTTTAGAAGTTATTCTTCGGTGTTCTATTTATTTCGATCCCTTTTTACCACCACCTAACTTTTGTTTTTCAGCTTTAGTAGTTACTTTCGACGTTATTTCTTCAACTGGAGCCAAGACTGATACGTACTTATTAAGTAATTGTAAAAGTTCAAGAGTTGTTAAATTATCGCTTAGAAAACGAATTTCCTTAACTTTCGCTTTTTCTGAAACAAAACAAGTTAAAGAAGTTTGATTTGTATTTCATAAATGGTAATTCGAAAAAGTCCATCTTACCCTGTGCAGCTTCAATTAAATGAAATTTTACTTCTGAAGGTTGACGATTGCACACAATATCTGTTTTTAAAACACAATTTGGATTTGTTAGCGCTATTTTTGGTGACGACAACAGCGAGAGAAAATCCCTGTAAGGAAAAAACAAAATATTTTTAGGTTGCTAGAAGCTTCAGTGCGGTGCACACAATGAATATATATGTAACTTTTATGAGACTAACGTATGTATATATCCTTCTCATATACAGAATATACAATTCAAATTTACAACTGAAATTAGACAAATAAAGGCTTCAAGCTGACGCCGACACCGACGAAGATGTCCACGGAGCGTGAGCTTGCTCCAGGTGGACCAGCTCAACTCCATACGGTACCTGGCGCTTACCCCGACCTTGGTGCTTCACTACAGCTGAGCTCGGCAGTTCGATTAATTGGCAACAAAGTATACGGCAAGTACTATATTTATAGTTTCATTAAATATTTAATTTTACTTTTGCAAGTTTGGTCTATGTTTTTTGCTCGCTTGTAAGAAATGTGCATGATGAAACCATTGGGTATTTGACAGATAATCCTCTGTAGTGCGCATGCCAGTATCAGCAATTAGGGCATTCTCTTTTGACATTAGAAGTCGAAATACTTGGGGCGCATGGAGGTTAGGACATATACATGTACATATGCAAGAATACATTTTCCCATTGACCAACCGATTTTTGTGTTTTTATGTGTCAATTGCTTACCGTGTTGGCCGCACATTTTCTGCAAAGGGGTCAAAAGTGATTGTTACTCTTTTTACTCCTTTTAAATTGACACTTTTCACATGCTTGCTAATGGCGGAAATTACTCCATTTGATCGTCTAAAGGTTCCACTAAAATAAATAGACATTTTATTTTACTTAGACGAGCTATATTTTGATACGAATTCTCGATTTTGTAATGATTTCACTATGAATAGTGATGTTCCCATACGATTAACTGAGTTTATAGTCGATTACTCGGTTTTGTACCATGACCCAATAATACATTAACTTTGTTCGTGTACATTCAAATTTTTAAAAAATTTGATTGAGAAAGTGTTCGCTTACACAAAACACTTGCAGCGAGAGAGCGCATTTTGACATTTCATTGACAGAGAGAGCTACAAGTCATTTTAATTGTTTTCGACCGGGTCAGAGTGATAATACGCATCCAAAAATATCGGGAGGGGGGCATCAAAAGACGCGTTTCGGTCCCAGCAATGTGAATCCGCCGGAGATCCAATATTTTCAATATTTTGGAAAATATTTGCAAAGAACCTAAAAATGACCCAGGTCAAATCCCAAAAGGGGGGTGTTATGCACCGTTCGGCGTAGGCGGCCTTCGGCCGCGCTTCAAAAAAATAGGGGTTGGGTTTTATTGAATGCACCGTGTCTATGAATGTTTTTTTTTTTAGAGCGGTAGAGGGGGTCCCAGAAATCACAGAACTAAAGCCCGAACTTGGAGGCAACTCATATTTTAAGAGAAAATCGAATTTGAAAATTCGAATTTTCCCAACCAAAATGTGTAAATTTTAAAACACTTTGATAACACTATACACACAAAACTATATTAGATTACACAAAAACCAGCTTCCACACAGTCCCGCACTGTTTTTTGCCCGAGTTTTGCGCGAATAACCGCTTTAAACATTTAAATTTTTTATCACACAAAGCCCGACATGTTTTTTCACTTGGCAACAACAATGCCTTCGGATTAGTTGCAGTTACAGCGAGTAGCAACTGCTGATGACTCTGAAGGAATAAACAAACTATGTTATGGCACGTTCACTGCAACATACCTTGTTTATTCTTCATTTTGTGAGTTATTTAATAGATTTTATTTAATAATTGTTAAGAAACGCGGAGATTTATCACGTTTATTAACCACGAACAGATAAAATGCCGAAAACTAAACAGCTTTCAACGAGATTAATTTGAACTTTGAACTAGTTCTTCTTGCCAGACCTTCCACCAGTAATATTAACAAAATTTTCTTACATTGTATTACAACTTTATCAAATATTATGAAAATTATGCGAATATGTTTGTAAAATTGTAATTTATAATACAATTTAATGTACATCAGGTCACAAAACCCATACTCAGAAGTCGAATTATTATAAAAATTAGATTAAACTATACATTCGGTAAAACGGTAATACTTTCCATCCAACGTCAAGTGTTAATACACGTCCAAAAATCTCGAGAGAGGTATCAATAGACGCGTCTTGACCTCCGTAACTATAATCTGGGGGGGGAAATCCGATATTTTTATAATTTTGCGAGATATTTGCAGTTAAAGTTCAGAATTTTCTGTCATTTTCATGTGGTTGTTGTAATCACAAATTACCCTGTGAGAAAAGAGTGGGAAACGTGGCACGCGGAAGGACATCACCGTGGCGGTAGCCACGGCTATGGCACACACCCGGAGTTGGAATGGCGTAGCCCAGGGTTATTTTTTGAAGCGCGGCCGAAGGCCGCCTACGCGGAAAGGTGTTCTGCATATAAAAAACGTGGATCGGGCCCCGAATTGGGGATCTGACCCGGGCCAATTTTCGGTTTTTCACTAATAACTTTTTACAGGAACAAAATATTGCTTTTCACCCTTCGGATTATTGTTACGGAGGTCAAGACGCGTCTTTTGAGACCTCTCTCGAGATTTTTGGACGTGTATTAACACTTGTATTACCATACATTCAACGTCAAATGCTAAAACAAGTCCAAAAATCTCGGGACGGGTATCGAAAGACAATCCAAAGGGGGAAATCTGATATTTTATTTCGGTCAATATACATATATTTGCAATTAACGTTAAAAACTTTCTGTCATTTTCATGTGGTTATGGTAGACACAGATATAAGGTATGGATGTGCAGTATTACCCAAAGTAATTCATCCCAAATGTTCACTTGTGGCGCTATTACACTGAAAATACCTGTCATGTCATGTTTTCTTGCTAAAAACCTGTCTCAGTCCTCAACTTCAGTTTTTGAAAAATGTGCATATTCATTTACACATGTCTGGCACCTCCTATTACTCGCTGACGATTCAACTAGTACCAAACCGCCATTGTTGTTCACAAGTGATTCGGCAAAAATAGAAAGCAGTTTATTTGAATGTTTTTTTTTTTCGTGTTATGTATTTTAGAAGGCTAAAATATTAAAAATATGCAGTGTGGTGAGACATATCGTTCAGTGTGAAGTGTTTTTAATTCTTTAAAGTGAATAATTATAAGCAAGTCGAGTAAATTTTGAAGCTTCCTTACATACAATATTGCAAATTTAAACACGATTTTTTCTCAGAATATATGAGTTGCCTCCAAGTTCGGTCTTTTGTTTTGTGTTCTGTGCGACCCCCTCTACCCCTCAAAAAAAAAAAAAAATCCTAGGTTCGGTGCATGATCTAAAATATTCCCCAAAAATAGCCCTCAGGCGGTCCAATATCGGTTACGCGATTCTTTTCTCACAGTGTAATCTGTGATTACAACAACCATATGAAAATGACAGAAAATTGTGAACCATCGGGTTCTACCTTTTCCATAACCTAACCTACCTCGTACTAGTATAAGACAGGTATCGATAACGTGGGCTGAGTATCGGACTTGCAGATCAACCATCGGTTTCTACCTTTTCCCTTTTGTGCTTTGTTAATCCCATTAAAATTTGTGGAAAACTTGGCAACATACACCCTTGCCCACTGCCAGCGAATTTTCTTGCTCGATAGGTAATCGTTTACGTGGGGTACCGAGCGCTAATACGAGTCCAAAAATGTCGGGAGGGGTATGAAAAGACGCGTTTCGGTCCCAGGAGCATGAATATAACTCCGCTCAACCAATATTTTCAGTATTTTAGATAATATTTGCGAAAAATGACCCAAATCTGTCTGATTTGGGGGGCCCGATCCAAGTTTTTTATGTGCAGAACACCTTTCCGCATTGGCGGCCTTCGGCCGCGCTTAAAAAAAACCCTGGGCTACGCCATGCCAACTCCGGGTGGTTGCCTGAACCGTGGCAACGTGCCACGGTACGCACACTTTTGCATATTTTTCTCACAGTGTAATTTGTGATTACAACAACCACATGAAAATGACAGAAAATTCTGAACTTTGATTGCAAATATCTCTCAAACTACTGAAAATATTGGTTCAGCGGAGTTATATTCATGCTCCTGGGACCAGCGCTCGGTACCCCACGTAAACGATTACCTTCGTTTATATCGGTAAGCTTCTAAAAATAAATGTGGCTGCATGAGCGTAGGCTTAGTACACGTTTTCGAATGAGTACGTTACCAGTAGTCAAGTATTTTTTGTCCAAATTTTGTTTGGCATCGACTCCTTTTCCTTAATAATTAAATGAATACATACGGTATCGGAGCAACACTAACTGTGAATTTTTTCATCTCTTGCAATTCCTTGCAAATCGCCGCCAGATGTCGCTAAAATACGAAAATTATATTACAAACAAAAGAGAAAACCGTTTAATTGCATGCTTTTTCTATATTTGCTTCGCTCACACTCTTTGTTTTCTGCAAGGTGGTGGTTGAAAAGGAAAAATCGTGTGAAGAAAGAACTTTGAAAATTGGTCGAGAATCGTGAAAATTTTGTTCGACTGCTGCTGCTGAAATTTTCAATTTAATTTTTCGAATAATGTTTAAGGGGCAAAGTTAAGTAGAATAGTAAAAAAATGTACTGCAAACTATAAGCGATCGATTACATATAAATTGTAATTGAGAAAAACGTTGATAATAGTAAAAATAAAAAACGAAATTCAACAGCACATTTCTACGCCTTCAGTCGTTGTGTATACGCGTGCATTCGTATCAAAGGAGCCCTACTAAGCAGCAGCAGCAAAATATTTTAAACGGCGGAATATACAAAGTTTTAGCTGTAGAACAGCCGTTTTATTAAATATTTAAGCCATAAAATAAAAAAAATAAATAAAGTTAAGCATTAATTGTGTTCCCTATGAATATCTGCCATTTGGGATTAAATGCTAGACGCAATCCCACCAACAAAAAAAGCGATTTCACACATTTATAAGTAACGCGGCCAGCGTATACGGTATACCCAGCATTACAAATAGCAAAACGTTCGCATTGTCAAGCATTTCCCTCTACGTTAATATGGGTTTCTAAAATAATTGAGTTTAAAGTTGACAACATATATACAAAAACATAAATATATCTAATGCATATTGTGCCTGAGATTGTGTTCTAATATATACCTTCAAAGTTTGCTGTAAAAGGTGATAAAGTAAGAGGAACACACCACATCGTTTAATCTCTTCAAAATATTGGTAAACATTTAACTCAACTTTTTCCGGCAGCTAAATATAAATCAAAATAATTAGATAACCAAACGAATTCCAACTTCAACGTGATAGCAAGAAGGCTGAAATATTTATTTAGCAATAAAATCAATTGTGCTGATGTTATTGTGAAAATATTGAAGTTAAAGCATCAAACGCACTATATAAAGGATTTCAACTCAATACGAAAATAGAAGACTCAATTTACATTATAGTAAAAGTATAAATTAGAAAGCAGTTTTAAGTATAAAAAAAATCTCCAATTTTCGAAAATGTATCCCCATGGTCAACGTAAGTTCTCAATTTCCTATTAAGAACTATGTATATTTAAACCACATGTATATGTATATAAACACATATGTACATACTTATGAATAGATATTAAGCTAACAAAGACGTAAAAAGAAGTTGTTGAATCCTAAAATCTTTTTTAATAAGGCTGGTTATTTCGTCTGATGATAATTTCCAGTTAAAAGCTATGCCAGAACTACATACCTGCGGTTTGTAAGGTTATATTATGTTGATTTTCTTGTTGTCCAAAGGGCCAGCTTTTCTAACGGGAGTCCGAGGAAACACGCAATAAGCGATAATGGTGTTTGAAGAGTGTGTTCAGTAGAACAGGAGAAGAGATGTTGTGTGTCATGAGGGGTCATACCGAATGCAGGGCGTGTGTTCTGTATGGTGGGGTTCAGTATGGATAAATAGGAGTTCAGCCTATTGCAATTTGCAGACCGGAGTTGTGCCAGCATGACTCTAGGACCTTACTCAGCAGGAACAGGTGGTTGGGTGTCAATAACGGAGTTCATAGGCCGGGATCTGTCCACCGACTCGGTGTGGATGTTCTTTAGGGAACGCCTGTGGTCCCGCAGATAAAACGCCAACGAGACGTTACGCCGGATCTCATCATAATGCTTTCTGAGATGTTTCCTTATGTTTCTGGGGGGCGGAGTTTCATCCAATAGTTGTCGGTTTGGATGACTAGGTCTATGACAGCTCAGAAGGAACTGCCTACTTAAAAGTTCCGCATGCTCTCGAACGTTAACCATTTGGTGGAGGTGAGACTCAGACAACATAAGCAAACAGCCAGTTGAATTTCTGATGGCGGTGGTTTGGCAGACCTGCAATTTCCTCCAGTTTTTGTCGTGATAGTTTGGCTACCATATGGGCGCAGCATAGTCAATACCCGGTCGGCCCATAGCCTTATATGTGGCAAGCAACGTTTCTTTGTCTTTGCCCCAAGTACTGCCGGCCAGTGACTTGAGGATTTGAGCCAGCATCACCCTAGTCTCCCTAGGCTGCTTGCGTTCCTCTTCGGCAACGGGTGGCATTGTTGCCTGAAGAACGGCGTTCGGCGGGAGAGAGCCGACAAAGGAATTTACCGAATTCGTGTGGATGAGGGTGAGGGCCTGCCGGTGCACCTTAGGATCAAACGGCGTCGAAATCCGGTGCCGGATCTCATCGAAATGTTTGCGTATTTTCCTGTTGGGCGGATTTTCGTTGACCAGGCATCTGTTCGGATGCTGTGCTTTACAGCAGTTGAGCAGGAATTGCCTGGTCAACATCTTACTGTGCTCTTTAACACCGAGCATTTTCGCTTCGTTGTGGAGATGATGCTCAGGAGATATAAGAAGACATCCAGTGGCGGTTCTAAGCGCAGTGTTCTGGCAGACCTGAAGCCTCGTCCAGTGTGTGTCAGCTAGCCCCGGAGCCATATTGGCGTCGCGTAGCTCAGCACCGGCTGACCAATTGCCTTATATGTAGCTAGTAACTTTTCTTTGTCTTTACCCCAAGTGCTGCCAGCTAGCGACTTGAGAATTTTGTAACGGCTTTGGACTTTATTGGCAAGTGCGGTTCATTGAGCGCCGTATTTGAACATGCTATGAAAACGTGACCCCTAAGATTTTGGGGTGTGATACAGTTGGTAGCTTGACACTATCAACGTAGACGTCAAATTCCATGTTCACCTGCGTTGTCCACGTCGTGAATAGGGTGGCCGAGCACTTATTCTGTGATAATGTCAGGTTTCTCCTTGCGAAAAGATCGGACACGGCTGGGAGGTAGGAATTAATGCGAGAGCAGAGTTCGTACAATCGTCGGCGTAAGAGACGATCGAGACACCCTCTGGTGGGGGGGGGAAGTTTCGATATATAATAGTTAAGTTTAAGACAGGGAGGAAGGGACGAGTCTTCAAGGTCTTTCATTAGTTGTGCATGGTTGACCGTGTCAAAAGCTTATGCCTTCGTCGCCGAGGTGTTTCAGCATCAGCATGGAAATGCCATCGGGGCCAATATACTTGGTGTTTTTAGATCTCCGAATTGCCTCATGAACTTCTGTTGTGGAGATGGCAATAGGCGCATCGCTGTTTTTGTGTTTATGCGCTTCCCTGGTGGCTCGGCGAATCTCTTTGTTCAACGGAGGATGCATTACAAATTGTCGGCAAAAGGCGCTCGCGCATCTTTTAGGCTTCGACTTAACTTTATCACCGAAGGCGATGGATATTTTACGTTAGGTTTAGTCGGGTTGGACAAAGATTTAACCGTCGACCATAATTTGCCAACTCCACCCGAGAGTTTGCAAGACCTTAGGTGCTCTTCCCACTTAGCACGTTTGTGTTTATCTACTAAGCGTCTGATTTCCGCATTAAGATAATTGATTTGAAGATCCGTATGGTCAAGGCGTCTAATATGGTCACGTTCATTTGCCAGGGCCGCTGCCTCTGCGGGCAAGAATGGACGCACTTCCTTTATTTTACCTGACGGAATGTGTTCATGGGAGGCTGAAATTAGGGCCATACGAAACGCCTTTTCCCCTTCTCGTAAGTCAGACGGGGTGGGGAGAGCAGCGAAGGCACTCTCTGTGGTGGTTAGAAAACCCTCCCAGTCGGCTTTGTTGAAGTTGGTGTATGTGCGATTCTCGGCGGTGACAAAGTCGGTGGGGCCATCGATAGACAGCACTATGGGTAGGTGGTCTGAGGCAAGCGTCAGCATCGGTCCCCATTCAACGCAGTTTATAAGGCCTGCGGTGACTATGGTGATGTCTGGCGAGCTAGAGCAGTTTACCGCCACTCTAGTGGGGGCATACCCATTTACCGTGCAGAACATCGAATCATCTATTTGGTCAGCCAGCTCCTGCCCCCTACCATCGGCCTGCAAGCTGGAGTGCCACATTTCATGATAGGCGTTGAAGTCACCAAGGATGGCGCGATTCTCCCCCCTGAGTAACGCACGAAAGTCGGTGTGGTAACCCCTGGGACAGCAGGTGACAGGAGGTATGTATATGTTTATGATTTCAAGGTCGACATCGCCTGACCGGACAACCATACCTTGACGTTCTAAGGTGGTGTCCCTCGGGTCGATGTCAGGCTCAAATAGACGATACTGCACAGATTGATGCGTGATGAATGCCAGACCACCCCCAAGCCCTTTCGCACGGTCACAACGGTGTACATTAAGGTGGATCGACGAAAAAAAGTGTTTCCAGTCCACCCCTAGGATTAAAGATATTTTGAAGGCGATCCCAAAAAAATTTGTTTTATTTTTTGCCACGCCCCCCCGATGGGCTATTTACTTTTTTTGACACTACGTCGCCATTTTAAGTCCGATTTTAATGAGCCGTACACCGTTGTTCATGGCTTGGAAGCCGCCACAATTCCTCCCTTAATCATATTTTATTCTTAGTTCAAATTCTAGTAGTGACTGTCGGTATCTCGTTTCACATCATGCCTAAATTCCATTTTTTTTTAGTCTGTCATAAAGGCCTTTAAATTCTGTGAAACTTTTTCGTTAACAGTTACTACTTTTGTTCATAACTAAAAAAGTTATAAAGGTTTCAAAAATCCTCTCTATGATATTTCAGTTTTTTATTTTTTTTCTCTCTCCTCACTAATTTTTTTTAAATTATACTAGGCTATAATTTTAAACTTTTTTTTTGCTTTTTTATATTATATATTATTTATATTAAATTTTGGCGGGACTCAAGCTTGCTATACTCTTCGCGACTTTTAAGCTTTGCAAATATGTATCCCATGCGCTTTTCATCTGTTACTTTATCAGCAGATTCACTTACAACACGCACAAAACGTTCCGTATTTTGGGAATGGCATGGAAATTCTATAAAATGAATCATAATTTTGTATTTATTATAAGTATGTGTTTAAACTTTTTAAGGTTACTACCTGGTATTTCAATGATTTCATGATCCGAAAATTGAAATGTTTGGCATTCCATAGAGAAAATTGAGTAATCAAACAAAAAACATTTAACTAAAAGTAATAGTAACCAGTGTTGCCAATTCTAGTAAAAAAATTTGGCATAATTGCCAAATTCAACACAGGGTTATATTTGGATTTTTGAAACCTTTATAACTTTTTTAGTTATGAACAAAAGTAGTAACTGTTAAAGAAAAAGTTTCACAGAATCTAAAGGCCTTTTCGACAGACTAAAAAAAAAATGGAATTTAGGTATGATGTGAAACGAGATACCGACAGTCACTACCAGAATTTGAAGGCCCCTGCGGGTTGGGGCTTAGAATATGCCCGCGGTAGGCATACCGGTCGTAAGAGGCGACCAATGTGCACAAAGGTAATGATGTGCAACTCGATGGTTGATCTACGGATATGATGCCTCCCACCTCTCATTACCCATCTTCTCTTTCCTTTCGGAAGGAGGGATGACATGACCTAGAAGGTTGCACTGGTCATACCAAATCGCTCCCACGACAGTTGGGCAGTACCGCAAGGGAGTACCGGAGCGTACCGGATTCATATCCGGCCAAGGACTGTTATTTCGACAACACTCCCCAAAACCTTCGGGGAGTGATTTTGTTGTTAAAACAACAACAACAACAACCAGAATTTGAACTCAGAATAAAATATGATTAAGCGAGGAATTGTGGCGGCTTCCAAGCCATGAACAACGGTGTACGGATCATTAAAATCGGACTTAAAATGGCGACGTAGTGTCAAAAAAAGTAAATAGCCCATCGGGGGGGCGTGGCAAAAAAAAAAAAAAAAATTTTTTTTGGGATCGCCTTCAAAATATCTTTAATCCCAGGGGTGGACTGGAAACACTTTTTTGTTTTGTATGGGAACCGATCCGCCCTAGTGTACATTGTACCCGTTACAGGTCTGAAGAGACGACCTTCCACCAAGCTTTGTCTCCTGAATCGCCGCGATCTTGATGTTGAGTCGCTTCATTAAGTTTGCCACTTCAACAATTTTACCGGTTAGGCCGTTGCAATTAAATTGCAGGATACCGAAATGCGAAGGGGGAGCAGAGTTGATGCTGGGGGTCAAGGACTGGTGCGTATGCCTAGGTGGTAATAGGCTGGGTCGCACACTACGGCGCAATCTTGAAGTCGAAGGAATCGCGTTACCAAAAGGTAAAGGCGAGTCAGACGACGTTGAAGGTTGTGTAGCTCGACAGCATGGCGCAACGTACGTATCAGTCCATAGGTGATGATGCCAAAGGAGTGTATAATCTTAACCGACAAACAGTGCACGTAGTATAAGGGACCAGGAGCTGATGGTTGTGACTAGAGTCAAACATATGTGGCGGAGCGAAACTTGATCGACGACGGCCACAGGACGTCGTAGGACGTGAACAGCAGGGGCCCACAAAAGTTCTATAAAAACTAGCGGGTCTATGCGTAGAGGGATTTAGTCCGGAGCAACTAGTGAGATGCAACCATCTATTACAATTAGAGCATTGTATGGAATGTGAACGTCCGGACTGCTATACCGTGGCACTGAAGAGTAGAGTCCCTGGAGTCGATGTCCGGGGCAAATAGAGTATACTGTACAGTGTGGTGTGTGATAAATGCAAGCCCACCCCCATGACCGCTGGGACGGTCTTTCCGATGAACATTGTATCCATCAGGAGTACGTAAGTCCGAGTTTGCGTTCAGTTTGGTTTCCTGAATCGCGGTCAGTTTAATAGTTTTCGACTTATCTCCGCTATCTTTCCAGTTAATCCGTTGCAGTTCAGCTGTAGGATTTTGAGGTGTGTCGGGAGGGAAGGTGAAGGCATGCTGGGCGTGAGGGACGGATGTGGTTGCCTAGATGGAGGTAGGCTTAGTCCAGGGCTATGCCGCAGTCTGGGGATCAGCGCGCCTTGGCCGATGTTGTGTAGCGTGGGGCTATAAATGTATCCGTCCAAAGGTTCCTGTTTGCGAGCCATGAGCACATATGGATGTATGGCATAGGCCAAGGCAGTTATTGCACTTAACCTATGCCGCAGGCGTACATTTTTAGTTTTTTCTACAAGCAGTGCACGTGGTGAAAGGAACGAGTAGGTTGTGTTCCTGACCCTCGTGCCTGCTGGAAGTAGGGGGGGACGTGGGGGACAGAGAGAGTGGGGACTGACGCTCAGCGGTTTACACAACTTGCTTATTCCGAAGGTGATAGGAGTGTTGGGTGGCCGTGCGAGGTGGTGGCGCTGGTGAGAGTGAGCGACAGCCGTTAATAGGTGAGGCAGGAGCAGCAGTACTGTTAGTTGTGGAGACTGGGTCACTATTGTGGCCATTTGATGATGGCCGGTGCGAAGTGGGTTCGACGGAGCAACGAGAACCGCGGGACGCACTTGGGCGTGAACGTGCCTCATAAGTACTAAAGAAAGTACGGGTTTTGGGGATGGCAGGGTTAAGCCCTGAGGATCCAGATGCATTTACTGCATTGTGGGAATGTACTATGTTGTCGCAAGCGGAGGTTAAATCTAACTCGACCGCTCCCGGGGCAACAAGATCGACAACGAGGCCGGACTGCAAATTAGTGCCTCTATCAGTATAATCTTGTTTAGGGTGCCTTGTCATATTTCTTGCGACGACTTAGCAGGTGGGTCAGGGATAAATTGAAATAGCAGCCCTTGGATGAACCCCGGATAAGAAGAGTATATACAATTAAACATCTCTTGAACACCTACATCTTGACGATTATAGAATAGTATACTTATAATCTGTCTTCAACCTGTCCATGACTACTTTCCTCATTCCGGAAAATTGGAAACAGGCAAGCTTACTTAACCCTGAGAAACCAGCTAACGAAGAGGATTCATATCGCCCGACATTTATAATCTTGCCAGTATAGACAGCTGTGTGTGGGAACATAACACATGCAAAGCCGGTATTTGGTATGGTTGGGTTGAGTCTGCATAAATAATAGTTTATCCTATTATAGTATTCGAAAAGAAGTTATGCTAACATGATCCCTGGAAAGACGTGGTCTTCTTCAGCTATTTTGGTCCACAGTGTGAGGGATCTGTCTATCAACTCACTCAGTGTGGAGGTCGTTTGGAGGCCGCCTATGTTAACTTTTTAAAATCACAGTAGGTATGTGCCTACAGTTGTGCTTGTAACATTGATTGCTACAAACTTGAATTTGACTTTTTCCGCTAATTACCACAGATGTTATGGTTTGCGAATAAAGTTTAGAACCTTAATTATTACAAAACTTTTACGGCGAAAAAAATATCTATTGGATAATTTGCCGTTAACTATCCGTGATCCGTATTCATTCCTTATTGGCTTCTTAATCATTCAAAATTATTAATTAACAGGACGGGTTTTATATATGTATGTATATACTTTCCAAGATTTACAATTTCCTTGCCTATTTGAGACTTTTATAATTGGGAATTATTTCAATGAAATTTTATTTTTAAACTATTTTCAATCAAATTTTCGTTGAAGTATGTATGTACGAATATGTGTTTTTGGTTATTATTTCAAATCAACCATTCTTATTATTTTGTGTATTTTCTTTTTATTATAGAGCCCCAGTGGACTCCTTCGCCCCCAAGGCCTCAGAGCCCCTCTCAATCGCAGACAAGCTTCGATCCTCTTACATGTAAATTGATTTTATAATTATATTTAAAAAAAACTTTGAAATTACCATTTTAAAATTTAGTTTGTTGAATTGTGTTTCCAAATTGAATTACCAAAATGTTTAATATTGTTTGCTTGTGTGCTCCT